>LNAC01001210.1:0-31123 GCA_002007465.1 Ailurus styani | reverse complement strand
CCCCCCCAGGGACCCTGCCCGCTCTTGTCATGGGCAGGTCGAAGCCCCTCTAAGATTACTGCACATCTTTCCAGAAGACTTTCCGCCAAGTCTGTTTTACCGTCTGGTTTCTGGAGGGTGACTTTGTGAGAGGATTTGCAATTTCTCTGTTCTCATAGGCAAGATTCCCTTTTGCAGAGAAATGTGATGTTGTGAAGACTCAAGAACAGACTGACTCACACACTTTACTCTTTGTCTTTCTCCTTTTCTGTTTATCTTCCCTTTTGCAACTCACAAATCCTTGGCCCTTGACTCTTTAGTGCCCGTCTCTGTGTCCCGTACCTTCGCCTTCAGCAGAGGGGACTCTCTGGCGGGCTCCCCAGGTAAACATGCGTGGGTGTATCGGGTCTCCGTAGAGTCAGTGGGGTGTGCAAGTGGCCTTCGGTCTCTGTCGCTGTCCTGCAAGGGAACTAGGGTCTTCCACAGGCACTGCCAGGACTAAGGCCTAGCACATCACACAAACAACACTCCTTGGCACACACGGCCCAGGCATTGCTGAGTTAATGGTGTCACTTGTGAATTTTGCACCCGGGGATGTGTCTGTGTAGGTACGGGGAGAAATGATAGAGTGACGGCTGGTGTGAGTTCTTCCTCATCATTTGTCTCACCGCAGAATGGAGGGATGAGGAGTGCAGCAGGAAAGGACTAGAAAGAAACAACAGAGTACCACCCCTTATTGCTACCTATTTTCCCTCCACCATTCATTCTCTGTGGCCTCCGCCTTTAGCTGACCACTAACCCAGCCTCATCTTCCGCCCTAACGTTGCTCTCTGGTGACCATATTCTCTCCAGCCTTACTCACACAAAGAATATGTGTAAAAATTTCAAAACAACTTTTCATTAGGTTTAACCTCTGTTGTTAATTAAATAAAAGTTGCTGGGTTTCTTTTTAACTGGGTCAGGCAGCTCCTCGTAGAACTACACAGTAACCCAAGAGTTGAGGAGAATGTAATAAATCTAAATAATCGATGAAGTGTTTGTATTGTTTTCAGGTCTAGAGGCTGCTCTCTCAGGCTCACGAAACAAGTAATGACCAAACCAAGAATTTATGTCTTAAATTGCCCTGAAGTTAGAATGTGAAAACACGGTCCAATTCCCTGTTCCCCCACCTCTGTCTCCCTACCCCAGTGCCACAGTAGGATTCTGAGGCCCCACCATAACCTCAGCCAGCAAGAATCCAGTTGTGTTTTGCTATCTGTTCAGTAGACCCTCAACTTTCAAAAAGGCTGTATCTTGAGACCTCAAACCCCCAACTTTGCAGCTTCAAAAGTATTTATGTTGACTCCTGCTTTCTCCCAAATCACATTTTTCCCATCAAAAACCATCTGGTTCCCATGTTTATCTGTACAAGACAAGTTAATCACCTTCTCAAATTTCACCAAGGTTTTCTCTCTCATTTAATGATTTTCCACCAAGAAATAAAATTTGTCTCACTTTGTGAGAGCCCATGCCTTCATGATGACTGCCAACCAGCACAGTCCCTGAGGGACGCCAAGCTGGTGCCTTCTACCAGCTAACTGGTCTACTACCTGCCAGCAAAATGAGAAGTGACCACATCATGGACCTTCAAGATCCTTCACATGCAGGGAGTCTTGATGAATGAAGAGTATGCTATGAAGCTTTAGCTGAAAGGGAAGGCTTACATTTTTAAAAGATATTTAACCAAAAGGATCAAAGCAGGGGTGTAATTTCCTTTTAAATTACCCTCGGTTAACCAGACAAGCCAGTTCTCTGTAACTTTGTAACTCCGGTTAAGGGAAGGTTAATTCTAGTTCATTGATATTTATTATGAAAAATTTGATGGTACCCCAGCGTCAGACCAAGGTGAAGGTGACTTGTTCCTGCAGTGTGACACCCCCCAGCCCCACCCCCACCAGGAGGTGTGGTAACTTCTGATTCAACCCTGTGGATGGCAGCTGCTCCTGAGAGCTCTTTTTGCCTTCCCCTCATTCTCCATGCTGGATGTTCACCCCAACAAGAAATAGGTGAGCCACAAAGCTGAGAGCAAGGCCAGCTTCTTCCCACCCTTGGTCTACCTCTGCAGAGTGGAGCAGTGATGAACACAGCAGGAGAAAAGAAAGGGCGTGGGTGCCTTGCTTCTCCTTTGACTCTCTCCTCCCCACCTCCTTTCATCTGGTCTCCTTTTGTCTGGCCCCATACTTGATTTATGATCCAAATACAATTATTTGCATATATTACCTCTTGCCCCCATCTTCCATAGAGGAAAGAAAAATCCTGGAAATTAATAGGGCCTTTAAGTTTAAAAAGAACCTAATCATTTTATTTGATTCCCACACCACCTCAGGAGATGGGAAGGAATTATCATTGCAAAACAACAGGTAAGGAAACAGGCTCTGGAAACATCGAGCCATCCATCAGTATTACCTGTGTAGTGAGAAAGGCAAAAGATGAGAATTGGAATCCAAATCTCTTTTTTAATGTTACAGTTATTTTTTTAAATTTCTCCAATTCTTTTTAATTTTTAACAAAAAGTTTCCACTTGAATAAATCACAGGAATAAAAAACAGAGCAAAAGGAACAGTCAGTGATACTGTGACAGCGATGTAATGGGACAGACAGGAGCTTGTCAAATCACTAAGTGGTACAACTGAAACCAGTGTAACACTGTGTGTCAACTACACTCAACATTAAAAAAGTTTCCAGTTTTATTGAGACATAATTGACATAATATTGAGTAAATTTAAGATGTATGCAATAATTTGATACATATATATTGTATACATTGCAAATTCTTTTGTTGTTTTAAATTCCAGTATAGTTAACATACAGTGTTATATTAGTTTCAGGTGTACAATATAGTGACCTGTGGTATTTTAGAAACAGAACAAATGAGCAAAGGAAAAAGAAAGAGAGACAAACCAAGAAACAGACTCAAACTGATGGTTCCCAGAGGGGAGGGGATGGGGATAAGGGTAAAATAGGTGAAGGGGATTAAGGAGTGCCCTTCTCTTGATGAGCACTGGGTGATGTATGGAATCTGAGTCTCTTAGGTCCTGCTTCTATTGTCCTGGCCTTGGCTACCCCTCTGAACATGGGCATTTTGTGCCCCCTAGAGGACCGTGACTTATTAGCATTTTGAAAGCAGTCATGCTAATGAATTATGGTGCTCACCGTGGATTGAGGCCAGCGGTCCCTGAATCAAATATTGCCACCATTATCCATAGGCAGTTTCCTCCTATTTGAGCTTCAGTTTGAAATAAGGAGAGCAGAGTGGTTTTGTGCATTGCTTCCAGAGTCTGATGTAATTAGCCAGCTTTGCAAGTGCTTCCATTTAAAAAGTAGACTTCTGACCAACTCATTGAGAGTACACTGCTCCACTGCAGTTATCATCCTCTCTCCCCAGATTCATTCCTTTTTTTCCTTTCCCAGTGGAGATGATTTCGAGTTCCCCATGACAATCCTTCCAAATCCACAAAAACACAGAGGCAGGAGAGAGGTCAGGAGCAGTGACTCTTTTTCAGTGTTCAATTGACATCTGTAATGTGCTTTGAGATCAATGGGGACCGTTTCCTCCCAGAATATACAGGGAGGCTCTAAAAATAATCCTTTTACTTTGTGAAATGTGGTAAGTGACAATATTCCTTTGGGTTGACTTGTGTGTCATAAACATTTGGGAACCATTAAAGCTCCATGTAATGTGATTGAGTTCATCTGGGCTCCTAACTTGGGCTGATTTGCAGAGTTCACATTGTAGCTTTGACAGAGAGCTTTTGGCATTTGGTTGTCTGATGTTGAGTATTACCCCAGAATGATGAATTTTAATAATCCTAGTTTGTACTGTTATAGGCCTATGTAATTAAGCTCCCCCATCCAGTTTGGGGAACACAGATGGCCCATGGCACAGTGACAATGACCAGAGAGGGCTGTTCCCCCTTGTCCCTCACCGATGCTCCAAAAGATAGAAGCAGGCAGCCACTGTACCCTACTTTCCCCTCAACCCCCCAGACTGAAACGGGAAACGTGCATTCTCCTGTATCATGGGTTCTGCTCTAGGTACAGGTGTCATGAGTGAGGCAAGCATCCCAGACCCATGTATAGGGTTGTGGGGCCCTGCCTATTGGTGCAGAGGAGATTCCATTCAGCCCCCATTAGACTGTCAAATCCTCTTCCACCCCCTCTCCCACCACCACCCACCCACCCAATTGTACTCCAGGGCCTTCTCCACCCAACCTCAGTAGCTCCAACTTACCATCTAGGACAGATCTGTCCTACCATCTAGGACAGATATCCCTTGCAGCCTGACCACGCAGAGGCTGCAGGAATGGGGTCCATCATGCTTCTCCACAGCACCTCGGAGTCTAGAGAAGAAAACCCTGCTCCCCACCACCCAGTCTCCAGGACCAGCTCGAGGGTGTGATGTAAGCAAGAGCGGACAAGGGATATGTCTGCTGCTTGGCCCACCTCCCTGTGAGGGATTCTGTGGCCAGTTTGATCACTGTTTCATCTGTCCTCTCTTAGATCTCTTTGACTGTAGTTTAGCATTTTCTTCTTCTTCACTTCACTCCCCCAGCCTGGGCCTCTGCTCTTAGGAAATGCCAAGGAGAATTACACAACTTGAACTAGTTTGCCATGCTGCTGGGACACTAGTCTGTTACTGATTTCTTCTCTTTTCTTATTAAAAGCATTTCCATCTCCCTTGCTCAAAAACCTCTGAGTGTATGTGCACAATTACCAAAATGCCGAGTCATCAGCATCCTACCTACTGAGGAATGTCAGGCTCAGGGACATGAAGACATTGATGTTACACAACGCTCAGATGAGCTGGGACTTTCTTTGTCGTGAAGTGAGGTTTTTTTTTTTTTTTTTTTCTCCTTTTAAAAATTGCCTTTATGGGCCCAACCTTTATAAGACAGTTGTATCTTTTTTTTTAAAGATTTTATTTATTTATTTGACTGAGAGAGAGATCACAAGTAGGCAGAGAGGCAGGCAGAGAGAGAGGAGGAAGCAGGCTCTCCGCTGAGCAGAGAGCCCAACGCGGGCCTCGATCCCAGGACCCTGAGATCATGACCTGAGCCGAAGGCAGAGGCTTTAACCCCCTGAGCCACCCAGGCGCCCAAGACAGTTGTATCTTTTGGTGTTGGGAATCCTTTGGGATTCTGAATAAACTTTCAGTAGCCTTGTTCTTACTTTAAAAGACGAAACGCAACAATGCTTCTCCTCGCATGACAGTGATGTCGCTTGCATTTGACATGTGGTCCTGGGAGTGACAGCAGAGGGGCAAGCCTGTGCGGAGTGCGGGCGAGGACCAGAGCTCTGGGCAGGACAGGGAGCCATTTGTGGCCTCTGTTTCCAACCGAGTGTGGAAGTGATTCAGGCAAAGCCCTCTATGGCTAGAAGTGGTCTAGTAGATAAGAGGCCTGTCTCCCTGCCATCCTCCTGGAATGTGCCTGGAATGGTGATATAAGGGATAACGAGGTGGAACAGCACACGTGGGGTGTATGTATCCACCAGGCAGAGTGGAGGGTTGTCAGGGAGAGATGGTTATTTCCCAGGCCCTGCTCATTCTCTCCCCACTGGTTCCAAACTGAGTTGAGAACAAGACCCACCAGGTCCAGGTATGGTGTTCCAGACTCCACTCACATGACAAAGAAGTCACCCTCCTGCAGGACTGCCTGCCCCCTTTTCCACAGCAGTTACCCTGAGGAAGCGCCATTGATTTACTTGGCAGCCACCAGCCCAGAAGACCACGAAAGGTCTAGCCAAGCCAGAATGCATCAGCTTGTTTTCAGGGGACCAGAACCAGAAATGAGATTCATGCTCTTCTATCTAGTACTGCTGCCATGACTATCACCTGGGTGCTTCACTCTGTTCTCCATGGCACCGTCACTGGCCTCAGTTCTTGGTCACTGTGGAAGAGAGTCTGGCCCTCCATCACCCAGTGGAGAAGTAGGGCCCTAAAGACCTGACACCAGGATCCCCAGTTTCACATGCTTTAGGTAAACAAAGTCCTGGTGTTCCCTGTGGCCTCCTCCTCAAGTTACTGGGCCAAAGCCCAAGGCCTCTTGGTGTCCTTGATTCTCACTGCACAGTCTCTGACTCTGTTAGAGTGTCCTTCCATCTGCCCCTAGCTTCTTGGAGATGTCAGCTTCCCCAGAATGATTGTAAGTTGCAAAGGAAAGACCTTCCCATCCAGGATGCTTTGAGAGCTCTGAAATCTTTTTTTAAACAAAATTTAGGTTCTACATTAAGACTCTTTAGGGAACCCTTAGGTGTTGATTCATTCATTCTATACATTTTTATTGAGCACCTGCTCTAGGCCAGACATGGTGCTAGGTACTGAGTGGACCACAATGACCAGAAAAGACAAGATCTCTGCCCTCATGGAATTTAGCATTGAATTGAGTAGATGTCACAAGTGCAAACACATAATGAATTAAAACTTGTGAAAAGTACATTGAAGGAATGAACAAGGGACAGTGATAGAAGAAAATAGGGAAATCTTAGGACAGCCAAAGTCTTCAGAGAGGGTGGCTTTTAGCTTCAGCTGAGACCTGATGACTAAGACCCAAGCAGGGGAGGTGGAGGGAGGTGGGCAGGAGAAATGGCATCTTCTGAGGTAGTAGGGGGACGCTTGCCTGATTGAGGGCAGCAGAACAAGCAGGGGAGGGGAAGAGAGTCCCCAAGATGATACCAGACAGGAAAGCAGGAGTCACGTCATGGGGGGCTTTTAGGGACAAAGCAAAGAGTTTAGGAGTCCAGGGAATTGGGACTCGAGTGGGGACAGAGAGAGAGGCCAACGGGCTTATGTCAGAAGTGGAGGTGAGAGGGCTTGGTATGGGGCTGGGGGAGCCTCAGGAGTCAGGAGTGCCCCCCAGGTTTCCTGTGTAAGTAATGGAGTATATGTGAGGGGCACTTCCTGAGACAGGGACACTGGAAATAGAATCGTTAATTCTGTAATCCTATCAAGGCAGCGATTGTTACGTTCTAATGAGAAAAATGGTGCCTCCTGTTGTTATTTTACCCTTTCCACTACCTGGTTTGCCAGACAACAGTAACAGCTTGCAGCTAAACAGACCATCAACCTTCAAGGACTCGCTCCAAATAGATGCTCATCAATTATCTTGACTGATGGTGCCATTATCTTGGGAGACGGGGTTGAACTCCCGAGATTCTCCCCTGAAAGCACAAGGAGCACAATCTCTGAGGAGCCAGACTGGGCATCAGAGCCCCTGGACTCAGCCTGTGTCCTGAGAGGCTGGCAGCACCCTCCCCCCCCACCCCAAAAGAAATGCGGAATGGCATTCTCTCCCTCAGGTTTATTCTGTGCTTGAGATTATGCTCTGGTCACCTGAAGAACCTCTCTTCTATTGATCCAGGGAAGGTAGTTCACATCCGTTTCAAAACCAAGTGATGTGGTCTTCATCAAACTTTCCCTAGAAGTGGTTCTTGACGATGGGAAAACAAACAAACCAATCCTGACTCGGAACATTTAGGATGCCTATGGATTATTCCAGTATCCCCTCCCCCCACTTAGGCCTAGGTGGAGTCCTGCCTTAGACCCACACTTTAGAGGACCCCACTTTGGCCCTCCTCAGTCCAAGCCCTTTTTGTGCGGGGAGGAAATCATGGGACCAGAGCCTGTGTTCTGCCTTCTGGACCACACTTCAGATAGGGGGATCCCGGAATTCCTCCCCTAAGCAGCCCTGGGGGAAGGGGCCTGGGAAGCCACTAGGGCAGGGGCTGTTTGTCCCCATACAGCCCCGTTTCTTGTTATCCGCTTTAGCAGAAATTCTAAGGAGTAGGACTTTGCCTTCCAGGTTATGATGGTATAATTGTCAAGGACAAGAATGGAACGTACTTTAACAGTTTCTTCATGTGACTCAAATCAGTACCCACGTAGATTTGTGTCCAGGGTCCTGCCAATGGTAGGGCAGACCTGAGTGGTCCCTGCTAACATGCCTCACCACGGCAAGGATCGGTCGTGTGTGCTGTCAAACCTAAGTGTTCGCCTTTCGGAAATAAGGCTTTTGAGTGGAGTTGAGATCCCGGTAGAGGGTCTCTCTCTCTGGGGGAGCTATACCCACACTCACAGCAGGGTCCTCATCTCCGGTATTAGTCCAAAGACCAGACCTGAGAAAGGCTGCGGACTGCCTCTGCCCAGCAACTCCGTGGTGCAGGTTGTGGGGAGCAGGAGGGGCCTGAGCAGAGCAGAGCCACGAGCCTCTGGCGGGAAGGATGCGGCCCGGGTCTAGCACCCGGGTTAGCTCTGCCCAGAAGTCCCGCCGGCCCTCAGTAAACACCTGTCTCTCTCTCCCCTCGTCTCTCTCTTTCTGTTCCCCTCTCTTTCCTCCCCACCCACCTGTCCTTGCCTTTTCTTCCTGGGCCTCTCCCCCACCATCTGCAGTAAACCGGTCCCCTTCTCGCTGCAGCGGGTTGAACCGCTCCGAGTCTCCGAACCGCGAGCGCAGTGACTTTGGGGGCAGCAACACCCAGCTCTGCGGCAGCAGCAACAACCTCTACACTCCTGACTACTCAGTGCACATCCTCAGCGACGTGCAGTTTGTGAAGGTAACTCCCCCAGGGGGCCGTCCCCGCGCCAGCCAGCGGGGGCAGCGGACAGGATGCGCCTCCCGGTGCCCCCCGTGCTCCCAGAGGACGCCGGCTGCTCACTGTTCTCCAGCTTTATAAGGGCCCTGTTTTCAGGAAGCTTGATGACCGATCATTATTTGTCATTCACTTACGATCTCCTGATCCCCATTTCTTGTGTGGGGAAACTGAGGCATGGAGCAATAGGGAGTTAGCTTGCCTGAGACAAGTTGCCAACAGAACTACTTCCTTTGGATACCCTGCCATTGGTGTCAGGTTGCTTTGTTTTTTCCAAGATAAGTTTGCGGGTGATTAATAAACCAAGTGTCTAGAAGAAACCATGCTGTGGTTTCACATACGATGGTGTATTTCTACATCTTACTGTTCCAGGTCTAAAATGCAGTTTGGCGTGTGGGCTAAGCACTAACAGTTTGTGTGACCGTCCCACCCCGAGCCATTGCGCGGCTGTGTGGAGCTCGGTGGAGCATCACTTGACACAGGCGGGAAAGAGAAGCAGGGATGCTCATCCCCTTGTAGTTAAAGAGGAGGGGAGCTCTTTCTTCATACTCCTCATTGGGATTGGGATTGCACGGAAACTTTCTGGAATTTCCTCCTTTACCTTGCTTTGATAGGTTTTGTTTTATTTGTTTTGTTTGCTAGCATTCTGCAAACCTTTTCATGCTTGGGCCAGAGATCAGGAGTGAGCCCCATTTCTCCAAGTCCAGCGAAACACCCAATGAGTTCACTTGGTAAATTGCAGGCTGGATTATGAGAGATGTATCAGTCACAAAGGTGGGAGGAGGTCCTCTCCTTCTGTCCAGAGCACAATCTCTGATAATTTAAGAGCAGTGTGCACTGGCTGGTTTTCTGTGTTCCAGAACCTTGCAGACACCCTGAGCTGAAACTGTCAGGATGGAAAGTTACCAGAGGCAGGGGCTGAGCCTGGAGGGTGGGGTGGGATTACTGTTTGTGGGTTATGGTACTTTGTGCATGTGCTCTATGGCTCCTCTGTCTGATTGATCCACTTAGTCTTACCACCACCCTACGAGGTAGGTTCTACTGTCATTCCCATTTTAGAGATGAGGACATTGGAGCTTAAGGAGTCTCAGGTCCCAGGGCTGGTGAGTGGCAGAGCTAAGCTTCAGAGTTGGGTCTCTCTGTCTCCAGAATCCAAGCCCTCAAATCCCTGGGCTTTAGGGAGAGTCATGGGAAATCAGAGCTGAAGGAGCCCCAAGAAAAAATGACTTTGGGAACTAACCCAGCAATACTCATGGGTTTCTATGACTGGAGACACATAACAAATTCTATATGACGAGGAAGGTAAAGCTTCAGAAAACTGAATCCCGTGGTTCCCCTCCCTGCTTCCAGCCCTGAGGCCCTCTTATTGCCGGCCTTCCTCAGACGTGGAGGTAGGAAAAAATGGGAGCTGAGAAGTTCTACTATGTCAGCTCTTATTGGTTTGTAGGCCCCTTCACATGGTTTGTGGGGGAAGAACTTGAAAGTCACAGTGTGAGTAAGTGGCTCAAGAGTACTGACCTGTGCTTGTCTAGGCATTGACAGGAGACCATGGTGAATAAGACTGTAAGCTCCTGCCTTTCTAGAGCTTCCATGCTAGGAGGGGGACCGAGAGGATAAACAAGTCACCACAGCGTGAAGAACCTAATTTCACGTAGTGATAAAGGGTATGAAGGAAACAAACAGGGTCGTGGGACAATTGGTCAGAGATGGCAAGGGGGCTGCTTGGTTTAGAAATGGTTATCAGAGCGGGCTGAAAAAAGGACATTTTTGCTGGGGAGGTGGGGAGAACTGAGGAGAAAAACCACAGAGGCAGGAGAGAGTGTGGTGGCTCATAGAGCTGCATGCCCGCACGCAGTGTGCAAAGACAGAGGCTGGCGCGAAATGACAGTGAAGGCTCAACAGCAGTGTGGCCTCCTTAGGCCAGTGGGAGCCCCTTGGAGTCACTGTAAGTGCACCGGGAATTTTTGTTAAGTTCGTTTCTCGGGTCTTCCCCTTTGTCTTAGTTTGGGCTGCCGTAGCAAACTGTCATAGACTGGGTGACTTCAACAAACACATACTTCTCACAGTTCTGGAGGCTGGAAGTCCAAGTTCCAGGAGCCAGCAGATCCAGTGTCTGGTGAGAGCCCACGTTCTAGTTTGCAAATAACCGTCTTCTTGTTTCCCCACATGTGGGAAGAGACGGACAGGAAGCCCGCTGTCTTCTTAGCAGGACACTAATTCCATCCACGAGGGCTCCACCCTCCTGACCTAACTCCTTCCAAAGGCCCCACCTCCACCTATCAGCACATGGGGGGTTAGGATTTCAGCATGTGCATTTTGGGGGGACACAAGCGTTCAGTACTTCACGTCGTTTATATAATACGTTTAGGAAATCAATATGAGGATTCGGCTTGCTGGTCTGGGGAGGAAAGCGAATGAGATTTTGAGGCATCCTGTTTAATAAGCAACTGTGGTGAGCCCAGAATTTTCTGGAACATCTCTAGGTGTGCACAGATTGGAGAGCACTTTCAGGGGATGGAGGGGGCAGCTCCTCAAAAAGAACTGTGTTAAGATCAACATCTCGCATTAAGTTTGTAAGGATATTCTTGAAACTTACAGGTGAGCTCGTAGACATCCATGCCTAGAACATAAGGAAAGGGGCATTCACAGCTAATGTGGAACATAAAAAGGAAGTGTCTTGCCTGACATGAGATGGCGGGCGTGTTAAGAACCCCAAACCCAAGGTCAGCTCTCAGGTGCAGGTATCATCCCCTTGGTCAGGGCAGAGGACCCTGCTGTGACCCAGGCAACTGAACAGCACAGAACATGGTCCTTTTTCCCACCTCGACATTTTGACATTGAGAAGACTGAATGTCAAAAGTAGAAGTTGAGAGGAGGCTGGAAACCAGTTAAAGTATTACTCAGAAATCTTCAAATCATGACCCCCATGTCTTAAAATTTTCAGTTGTAACAGTTCTATAGAAGGGAACTTTGGGAGTTCAAGCTGTTGTTTGAATGCAAATGTGTGTTTTGTTTTGGTGCTGGTTTTCTCTTTTGTTTTGTTTTTTTTATACAAGTTAATAAGATGACGCCTTAGACTAACTTTAAAAATTCCTTTCTGCCGATGTAACAGACTTGTTAGGGTCATTGTTTAAGCTGCCCTTTTATCCCCCTCGCCCACCTTCCCCCCACCACCTTTTAACAGAGGGCGAACTTTTCAGGGAGCTGAAGAGAAAACTGTGCAAGAGGGGTGGTCTCACAGCCCAAGCCCCTGTGACCAGCTGCAGGAAGATTTTGCAAGTGTTTTTCATGTCCAACAGACTGAAGTTCCAGAACATTTATTAGTCCAGGAGTAATCTGACTTCCAGATTAAGCTACCAAATTAGATAGAAAGGTGTATCTCATGATTATCTGGGAGAGCTATTAAAGCTGTGATTAATCATAGTTAGTGAATCATGAATGGAGTTACCAAAGCATCTTTACGAATTTTTAATTCATTATTAAGTACAATAATATCATTATTATACTATTTGGCAGCTGTCTTAGGTCTGGATTGTGTAACTGTGACCAAGATGCCCCATCATCATCTGGTGGCAGAATCCCTAAATTGCAAGGTGGTGTTTAGGGAGCTAAACATCATAAAAAGATAGGAGAGAGAGCACCCTGGTTGAAGGTTAACTTCTGACCACATTGACTGTGAAGTCAAAATGTCCAGAAGGGCACACTTACCTCTGGTTAGTTCCAAGATAAACAGATCTCCATTTCCTCTGTAATTTAGCAGCTTCTTGAGTTCTTAACTGGCCACATGTAAGAGAAGACAATTTGAACTCAAGCTATTGCTCAGAAATGCTTGTAGCTACAGTTTTAAAGAGAGACTAAAAACACATTGCCTTTTGAGCAGTGGTTTGATTCCCTCAGTGAACCAGTTGGTTCGTATTTATTGAGCATTAATAATGGTTTTAGACACAATGGGCTACTCTAAAGAAATATAAAACCTATCCTCTGCCTTATGAGGAGATTAAAATCTACTAGGGAGAAGAAATATAGATTACGCTGTAGTGACCCTGGCGGGGTAAGATCTAATTGATTACGAATTCATATGGCAAATACTTTAGGTACCATATTGCTGGAGAACATACTAGGCGTTTAAGAGTGAGGGAGGAATAGGAGGAGGGACACTGATAAACATGCATGTGGAAGGCAAGTAGGCAGGTGCATTTAAGGGACAGTGAAGAAGCAGCTGAGCGGGTCCCGTGGTTCTGGGTGGGCCATGGGAGCCCACTGGCCATGCAAGGCCATGTTCTCAAAACTGGGCAGAGAGGTTCAGGTTGATCTGCTGGACCTTTGCCGTCCAACCCGGGAGCAGCAGCCACAGGTGGCTGCCAAGCACACAAAATGTGGCCTGTCCAAACCAATGAGCCATACGTGTAAAATACTGCTGGATTCCAAGGACTTCATACAAAAAATATATATATATACAATTCCCCATTCATAATTTTATGTTGATTCCATGTTGAAGTGAATTTTTTGGATATGTTGGGTTAAATGAAACATTGTTAACATTGATTTCACCTATTAGTTTTTACTTACTTTTAATGGGACTATGAGCGAATTTTCGATTACCCGTGTGGCTCCCATTCTATTTCTGTTGGACAGTACTGTGCTAGAGAGGAAGAAGTTCTCAGATGGTTGAACAGGGGGAGCAAAGTGACACAAAGTCATACTTGAAGCAAAATAAAAACTTAAAAAAGAAGAACTGAAGGAAAAAAAAAAGAACACTAGAATCTAGAAATGCAGCTTGGGAGAGGTTGTTTCCTGGAAGCATTTTCTAGAGTGGTGCCTTGTCAACAATTTCTTTGAAGGTGACATGCTGACAGGGCAGTAGTTTATGATTTTTTTTTTAATTTAAGAAGAGGAAGCATTGTGAAAGCACAGCTGTGAGACAGAGAGAGAAGGTAACCCATGGATGGTGCCTTTCCTTTTACACAACCATCCACCGACAGCGTTATAAAGAGTTAACTTTATAATGGGCATACACTTCAAAGAAAGGGGTCAAACCTACCATCTCATTATATCTAAACGGTGGAGGTGTCGGCAATGGCCCCTCCTCTGCCCCTGGAGTAGGAGTGAGTGGAGGGGCTGCCAAAGCAGGACGAGGTCTTAGGAAAGTAAATCCTTAACCAAGAAAATAAAGCAAAAGACAAAGTAGGGGGAGCAAGAAGATTCCAAGTGGGGACAATGAAAAGAGGAAGATGGCGAGAGGAGAGACTGTGTTGAGGGAAGACAGGGGCGAGAGGAGAGACTGTGTTGAGGGAAGACAGGAGGGAGGGAGAAGGAAGGGGGTGTGCTCTGGTTTGACTGAAATGGTTTGGGGGCTCAGGGATCCCCAACCTCTGCTCCTGCCCCTGAACTGGACACCCCCCACCCCCACCCTCGCCCCCAGAGCCATGCTTCTGCCCACTGATACTGGGTCCTGGCTGAGGTTGTCTGAATCTTCCCTCTAACACCATCAACTGGTGGTTATCTAATGTCCGTGTGAATGTCTCCATGGCAGGGAACTCAGTACCTTGTAAGGAAGGACTGCCAGAAACAACACTTTATGCCCAACTCATTGTCTTACTCCAGAACAATCCTTAAAGAGGCTTAGAGTTCCTGGATCCTTGATTCTAGCTTACTGGAGGATGATATGTCCCTTTTTCTAAAGAACAGNTCATGACCTGAGCCGAAGGCAGCGGCTTTAACCCACTGAGCCACCCAGGCGCCCCAGAACAATCCTTAAAGAGGCTTAAAGTTCCTGGATCCTTGATTCTAGCTTACTGGAGGATGATATGTCCCTTTTTCTAAAGAACAGTGAGAGAATGGTACAGCTCACTGCGTATGCAGCCTGGACGGAAGCTTTCCAAAAATAAACTAAATACAGCACTTTGCAACACTCCCAAGAGGCTTCTGGTTTGGGGAACCACAGCTCATGTACCAGCTGATAAGAGCCCTGAGCCCCCAAACCATTTCAGTCAAACCAGAGCACACCCCCTTCCTTCTCCCTCCCTCCTGTCTTCCCTCAACACAGTCTCTCCTCTCGCCATCTTCCTCTTTTCATTGTCCCCACTTGGAATCTTCTTGCTCCCCCTACTTTGTCTTTTGCTTTATTTTCTTGGTTAAGGATTTACTTTCCTAAGACCTCATCCTGCTTTGGCAGCCCCTCCACTCACTCCTACTCCAGGGGCAGAGGAGGGGCCATTGCCCCTGCCCCCACCCCACCTCATGACGTGCCGTTTAGACACCTCCACCGTTTAGATATAATGAGATGGTAGGTTTGACCCCTTTCTTTGAAGTGTATGCCCATTATAAAGTTAACTTGTGGAGAGATGGGTGTGGACGTGTTTTAAACAGTCATTTCTATCAGCTGGATGACAGGTTCACTGATGTTATCTCATCATCTCTGGCCCTCTGTTACGGGCTCAGAGAGGTTAATGGTTTGGCCAGGGTTGCCCAGCTGGAAAGTGGCAAAACTGGGACGAAACTAGAATCCAAATCTAAACTAACTGGTTAACCCAAAAAGAGTAATAGCAAGTGCTTTGCTGAGCTTATCAGGTGTCATTTAGGAAAACTTCCTGTTCTTTAAGCCAGGAGAAGCTCAAGACCCCAAAGAAAGCTTCACCTAGGGGAAGGCTATGGGCACGTTAGAGAATTGGGTTTGATGGTGACACGGTTCAAGCCGTGTGCCAGCTTCTTTTCAGTCATCAGATGCCTATAGACCCCAAGCCTACAAAGCAGTTATTGGGGCATCTGCCCTAAAGGATTGTGAAAGCAGCTTTGTGCAGCCAGGGACGTCCATTCACATTGTATGGAGCCCAGGCTGAGATGGTTGTCCGTAGGGAGCAAGAGTAAAGGCCTTTAAACCCCAATATCCAGGTTGTAGGGGTCCTGTTATAAGATTCCAGAGTTGCCCCCTCTGGGAACTTGGAATTTCCCGTCTCACTTCCCCTTCCATCTCCCTGGCTCCGAAGAGTGACTATCACTTTCCCAGGTGAAATGCACAACGTAGGAGACAGTGCAGTGGCAAGGATTCTGAAAGCTTGCTAACTGTCCAAATTTAGATGATCCCTCAACATTTCGGGACCTCATTTTCTGATCTGTATGATGGGGATCACGAGCGCTCTCATACACTATGAGCGGCAAAGGAGATAACACATACCCCAGTGCTCTGTAGGCCATAATACCTTCTAGGGACGGAAGGTTCTGACCTCCTATCCCGACCTCTCCCTGCAGAAGCAAGCTCTTATGGGTAACAATGGTCCTAGGGCTTCCACCAACATCTGAACACCTAATATCAGTCCTATTCTTTAAGATATTTATAGCACTTCCAGCAATGTATATGATTCCCCCCAAAATTAACCCAATGGTGTTTTAAATAAGAAAATGAGAAAAAAATTGCAAACCAATTTGGTGAAAAAGCTATCAGGCATGAATTTGTTACTGTCAGTAAATAATAAATTTATCTGTGAGCTTCCTGGTCATAAAAGCAAAGAGGGCAAACCTAGTGGGATATTTGGATTCTCATGCGGTGTAAGGAAGTACATCATTTATCTAGAGAAAGGAGCTTTTTCCTGGCAGTAATTTCCTGAAGGGTTTATCAGACAGATTTCTATAGACTATGGAAGGCATCAGAAAGTAATACATATTGGCATCATCTGTAGTTTTGCTAGAGTTTCTGTTCTTCATATAGAGGTTTCTTATTTCAGCCCTCTATGCAAGCTGGGGGTCCAGTAGGAAAGTTGAACATCCGTGAAGGTAATTATCAAGGGGAGCCAAGATAATAATAATTGATTACAGGGGGCATTTCCAAGAGTCCAGAGCTGTGGTCCTCACCATGGTGTGCACTGGAATCACCCGGGGAGCTTTAAATGATCCTGATGTCTGTGCCCCACCCTCAGAGATTTGGATATAATTGCTTAAGGGTGTTGCCTGAGTATCAGGATATTTTAAAGCTTCCCAAGTGGTTCTAATGTGCTGCCAAGGTTAAGAAGCACTGTCTCAGGAGGCATGAATAATTAGCATGTCACTTTGATCCTTTTCTCTGAAGCACTGCAAGTCCCTGAACCATCAGCATGGGTGGGCTGCATCACAGACAGTTGGTGGTAAAATCTCTAATACATGCCTGATAGTCTGTGTGATTGACTCAAGATAAGGTTTAAGACTGAGGGTAGGCTCAGAGTTGACATCTCCTGGGGAAATTTCAGAACCTGACTTCTCCTCTCACTTCCCAACAGAGGGGGCTGCAAAAGTCGACAATCACAAAGAATCTATTGAGGACTTTAGACAGATGCTAAGTAGAGACCCCCATCGTTGCATGCTATAAAACACAGAGCATATAATTTTGGCCTGAAAGATATCAACGCCTGTTAACGCTTTGCCGCTTTATCCATTTGACTCCTTAAAAGGGAGAAAAGCAAAAACCTGAGCAGGCAGGACTTTGTCTGATTTTAACTAGGTCTTAAGTCAGTGGTTCTCAGAGTGTGGTCTCCAAAGCAGCTGCATCAGCATCACATGGGAACTTGTTAGAAATGCCCACTCTTGGACACTACCCCAGACCTAGTGAATTAGAGACTTGGGGAGCGGGGCCCTGCAATCTTGTTTTAACAAGCCCTTCAGGTGATTCTGATGCTGAAGTTTAAGAATCACGGTTTTAAACTATCACGAGAACCCTGTCTGTCCCCTCTAATGGACGATAGTATGGCTAGAAGCTTAGGATCTCTGCATGTGTGTGTCCCATAAGAATCACAAAAAGACGGGCGCCTGGGTGGCTCAGTGGGTTAAAGCCTCTGCTTTCGGCTCAGGTCATGATCTCAGCGTCCTGGGATTGAGGCCCACATCGGGCTCTCTGCTCAGCGGGGAGCCTGCTTCCTCCTCTCCCTGCCTCTCTGCCTCCTTGTGATCTCTCTCCCTCTGTGAAATAAATAAAAAAAAATCACAAAAAGACACGCATTCTTAATACGTGTTTTATGGTT
Source organism: Ailurus styani (assembly GCA_002007465.1). Taxonomy (NCBI): domain Eukaryota; kingdom Metazoa; phylum Chordata; class Mammalia; order Carnivora; family Ailuridae; genus Ailurus; species Ailurus styani. Next base: position 13,532 of record LNAC01001210.1, on the reverse strand, counting down.
AGATTAGTTGTGCTCAGAATTTGCTTTATCTGCACGCAAGATATCCTGAATTCTGTTAGAGAAGAAAGGATTGATAATGTCTAACAGAGTAATGAATTCCCAACTTGAGGAAAAATAGAACATTTCTCTTTATGAAGAGGAAACACTCATTGCCTAAATGGTTGTGGAGGTTAGGTATTTTGGTGAAGATTGTCATCAAACATTTGGGATGAGTACTAAATAATTTTAAAACACTCTGGAGCAATTGGAGGACCATAGGATCTAGAAAGTGTAGGATGAACATCAGAGGATAATAAAGCAGGAAAAATTAACTCGCCTACTCAATAAAAATGACCAGAGCAGCAGTGCATGCAGCAAAGAAAGGAGGGACGCCGGTGTGTGAGGAAGGCAGGAGTGGGAGGAGCCCCCGCTGAGGAAGAGTCAACCCAGAGTGTGTGAGGACAGAGCGGTCTAGGCTTGACTCCAGGCCTTGGCTTCAGCCGCCACCCAGAGCCCCCAGGGAGGCCAGGCGTGGGGCCCATCCCAGCCACTGGGGAAAGGAGGGCCTGGGGAGCAGGTGCTGATGAGTGGGCAGCTGACGAGGGGCCGGTGTCGGAAGAGCCCGCGCCAGATACCAAGCCAGCTTCTAGCAACCTCTGTTCCGGCGTGGAAATCTTAACCATCTCCAAGCCTCTCCTGTTTCCAGCTGCACGCCCTTCCTGTTCCCACATGTAATCCCAATCCTGCCCCTAAAGGAAAGAGGAGGACTCTGAGCAATTTGTAGTTTTGCCAGTTGTCAAGCTAAATGCAGGGAAGACGGGAGGAAAACATCGAAGGGGCCGTGGTACGTGGGAAGGATGTAGTGCTGTGAGCCATTTTCACTTTTCACCCAGGGCCTTTCACTGAATAACGGTATCACGTTTCCATATTGGGTGCTGCAAAAACCAGCCTGTTTTTACCGGAAACCGGGATAGCAGGCAGACATACACCCAGAGAACAGGGATGACCGATAAACCTTTCCATATTCCAGAGAAGACATTTGATCCATACTTTTCCTGCCTGGAATTCTGGAAGTTCCCTTCTGGTCTGGCTAAGCCTGACTATCTAGATGCTTCTACTTGTAAGTGAGGCTCGACACAGCAGGAAAATCACGAGTAAGATTCCTATGATCTGAGGAGGCAACCAGGAGACCTCTGCTGTGCACTTTTCCCACACAGGAACATGAGCCCACATCCGGCCGTGGCCCAAGTCCAAATCAGAAATGCCCACGTGCTCTTGGGCCTCAGCCTCCAGCTTCCTGATGGGAGGACCCAGAGCAGCAGAACTTCCCTCCCACAGTCCCCCCCAACTGATCCTCGGGAAGGGGGCCCTTGGCAATAGTATGCATTTAAAACTCGGCCGTGGGCAACTACCCTGCTAACTGAGGGCACCCTCCATCCTCTCCTGAGTCTCAGAAGAAGGTTTGGCTCCTCCAGGTGCCCTGAGGAGGCCAGAGCCATTAAAAAGAGAGTGGGAATGCACCGTCCCTCAACTGCTAGGCTGGTACAGCTTGGGAAAGGACCCAGTTCATGGATCCTAGACCACAGAGGTCAGGGGTTCCAACGTACCCTAGTAGAGCTGCTTCTGAGCTCAGAGAAGCTGACCACATTCAGAGAGGGCTCTGCCCAGTCCTCTTGAGCTTCCTCCCTGCTCTGCCTCTTTCTTCTAGATCACACGGCAGCAGTACCAGAACGCACTCACCGCCTGCCACATGGACAGCTCACCCCAGTCCCCCGACATGGAGGCCTTCACTGACGGAGACTCCACCAAAGCCCCTACGACCCGGGGTACACCCCAGACCCCCAAGGATGACCCTGTCATTACCCTCCTGAGCAAAAGGAACAGCCTGCCGTGTAAGTCAGGTGGTGGGCTGGCCTGGGCTGCCAGGGGGTGAGCGCGGCACCCCCCTCCACCCCCCACCCCTGCCCAGAGCTGCCATCCCATGCCAGCTGGAGTCTCGGGTCTTCTCCAGAGCAGACTGGTCACACACTTGCTGTCCTCCCCAGGCAGCCGCTCAGATGGGCTGAGAAGCCCTGGCGAGGTCGTGTACCTGAGGATGGAGGAGATGGCCTTCACCCAGGAAGAAATGACGGACCTCGAGGAGCAGAGCACACAGCAGATCTCACTGTCTTCTGCGGCCATTCCTACAACAGCAGGTCAGGGAGAGAAATCGGGGTCCTCGCTGTCGGGCGCTGGGATGGCCCTGGGGAGAGCCAGGCAAGGGACTCCAGCCCCCATGTGATATTTCCCGCCTCCTCTCACAGCGAACGAGGGAAGGAAAAGTCACGCATACCGAGCACCAGCCCCTCATCAGGCCCTTCCCTCCATTCTTCCAGGAAGATAAGGGGTCAGGCAGTGTTAGGAGCAGGTTTCCACCTGGATTCAGATTCTTGCAATTTTCAGCAAGTTACATGAACCTGAGATTCTGTTTCCTGATCTTAATAGGTAAGTTTCTTCCTTATGTTAAGACATACAAATCATGGTGGTCAGGTCGGTCAAGTAGCTTTGGGCATAAATGAGATAGCAAATACAGAGGGCACCTCACAGTGCTTGGTACCAGGCTCCGGGCCTGGTAGGAAGTTCTCATTAGACCTGCCTTATACACAAGGAGACTGAAGTCAGCCATCACTCCTACTGGTAGGGCTCTTCCCTTCCTTTGGGCCGGAGGTGATCTGTAGGACTTGTCCTGAATTCTGAGATCATATTACCTCCCTCTGAGACTTTCAACACTTCCGTCTTGGCAGTGGTGTTGCTCTGAGCTCCCAGCATCCCACCACTCCTGAGATCCTCCTGTACCTGCCTCGCTAAGATCTACTTCTCCAAGCCCGCAGCCACGCCTGCACTCGCCTCCCTCCCTGCAAGGCAGCAGTTAGCCTGCCTGGCCTCCTAGACCTGCCCCAGTCCATAGTCTGAGACCCCTTAAGTCCGCAGCAATGACCCAACAAGTGCTCTCCATTTTTGTGGTCAGTAAGCCAACATATTTGAACTTGCAGCTAACCCAGAGTATCTGGGACATACAGAGTCACCTTTCCAGGACCCGAATACAAAACCGATGTTCTTTTTCTCCCTTGCACGCTGAATTTGGTAACTAAAGAATGTAGCAAGAAATTGTATCAAAGGCATAAGAATGGAGAAGACAGTCTTTGGAGCTCGTCTAGTCCATCGTCCTTGTGTGACACAGGGGACCTTGTGTGAAGAACCTGAGGCCCAGAGAAGGGGTTTGTCTGATCTATAATACTGTGTTGGAAGCAGGCACCACCAGAAGTGTCCACTACCCCAGTCTGCCTCCTGAGTCAGGTTCTTACCTCACGGGCACTAATGCGCTGGGCCTCTTCCTGGCTTTGAGATTCTGTGCCTCTGAACCCCCATTGGGTTCAGTGGGAAAAGATGGAGACATGTGCTTAATTGTTATTGAGTCCTGTGATTTCCCAGGTCTGAGCAAGTATTGGAAAGAGATATCCCACCTCCAGGGTCCTCAAATGTGCTTTTGGTCTGGCAAAGACACTGAACAGAGAACATCTTGTCCTCTTCTCCCCTCTCCTGCCAAAGAACTTTCAAATAGTTGGATTCTCGCTCCTGATCTCTTTGTTCCTTTTGTGGCACTAAAGTGTCCCTTGCTGCCTAGTAAAAGCCCACAGCTAGGGCGCTTGGGTGGCTCAGTCGTTAAGCATCTGACTTTGGCTCACGTCATGATCCCCGGGTGGTGGGATCAAGCCCCGCATTGGGCTCCCTGCTCTGCAGGAAGCCTATTTCTCCCTCTCCCACTCCCCCTGCTTGTGTGTCCCTCTCTCATCTCTCACTGTGTTTCTCTCTGTCAAATAAATAAGTAAATAAATAGAATCTTTTTTAAAAATTAAAAAAAAAAAAAACAAGAGCCCACAGCTCCCTTGGGCATCCCTCCCTGTCACGGCCACCACAGCCTTGCCTCTGATTTTGAACTGCCACCTGCTGAGAGGCATCAAGCAGAATCACCCTTCCTAGCTCCCTGGGGTTGGCAAGACCTGAGTTCTTTCTTGTCTCCTTTCTCTCAGCGTCAGATAGTGAATGCTGTAATATCAATCTGGACACCGAGACCAGCCCCTGCAGTAGCGACTTTGAGGAGACCGTGGGCAAGAAGCTGCTGAGAACCTTGAGTGAGTAGCTCTTCACCCAGATGAAAGCCTCCCACCACATGGTCACTAGCAAAAGCGTGTTAGGACATCACTCCTGGAGGAGGAACCGTTGACTCCTTGTGGGAACCTGATGAGGCACACCCATGAAAATCCGTAACAGGGCTTGGGCCAGTACTGTGCCCTTGAGAGTTTGGGGATGTGTCCCATTCAGCTGGTGGTCGTCTAGGACGGGAGTCTGCAAGCTATAGTCATGGCCAAATCCTGACCTCCCTCTCCTGCCTGTTCTTGTAAATCAAGACTTACTGGATGGTAGAACCATTTGTTACCTATGGTCATAATGGCAGCATTGAGCAGTTGCAACAGGGGCTAGATGGCCTGCAGAACCTCTAAGATTTACTATCTGGTCCTTTAAAGAAAGAATTTGTGTCCAGGAAACTCAGTAGCAAGGAAAGCAATATCCTTCATGGAAGGAAATCGATAGCAGATAGAACAAGGTGAAAAGTACTCCTTCCTAAAAACAATAGAGCTGGGGACAGACTGCCCCTCCATGCTTGAGGACAATTATGGGACTACCCCACCCGCCCCATTGCAGAAGGAGGGTTGTTTCCAAGCTACAGAACGTAGATCCGTGGTCATGGCTCCCAGCTACATCCACTAAAACTGGCTTCTGGAACATCAAAAGCTGGGAGACCAATCCTCTCTCAAGCGTCTGACGGTGAGCTGGGCCCGGGCCTTCAGGGGATAGAGAGATGATCCTGAGGCATTACATGGGCTTTACTCAATCCTCCGCAGGGAAATCTCCATTCCATTGACATGATTAGCCTGGCTTTTTGGAGATGTCATCTCAGGTAGAAGGTGTTGCCCTAATCCTTCCAGATGTACCTGTGCCAATACCTGCACCAGGATTCCATGCAGATTACTTCCTGCCAAACTGTCAAGGGCTTTGTCTGGATTTCTGCCTCTTTCTGGCCAGAGGTTGACCCTTACAAATTGTTTTCCAGGTGGTCGAAAGCGGAAGAGGTCACCGGATGGAGAGAGAGCCTCTGAGGAGAACTCCAATTTAATGCCTCTGATCACATGACGGGGCAGACGGTGTTTGCCGTGTATGTGAGATTCAGCGTGAGGGAGAACCCACCCTCCCATCTTCTGCGTCTCCCGAGGCCTCCCACAGGTGACAGAGCATTCTGGTTTCCTCACCACCTCCTCACCCCTAGCCGTCAGCTTGGCAGATTTCCCCTTGTTACCTCCAGTTTGACTCAGAGCCTTGCTGTGGCCATCACGGATGGAGATGCCTCCGATGGAACATGCTAGAAATGGTCTTTTCCACAGTACAGTCTGGGACTGGAGAAGAAATGACCCCAAGCTGACAATGCCACTCTGGGGCCCCTGACTCCTTTTTTGTTCTTTGGGATCCCCTGATGCCATATTTCATGCTTCGCTTAGCTCAGAAGGTGCCACCGGCGGACAGGCACGGAGACAGTGGAGAAGCAGGTGTGAAGGTTAGTGCAGGAGATGCCCCGAGATTTCCTCCAGGACTTTAAAGCAGTGGGTCCCGGCTATGTTGGCATGGGATGGTACAGAACAGAAAACTGTCGGTGACCGGTTTCCTGTTAGATAAGGGTTCTAGCAGCCAGGAAAGTGTGTCTCGGCTGGAATGGAAAGACCGCAAAATGGAACCTCAAGTCACCGTTTTTTCCCAGGGACACATCTTTCTGGCTCCGGATCAGCAGTTCTCGATCCAGCAGTAAATCTGCTCTAGAAGAGGAGGAGCAGAGAACTGAGACCCAACTGGGAGCCAGAGATGGAACTTCAGGTTTTAAGTTGAAATCAAAGCAAACAAACAAACAAAAACTTACGTAGAAAGATTCTAAGCTGTTAAAGCAAGTTTAGCCATGACAAACCAAAGAGTGCCCAGGTCAGCCAACAAGGATGCAAGCTCTTGTGGGATTTCAGTGTGCGTTACACAGGAACACTGAAGAATTGCTCTTCTTTTTCATCCATTCTCTCCACTCCACCCCACCCCTTACTCCTCCACCCCAGCAGGTCAGCTAAGGGTACTTTATTCCAAGAACTTACTAGATGTTTTTTTGGCCTGGATGTCGGAGCAAATGCAATTCCAAGTGTGGCCACCAGATGCCAGAACGACTCCATACTTACTTCGAGACTAAAATTCAGATACCCAACCACACAGCCAAGCAACCTTCAGGAAAATGCAGGAGTAAGTGAAGGTTGTCTTTGGGACGTCTCCCTTTCTGTCTCCCATCTCTTCAGTTCCCTCTGTCAGGGATCCAGTGATCCCATTCTGCCTGCTCAATCTCCAAACCATTCTCAAACCTTTCCCTGGGATATACTATCCAGCCTTGCCTAGCCTTCCCCCAAAACCATTAATCTCACGCCCCACACCCATTCAATCGGTAATCACAAGGAAGGAGGGGGAGACTGATAATTCCTCTGGGTTATTTGCATCTCAAAAGAAAATGCTAATCCAAAGGAACCTTTAACTCAGGGGTTCTTAATTTGGGGGTCACCCCAGGTGGGTCCATTATTGGACTTCAGAGGGTCTGTGAAACCCTAATACTGTCAGAATTTAGCATATGCGTTCTTACGTGTGTTGTCCAGAGGGCTAAAGCTTTCGTGAGATTCTCAAAGGTCTCAGACCCACAAAGGGTTAAAAGCCACGCTCTTAACAAGTGGAACTTGTTCAGCCCAAAGTTTCTGCAATGCAGAGTGAAGTGAATAGGGGCCAGTTCGAGACAGACTTTGAGACAAGCGGTCTTCTCCAGTGTTTATTGAACCGTTGGGGAAAGCCGGCACCCGCCAAGAAGTGAGGGTCTTCAGAAATCCTTGGCACACCCCAGGATACCATCACCATACTTCCATGTAACTTTGTCCCCTCTTCCCCAACAACCAGAACAGGTGTTGCAGATGGGAGGGCCACAGCATGTGGAAGGACTTTCCAGCTGGAGATGCCCTTTCCTGCAATGGATGATTGACTTCTCCCCCTTGCCCGGCTCTCCCTGAGGCTCAGCAGTGCATGACCCCTAGAGAACCCCACAGCTGCCACCCACCCCCAACACCTGCTCCTGCCTAATAGGAAGAGGCCAATCATCAGCCCCTCCATGCTGGGCAACTGAAACCCAAACCGGCCAACAGTGAGATTCCAGCAAGAACTATCATGCAATCCTCTTGCCCGGCTGGCCACTGGCCCAATCGGGCCTGCCTGGCTAGTCTTCCTTTCATTATCCCTCAGGCCACCGGGCTCAGGCTACTGCTGCTGCGTTACATCCATCCCTTTGCAAAATCCCAAAGGAGCCTGTCACCACTCCCCTCCCTATTCCCTGCTCCGTTCCCCAAGATTTTCTTCAGGTTAAAAAAAAAAAAAGTTTAAAAAAAAGATTTTAAAATAAAGCATTTATGAAGGCTTAATAAATTGTAAATAATTTTTAAATAAAATGAAAATGCTTTTCCTGGAATGTTTTTCTCGCCCCTTCAAGAGCTCAGTTCTGACATGGTTTCACATTGGAGATGAAGGTCAGGTGGAGCACAGGGTATTGTCTCAGTTGAGGCCCACCTGCTGAAGAGGCAAGGTTCTCAAGGCCAGGTGTGAGGCTGTAGTTAAGGTTACAGGAAAGCCCTGGTGCTCTACTCTGGGCCCCAGCTGGGTAAGGTTTTGCTGCACCGAATGCCAGCAATGAAAAGTAAAACCCAAATGAGCAGCCAGAGCGTGAATGAGGACAAGAAGTACTAAGTCGGTTATGAGAAGGGCTGGCATTTGCTGAACCCACGTGATGGGCGAGGCACTGGGCTGGGTGCCTTCCAAGTGCAAAGTCTTGGGGGCCAGCCCCTGAAGCAACGTGCTGGGCACACTCCCTTGCTTCCGCAAACCCTTTGCAGAGGAACCAAAGTGGCACAACTCCAGTGGTTTCCAACCAAAGGCTGGGAAAAGTCACAGGGGAGTGGGCTGGGCATATGGATCAATGTTTTTGTTTGTTTTTTAAGATTTTATTTGAGAGAGTGAGAGAGAGAGAGCATGAGAGGGGAGAAGATCAGAGGGAGAAGCAGACTCCCCATAGAGCTGGGAGCCCGATGTGGGACTCCATCCTGGGACTCCAGGATCATGACCTGAGCTGAAGGTAGTCGCTTAACCAACTGAGCCAGCCAGGCATCCCCATATGGGTCAATGTTAAGCCAACCAGTACCAGAGACAGGCAACAGTCAGGCAGGTGAGGAAGTGTGTTTGGGCATCTGCACAAAATCTGGAAGGCTGGAATTTGACACCTATAGGGGTTTCTCAAACCCTACCAAGGTCAAGGTCAATGAGTGGCCTATGGACAACTACAGATTCCTCCCAGGAGCCTCCAGAGTCTGCTACCCTTACTGGCAATAATCATAAGTGACAGTAGCAGCTGTTTTGGTGAGGGCTTTCTGTGTGTAGTACTGTGCTAGGTATACATTTGCTTGTTTCTGTCTCAAAACCACCCTGCGAAGTTTAGTTTCTGAAACGGGCTCTGAGTCAATAAGTGGCCTGCTCAAGGTTACATGGCCAGGAAGTGGCAGAGTCTGGAGGTGGGAGCGCCCCTCTATCTGAGGAGATGAACTGTGTAAGGAACGGTCCTGCGTCCGGAGTGCACAGTGCACACCTGCGTGAAGAGCCCCGAGAAGTCTGACCACGGTGAAGAAATCTGTGAACTCCCGAAGCCCGGCTCTCCCCAAACCCGACACAAAATGCCTTTTTCGTGTGAGCATGAAGGGGACTAGAACACGGAGGGGAACACCAGCCTATATGTCAGGATAGAAGGAGGGCCCAATTCCCCTTGATTGGGCTTTTTTTTTTTTAACACAAAAAAGTATTTTCACACTTTGGTAGGGACATTTTGGTTTAAAGATGTGCTTTTAACCACTTTTTTTTCACTCGTGCCTTCCCCCAAGAGAAGAATTAAATTCTCCCTAACAAGAGAAATGAAAAACTTAGAACTGAGACTTTGTGGGGAACGTCTACACTAGGGAGGGCCACACACCACTGTACTGTCTCAGACTTCTTTGGCCCCCTTGGAGGTACTGTCACCTCCTAGTTTTTTTTGAGCAACTAGCAAATCCCTCTAGAGCATTCATTTTAAACTATGGCTTACAACCCATGAGTAGATCACAAAATCAATTCCATGGGTCTCAATCAACTTTCATTTCTTTAATGAAACAGAACCCAACAGGACAGAAACTATCAGAACACACTGCTCACAGCAAGGGTAAATACTCTTGTGTTAAACTTACATTTCAGTTTTCTGTGTGTGTGAGAGAGAGAGAGAGAGAGAGAAAGATGTAAACCTATCTCTTACCTTGCTTGTCCCAGAGAACTAAGCTTAGGGCTAGGGACACAGGCATGCAGAAAGAGCAGGAGACGGACACTCTGGGTAGAGATGACAAGTTTTAATGACATAGCCAACAGTCACAATCACAGTTGGCTCTTCAGACAACTTGATCTTTGGGGCAAGGTTTTGTGCAGAGTCAAGCAATACACAGAAGCACAGGAGCGAGAGGCAACATTCTGGCTTCTAGTGAAGGAGCAAGATAACTACGTCTCATGATCAAAGTATTGTTTTATTCTTCTTAAATAAAAACCTGAATTTGCTCTGGCCTCCCAAGGGGCTCTGATCCCAGGCCCCTGTTTCTTGACAAGGGATGTTGTCCCTGTTTGGGGCCGCCTTAAACAGAACCTCACCAGAGCAGGTTCCAGTCCTCCGGAGTCTCTATCCGTGACACACAGAGTGAGGCTGGTGCAGGCAGGGGACACACGGGACAGAGGGCCACTTTGGTGGTGCTGGTTTGGGTGCTGTTTCTTCACTGGATTTTGGTGACTGCTTCATGGATGGAGGTAGCCACATAATCTAGATTTTTCGTGGTTAAGCCACACATGTTGATCCGACCACTTGGCAGCAGATAGATGTGCTTTTCGTTGACCAGATATTCGACCTGCTTGGCTGTTGAAAACCAAAAGAAATATGGTAAGAGTAGGAGGCACCCTCTCAGCAACCGGGGTTTGGAGATTCCATGACAATCGCAGTTTTCCTTCTTTCCCCCAACACAGAGAAGCAAAATATAAGCAACTATTTTGATCCAATTCAAAAACATAGGGAAGTGTGCTCAATTGATTCGTATTTCTAATCCACAGAAAGTTTAATATGGCTCCTCCTGATGGGAAATTTTAATCTGGGACTACCTCCCAACGGAAGCTTGCATGTTACCTTCACCAAGACACCTTTTAAAACAACCCTCAGACTTAAGAACATTGCGTTGATATGAAAAACTGGTTTGAAGTGCTTCCTTTAGCTCTTCCTTAACCTCTGGAAGGAAGGGGGTTTGCTTCTCCCCAAACACACAGCAGCTAACTCCCTTTAATGTCTCCTTCTCACAGCATATCACCCAAGGCCCCATGCGAGAGTGGGTAAGTGCTGTGTGCAGGAACCCACAGGCTGAGACGCTGCTGAGGCCCCTGTGACCTGGCATTTCTCAGGTCCCTCATTCACACACATGCAGGAGGGCTATCCCCATGTGTCTGCAGAAATGCTCATGCAGGAAACAGGAAGGGCCTGTCTATCCTCCCCTTATGCTATAATCTCTAGAGATTTTTGCTTTATTGCAAAGCCATGAGACAATTTTATTTGGTTTTGCCTAAATAATTGGCACCCTTAATTAGCACCATTGATTTGAAGGAATGGGTCATTGTCATGGTCTGGATGTTTGTGTCCCTCCAAAACTGGGTTGAAACCCTAACCTCTAATGTGATGGCATCAGGAGCTGGGGCCTCTGGCAGGTAATGGGGTCTGGGTGATGGCCGGAGAACAGAGGCCCTGTGTTGGCAGGAGGGCCCTTATGAGAGACTAGAGAGCTGGTGTGTGCGTGTGCATGTGCTCTCTCTCCCTTTCCCTTACCCCCAGCATGGCAGGACACAGCAAGGCGGCAGCTTTGCTAGAAAAGAGCCCCCACCAGAACTAACCATGCTGGTCCCCCTATCTCAGACTGCCCAGCCTCCAGAATCCTGAGAAAGAAATGTCTGCTGTTGAAGCTGCCCAGTCCACGGTGCTTTGTTAGAGCAACCCAAACTCAGATGGTAATAAAATCTTAACAATCAGAAGAGCAGAGGGAGGCAAGATGGTGGGAGATTAGGGGTCCTCGTTTCATCTGGTCCCTTGAATTTAGCTAGGTAACTATCAAATCATTCCGAACACCTATGAACTCAACCTGAGATATAAAAAGAGAATTGCTGGAATTCTACAAATAGAAAGGTGACCACTTTTTACAAGGTAAGAGGTGTGAAGTGAATTGGAGGGAATTTATCTGAAGATAAATGGCAGGGAAGGGAGCCTTCGTAAGCCAGCTACCAGAAAGTGATAGAGCCCCAGAGCCCAAAATCAGAACTTTTAGAAACCTGCTCTGGTGAGAGACATCCCTGCCTGAAAGGTGCTCAGGTGGCCTAGAGGGGCAGAATCCTAGGTGAGACAGTGTGGTCTCAGGATCCCTATAGTCACAGAAAGAACGGATGCCTGAGCCACTCCAGTGCTTGGGAAACCGGCTAAGGTCTGTGAACCCGGGAGTGGGCGCTCAGCTCAGTTTGCCATAAACCATTTTGCCATAAACCGCTGCAGGATGCGGTGACTGCTCTCTATCAAGGGGCCCTGCAAGTGGCAAGGCCCCGGCCACCCTCCTCCCTCCCCCAGGAGGATCAGTGCGGGTGCGCGCTGCAGTTGGGCACACACAAAAGTGAAGACAGCAGTAAGTAAAAGAGTTTACTGAAGAGAGAGGGCCGCAATCTTTCAGCTCTGGGGCTGGAGACTGGGGCTCTGCCACTTCTCTGAAGCAGCTCAGAAAGAATTCAGGGAACCAAAGCCACATGGAAGAACCCGCAGCAACTTACACTAAGCGTGGCCCCCTGGCACTCTGCCCAGGCAAAGACACCTGAGAATTAGCACAGCAGGGCCCACCCCTGGGACAGCAGCTGGAACATCAGGCTAATACCAAGTTTATCAGGCACAGAACTGCAAAACTCCAGTGCTAGGGGAAAACAGTATATAGAATTCGAGGTATCTTCTCATGACTCTTCTCTTTCAGTTTAAAATTTGCCTTTTCTCTTTTTCCTTTTCAACTAGTTTCTTATTTTATCAACTCTTTATTTTTAAGTCATTTTTTGTAACATTCATCTTTACATTTACATTTTATAGATATACTCTTCATTTTTGGCTTCCTTTCACTGTATTCAATTTCATTTTTGTATATATATAAGTTTTGCTTTCTTTACAATTTTGGGATTTTAGTGTCTTCCACAAACAGACCAAAATACACCCAGGACCAAGTGGATCACCCTGTTTTGTCTACCTGGGAGATTATATTCTCTACTCCCCCTGCCAACTTTTTTTTCTTTTTCTTTTCATTTTGGTTTCTGACCTCTCTGGATTTGTCTAGTGTGTATTTCGCTTGAGTCATGGTTGATATTTTTCATTTTGTTCTCTCATTCATCCATTCTTCTCTGGGTAAAATGACTAGAAGGAGGAATTCACATCAAAGGGAAGAACCAGAGGTAATACTCTCTGCCACAGATCTAATCGACATGGATATAAGTGTCAGAGCTGGAATTCAGGATAACGAATATAAAATTACTAGTTGGGCTTGGAAAAACGCATAAAAGACACTAGAGAATCTCTTAGTGTAGAAGTAAAATCTAATCAGGCTGAAATTAAAAATGTTTTAACTGAGATGCAGTCTAAATTGGATGCTCTATCAGCCAGAATAAATGAGGCATAAGAGGGGGGGACTTGGGTGGCTCGGTTGTTAAGCATCTGCCTTCAGCTCAGGTCATGATCCCAGGGTCCCGGGGTCAAGCCCCGCATCAGGCTCCCTGCTCAGCAGGAAGCCTGCTTCTCCCTCTCTCACTTCCCCTGCTTGTGTTCCCTTTAAATAAAATCTTAAAAAAAAAAAATGAGGCAGAAGAGAGTCAATGACCTAGAAGACAAGATGACAGAAAGGCAGGAAAAGAGAGAAAAACAACTAATGGAACATGAGGGGAGGCTTTGATAAATCAGCCAACAATATTAGAATTACTGGGGTCCCAGAGAAAGAAGAAAGAGAGATGAACAGAAGGTATATTTGAGCAAATCATAGCTGAGAACACCCCTAATCTGGGGAAGGAAATAGGCATTCAAGTCCAAGAGGTAGAGAGAACACCCCCCAAAATCAATAAAAATAGATCAACACCCCAAGATATAATAGTGAAGCTTGCAAATTTCAGAGATAAAGAGAAAATCCTGAAAGCAGCTTGAGGAAAGAGCTCCTTAACCTACAATGGTAGAAATGTTAGGGAGGAGCGGCAAGATGGCGGAGGAGTAGGAGACCGATTATCATCAGGTCCCAGGA
>LNAC01001209.1:169875-290924 GCA_002007465.1 Ailurus styani | reverse complement strand
TCCTACTCCTCCGCCATCTTGCCGCTCCTTCTAAAGTGGGTTTTTTTTATAGACGGTATAGAGTTTCATTGTTGTTTTAATCCACTCCTACAATATCTATCTTTTAATTATATATCTAGAGTATTAAACACAAAGTGGTCATTGATATAGTTGGTATGTTAGTCTGCTTGAGCTTCTGTAACAAAATACTACAAACTGGCTGGTTTCAACAGTACAAATTTATTTTCTCACAGTTCTAAGGAGGAAAAGTCCAAGATCAAGGTTCCAGCAGGGTTTAGCATCTGATGGCACCTCTTTTCTTTAAAATGGCAGTTTTGTCCTCACATGGCTTTTCATCTGAGTATGCTAGCTCTCTCTGATGTTTTATATTTTAAGGGCACTAATCACATCAGATCAGGACCACACCATCAGGACCTCATTTAACCTTAATTCCCTCCTAAAAGCCCCATCTCCAAATATAGTCATAATGGAGATTAGGACTTCAACATGCAAATGAGGATATACATTGCAATCTCTAGCATTTTGATTACTATCTATCATGTATGTCTGTCTTTGCTTTTCATTATTGCAACTATTCTTTGTTGTTTTTTTTTTAATCCCCAACCAACCCTACTAATTCCTTTCTGCCTTTGATGGTTTCAGTTGATCATTTTAAGTAGTTCTATTTTGTCTCCTCTCTTAGCATATCAATATGCTTATTTTTGAAACAAAATTGTTGGAACACCTGGGTGGCTCAGTCACTTAAATGTCTGACTCTTGTTTTCAGCTCAGGTCATGATCTCAGGATTGTGAGATGGAGACCCCATCAGGCTCCTCACTGGGCATGGAACCTGCTTAAGATTCTCTCTCCCCTTCTTCCCCTCACCCCCCCTCTAAAAAAAAAAAAGGAAAGAAAAAGAAATAAATAAATTGTTAATCATTGCCCTAGAGTTTCCAATACACATTTCAAATTAATCTAAGTCCACCTTCACATAGTAATATACCACTTCGTTTCTAGTCTAGGGAACTTGTAACAGTATTTCTAATTCCTCTTTCCTATCTTTATGACACTGCTGTAATTTATTTCACTTACATATATGCTTGTAAATCTTGCCTTTAAAATCAATTAATAATAGGAAAGCAAAAGAAATTATTTGACCACATTTGTTCCTTTTCTAATCCTCCTACTTTTTGTAATGTAGATCTGACTTTCTGATCTGTATCATTTCCTTCTCTCTGAAGAAAATGCTTTTAACATTTCTTTCAGGGTAGGTCTTCAGGTGGTGCATTTCCTCAGTTTTTGCTTTATGAAAAAGTTCTTATTCTTCATTTTGAAAAATTATTTTGTTTGATGTAGAATTCTAACTTGTTCTTTTTTTCCCCCTAAATGTTAGATATTTTACTTCACTCTCTTTTGATTGCAGTGTTTCCAATGGAGTTCTGCTATAATTCATATTCTTGTTATTTTATTTATAACATGTTATATTCCCCCTCATTTACTTCAAGAATTTCCTTATCTTTTGTTTCATGCTATGTGAACATGATATACCTAGTTATAGAGTTTTGTTTTGTTTTGGCTTGGTTTGGTTTTGTTTTGGTATTTATCTTGCTTGGTATGCTCCAAGCTTTCTAGATCTGTAGTTTCATGTCTGTCATGAATTTTGTAAAATTCTTTTTTTTTTTTAAGATTTTTAAAAATTTATTTACTTGAGAGAAAGAGAACACAAGTGGGAGGAGGGGCAAAGGGAGAGGAAGAAGTCTCCTGACAAGAAGCTAGATTCCAAGACCTTGAGATCATTACCAGAGCTAAAGGCAAATGCTTAACAATCTGAACCAAGCTGCCCCTCAGTCATTATTTCTTTAAATATTTCTTCTTCTTTGTTTTTACTTTCCTCTCTTCTGATATTCCAATTATATGTATAGTATACTTTTTGAAGTTGCCCACACTTCTTTAATGTTCTATTCTGCTTTCACCATTTTTTTCTTTTTCTCTTTATATTTCAGTTTAAGAAGTTTCTACTGACCTATCTTCAAGCTCTCTTCCCTAAACTGTCTGTGTCCTGATGAGCCTATTAAAAATAATTTCTTTTCTGTTAGTTTCCTCCCTCACAGCATTTCTTCTTTATTCATTTTTAGAGTTTCCATCTCTCTGTATGCATTACCCATCTGTTCATGCATGTTGTTTACTTTTGTCATTAGAACCCATGATGCTTAATTTTATATGTCAACTTGGGTAAACCATGGTACCCAGATGTTTGGCTAAAACCTCAATATAGAGGTCACTGTGGTAGTATTTTTTCTTAATTTTTTAAATGCAATTATGCATTAAAAGGATGAAAGATGAAGGATTAAAGATTTAAATCAGTAGACTTTGAGTAAAGCACATCACTCTCCATAATGTGGATGGGTTTTATTTAATCAATTGAAAGCATTAAAAATAAATACTGATGAGGTGCCTGGGTGGCTCAGTTTGTTAAGCATCTGCCTTTAGCTCAGGTCATGATCCCAGGATTCTAGGATTGAGTTCCACATAGAGCTCCTTGCTCAGCAGGGAAGATGCTTGTCCTCTCCTTCTCTCTCTCTCTCACTCTCTTTCAAGCAAATAAACAAAATCTTAAAAATAAATAAAATAGGGGTGCCTGGGTGGCTCAGGGCGTTAAGCCTCTGCCTTCAGCTCAGGTCATGATCTCATGGTCCTGGCATGGAGCCCTGCATCTGGCTCTCTGCTCGGCAGGGAGCCTGCTTCCCCCCACCCTTTGCCTGCCTTTCTGCCTACTTGTGATCTCTCTCTCTCTCTTTCTGTCAAATAAATAAAATCTTAAATAAATAAATAAACAAATGAATAAAAATATTGAGGTCCTTCCAGAAAAGAGGGAGATTGCCTCCTCTTTTCTGCCTCCAGGAAAAGAGGGAGAGACTTCAGACTGCCTTCCAACTTATGCTACAACTGTTTCCTGGGTATCCACCCTGCTGGCCTGCTCCATAGAGTTTGAATTTGCCAGTCGCCACAATCATGTGAGCTAATTCTTTAAAATAAATCCACCCCCCAACACACACACACACACACACACACACACACACACACCCTATTAATTCTGTCTCTCTGGAGAACCCTGACTAATACAGAGCCCCTAACCAATTAATCAGTTATTTTAGGTTATTTTATTTTTTTTTATTTNCTGGAGAACCCTGACTAATACAGAGCCCCTAACCAATTAATCAGTTATTTTAGGTTATTTTAGATTAAAAAACCAGTTATTTTAGGTTTCCTTNTGCCGAGCAGAGAGCCCGATGTGGGCCTCGATCCCAGGACCCTGGGATCATGACCTGAGCCGAAGGCAGTGGCTTTAACCCACTGAGCCACCCAGGCGCCCTATTTTAGGTTATTTTAGATTAAAAAACCAGTTATTTTAGGTTTCCTTACCAATAATTCCAACATATGTTTCATATGTAAGTCTAGTTCTGACTTACTTACAACTAGTTGTTGTAGTTCTTCAAATATTATTTTTCTTGCATTTTCCTAAGCTTTGCAATTTTATATTGCAAATGTATCAGGTAGTAGGCCTTTAGTGTGTAGAGGTTAATTTGAATGAGTTGTGCTGTAGCTGTAGGGATCAGAGTATTCAAATTTCTCTAGTGTCCTTGTTTTTGTCTCCCCTCCTCAGTGTTTTTCCTCAGATACATCTGCGTCTTGCAGCTCTTTCAACTGTAATCCACTGTTATTATACTAGATCCCTGCTGGTGTGGTTGTAAGGGTGTGGAGGAGGGAGACAAGTTCAGTGATCTTATCTTAAATTCTTAAGATAAAAACTGTCTTTTAGTGGGCCTATGTCTTAGATTTGTGACCTTCATGAGTATTTCTTCAGTGGTATGGCTCCACTCTGCTTAGGTGAGACAAGGAGGCCATAGGGAACTTGAGTATTAGGAGCACTCCTTCCTTGACAAGATAAAGCTCTGTTCAAACTTTTTTCCTGAGGTGCCTGGGTGGCTCAGTTCAATTAAGCATTAGACCATCGATTTAGGAACAGGTCATGATCTCAGGCTCAGTGCACAGTGTATTTGTCCCTCTCCCCCCCCCTTTTTCTCTAATAATAATTAAAATCTTTAAAAAAATATTTTCTTATGGAAAATATGACTTTTTTATGAATGTCTCCACCCAAGGCAGTCATTTTTCTCCAGAGCCAGACAAGATCTCTCTTAACGTTTCAGTGTAAAAATCTTATAGGGGTTATATAGGTAAAACCCGAAAAAGTATTGGGACTCCTCTAAAACTGCAGGCTCTCCAGAAGTTTCTTGCATTGATGCTAGTCTACATTTAGTCCCCAGCAATTCATCAAAAGGAACTCTAAGTATTTCTACGAGCTTATGGTCCAGTTTTTTCTGCTCCAGATAAGCCAGTCTCAGCTTTGGCTTTCTGTATCTGCCTGTCACTTCAGATTTTGTGGTGGCAGTTTACCCTCCAAATTCAGTTCCCTGATGTGTCTAAGAAAAGTCATTTATTTTCATTTGTTCAGCTTTTTCTTGATGTAAGATTGGCAGTGACAGCTTCTAAGCTTTTTACATTTCCAGAAATCTCCTCTCTGCTTAATTTTATTCTTCTTGTTCCACAAGCTTCTGAGAAAGATGAATTGAAGTTTTTAGCTAAACATATTGATCTATATTTTTTCTGTAGTTTTATCAATTGTTTAATATATTTTGATGCTGTTTCATGAGGTTATGTTCACAGTGGTTTATTTCTTTTTGACTGTGCATCATATCATTCTTCTTATGATATTTCTATTTCTTAATTTTATTTTGATAGATTGTAAGATTTCTGATACATCCACATACATTATTTTTAGTTAGTTTCAACCTTTGTCTCTTTTTTAAAGTATACTTTAAATAGATAACATATTCTATTTTAAAATTTAATCTGAGAATTATTGCTTTTGATTCCATTTGTGTTTTTGCACTAACTGCTATATTAGAATTTATTTCTGCCATTATTTTTTTCATATTTTTTATTTACTTTCTTCATTTCCATTGCCAATTCAAGGTTCTTTGTCTTGGTTAAAAAGTTACACATTTCGTTTTGTTTTTGAAAAAGTTTTATTGAGATGTAATTTACACACGATACAATTCACCCATTTAAAAACACATTCTGGGCGCCTGGGTGGCTCAGTGGGTTAAAGCCTCTGCTTTCGGCTCAGGTCATGATCTCAGTGTCCTGGGATCGAGCCCCGCATTGGGCTCTCTGCTCAGCAGGGAGCCTGCTTCCTCCTCTCTCCTCTCTCTCTGCCTGCCTCTCTGCCTACTTGTAATCTCTCTCTCTGTGTCAAATAAGTAAATGAAATCTTTAAAAAAAAATTAAAAAAATAAAAAATAAAAACACATTCTCTTTTTATCTTTTCTGTGGTAACCCTTGATCTAAGATCCATTAATTAATTTCTAAAGTCATGAAAAGTTGCTCTGAAGTTGAACAATTCTGAATTCCTACTTATAAAGATACCTAATATTCATATTTCCCTACTGAAAAAGGATTGACCAATTTCTTCACATAACCAGCAAAAATTTACTAAAAAGAAAAAAAGACTTACCTCATTCATGAATGACTGGTATTGTGAATGTCTCCATTTTTCAAGGACAATAATGTTCTGCTAGGAGCAGTGATTCAGTCCATAGTCACCAGCAAGTAGGTATATCAGAATGAAGATTTCAATTGCTATGTAAGATATATACAAGGGTCAATTCCTTGCCCAATCAACATAAAAAGAGGTGTAGGAGAAAGAAAAGAACATGGGATTTGACCTGGGATGTCCAAGTGTAATTGCATCTGATATATACTAAATCATTAACTCAGAAAATGACAATCATTGCACCAATTGACAAGGGTTATTTCAAAGATGCCATTAATATAAGCAAACACCATAAAAAAGCAAATATATATCTAAGCAGGTATTTTCCTTTACTTTTGCAAATTATTTCATTTTATTTTGTAAAATCAATAAATGTTCATTGTGAAAAATTAGAATATATAGAACTTTATAGAACAGGGCACCTGGGTGGCTTGGTCAGTTAAGCATCCGACTCTTGACTTCAGCTCAGGTCATGATCTCAGGGCCTTGGGATCAAGCCCTACAATGGGTCTCTGCTCAGCAGGGAGTCTGCTTGAGATTCTCTCTCTTCCTCTCCCTCTGCCCCTCCTCCTGCTCTCTCTCTTGCTCTCTCTCACTCTATCTCAAATAAATAAATCTCTCTAAAAAAAAAAGAGGTTTCTAAAACAGAACATTCCATCTCTAACTCCTGTGCTATAGAAGCACATTTACTCTCAGCAACCACCCAAACTTTACAACTAAAATGAAAATAGTATGCAAAATTTTACCTTATTTTATATGCTTCTAATTTTATCATAAATTTTTTTCATGCCATTAAAAACAACGAAGTATCACCTTTAATGTTGCATATTTTATGTTGGATAGATATTATTTCTTTACCACTAACATCAATATTGAATTCTTTATTTGTAATTATAGACGATGGTTATATAATTCTTCACTCACTTTATTCATGCTTTGTTTTACATTCTGGGTTTTTTCCCCTTAAGATATATGTTTTAAAGTTAAAATCATTTGGTCACAGCATATTAATATTTTGTATTATTTATAGTGAATTGTCAAATGTTTTTCCAAAAATAACTGCTAATTTACACTTCTATCAGCAGAATATTGTAATGTTTTCTTATTCTGTGCTCTCACAAATATTTTTGATATCTTTGTTAATTAGAAAGGTGGCAAGTAATATCTTTTATTCACAATATGCATTACTCTGATTTATAGTAAATTTGAACATTTATTTTTTATTCCTTTCTGAACTATCAGAAAATAGATATTTTTCCTGATCTTGTTCTGCATATTGAGTTTGACTCCTTAAATATTAAGAATTTTAAGATTTTGTCTCATTTGAAGCAAACATTTCTTTGCATTTTATTGATTTTTGATATTTCATGTAATCTAAAAATTTTATGCAAATTCTTTTTTAGATATTTCTCTCATCATTTTAATTGTAATATATGCATAATGTGGGGGGACAAAAACTTTCTTTGACTCTCTTAAGGTTCTCCAGCTGGGTCTGAAAATTAAACTGGTAAAGACAGATTAATAGGAGAAAATTACACACATGCTTTGAATTTTTATGCGCACGTGGGACCCTACACAAGGGAATGAAGATCTGAAGAGGTGACCAAAGGCAGGAAACTTTTATACCTTTTAGACAAAGAAACAATAAATTTGTGAAGAAATGACAAGACAAAGGTGTTTTGGGCTGGAAGTAATAAATGGTGAAGAAGTAACAAGGAAGAAAATGTTAGTCTAACATGGTTGGTTTACACAACCTTCTCACCCCTAAATTTCCTGTCTCCGATGATAGGGCTGTCCTCTATCCTCCTGGTTTGAGAAGGTACCTTCCACTTGGCAGATTCATGACCCGTTTCAGGGAAGAAGCACAGGGGAGGAGCAGTCAGAGTGACTTTTATGCTTCTGCTTCTTTCTCAAACTTCTTTAGCCTAGGATATTCCATATGCAAGATTCCATATTTGGCGATAGTGTGTCCTAAGTGCCAGCACATAATAAAGAATACAAAAGATATGAGTACAAAATACATTGTTTCCTACTAACCTCATCCCATATTAACAGCCTCTTGTTCTGTCCACATTTTTTTTTCTGATACAAGTACATACGCATATATATACACATGTACCCAGGCTGTTTGCTTATGTAATTTAAACAAAATTGAGAAGTACTATATATACATGCAATTTGCCTCTATTTTTTTCTCTTAACACTGTTTTATGGATAACTGTACAGGTTTATAGATAATTTATGTTAATTTTCTCTTGCAAATGTGCCCATCTATCTAGTTAAATGAAAAAGCCTTGCATTTCTTTTTAATGTAGTCTTATTTTCCCCATTTCTATATTTGCTTGCCTTCCTCCTATCCTCTTTCTCTTCTTTTCCAGTCACCCAAAAACCTATCTCAGATGGCTTCTCCTAAGAATATGTCTTCCATTTTTCCTTCTCACTCATATAGCTATGTATCACTGAGTTTTATATCATGGCAAATTACTTAAGTCCACAGTCATGGTGCTACTATATTCTTTTAAAATTGTGTGGTATTATGTAACAGGAATATATCATGATGTATTAAACCACTTTTCCTTTTTTTTTTTTTTTTAAGATTTTACTTGAGAGAGTGTGAGAGAGAGAGCAAGAGGGAGGGAGAGAGAGAAAGAGAGAAAGAAGTAAATTCCCCGCTGAGCAGGGAAGCCAAAGTGGGGCTTCATCCCAGGACCCCAGGATCATGACCTGAGCCAAAGGCAGACCCTTAACCAGCTGAGCTCCCCAGGTGCCCCTTAAATGGCTTATCTTATAGTGATAATGGACATTTACTTTTTCTCGGTGTGTTGCCACTCTAAAAATTTTGAAATAAAGACACTCTTCCCTTATATACAAGAGATTTTATATATATATGAGATATTTTTTAGAAATATTCTTTCTGAGTCAAAGGATACATTTTTAATTTTTTTTAATGAGAGAGAAAGAGAGCAGAGCAGGGAGGAGAGGGAGAAGCAGGCTCCCCGCTGAGGACGGAGCCTGCTGTGGGCTCAATCCCAAGACCCTGGGATCCTGACTTGAGCTAAAGGCAGATGCTTAACCAACTAAGCCACCCAGCTGTCCCTTAGTTTTGTTTTTAAATAGGTATCTCCAGGTAAATTTCCAGTGAGCCTCTTACAATTTCCCCTTGTTGATGTTAGCAATAGCAATTTTGCCCTTAAAAATTTTCTTAATAGCTTGATGATTATATATTATCTTATTATGACTCATCTCTGCATTTCTTTATTTGAAAGTTTGAGTACCTTTCCATTAACTGTCAGCTTTTTAAAATAAATAATTTCTTCCATGAACTATATGTCTATTAGATTATTTTGTGCCTTATTAATATGAAGAGCTCTTACTATTTATATTGTATCATGTATATTATATATATTAACATTTCATCAATCAGGACCTTTACAAATAGTCTTAATATTTATTTACATGTCTATGGCTATATAAAAGTTTTTATATGTTTTAAATTTTCATATCCTCAAATATGTCAATATTTTCTTTGATAGCTGTTGGAATTTTTATTTCCCTAAAGGTCATAGACTTAAGTATAATATCAGAGTTATTTCAGAAATTTAAAAAAATTTCAATCTTTCCTATACTTGGATTTAATTTTTGATAAAGTTTTGATAGGAGTCCAAGTTTTATTTTCTCCAGATAAAAATCTGTTGTGCCAATACTGTTTGTGAATTAATTTATCTTTTGTTTCTGAACCCATTTAGGACCTTAGATATATATTTTTCATATGTTCTGGGTCTGTTTTAAATTCATGTACTATGAAAAATGCCTATGTCATAATCATAATTATCTTGTAATTATTTAATGACAAGTGCTTTATAATACATTCTAATGTCTAAACATTTAGTTGCTTTATTATACTACTTTTTCATAATAATATTTGTTGTTCTTGGGAATTTATCCTTACAGAAGACTTAATATAATTTTATCCAATTTAACTAATTCTGTGATATTCTAATTAGTATATTAGTTTCCCAGGGCTGCTGTAAGAAATTACCACCACCTTCGTGGCTTAAAACAATAGCAATTTATTATCTTACAGTCCTGGAGTCCAGAAATCCTAAATCAAATTCTCAGCAAGGTTGTTTCCTAATGCAGTGTCTGAGAGATTATTGTATGCCTCTATCCTAACTTCCAGGGGCTCCAAAAATATTTGGCATTGAGCTTGCAGAAGCATCATTCCGAACTTTATCTCCATCTTCACATGGCTTTCCCAGCTCTGTCTCTTCTCTATGTCTGGTTGTGTCAAATCTTCTTTCTCTTATAAAGACTTCAGTCATTGGCCTTGGGATGCCCAGGATGATCTCATCTTGAAATCCTTAATTGAATCACATCTGCAGAGGCCTTATATCCAAATAAGGTCACATTCACAGGTAACAGGAATTAGTACTTTTGGGGAACATATCTTTTGGGGGACACAATTCAACCCAGTATCATTACATTCATTTAGATAACAATTTTGGATGAATTAGAAATAGTTCATTCAAAAACAATGTATTCCTGTTATTAATTCAAATAATTTTATACCTCAGTATGTTATTATTTTTTGTATAAGCCAGATATATTACTTATTTCTTCTTCTTAATACTTTATAGTTTTTGTTATTTTTAAAGGAAGAATCTTTCTCTATGTGATTATTACTACCATAATAAAAGTTATTGATTTCTTCATATTTCTCTTGTATTATAGATTGAATTGCATCCTTCCTAAATTCATATGTTGAAATGATGTTGGATTAAAATTGGAGATATTAGCATAAATTCATATTTATTTTAACACACATATACACACATGAGAGAGAGAGTGAGTGGGAGAGAGAGAGATGGCAGGAGGGAGGAGGGGGATTATACATGGATTAGTATACATACGCATATGCTCTATTTCTGTCCACTGAGATGTCCTAGAAGCAGTGACATCCCATAGTAATGAGCATATCCAGTGCCCATATTTTAGTTGCTAATTACCATTTCCCAATAGAATAAGTCAGAGTTCCTTGGAGAAATAGATTATTCTAGGCTTGCAACAAGGAAAATGCAAAATGAGTCTGGAGAATGTCGTCGTGCTGGAAAGTAAGAAAATGCTGAATACAAGGGAGGGAGAATGTCAAAAGGGCTAATTTGAAGGAGCTATCAGTGGCCAAATGGCTCTTCTTTTCCCTTCTCTTAAGTGAGAACTGGGCTTAAGTATGCATATCTAATAAATAGAATATGGAATGGGGGAAAAAAGTAACTTCGTAGTGCAGAAACCACAAAAACACCACTTAAAATATTAATGTTGTCAATGATAAGTTGCGTGGATATCATGAACTTCCTAACGTGACATGATGAGGATGACACTTCTTTTCTTTGGTATTCTTTCTAAAAATCAGTAAGTCCAGTCTAATCATGAAAGAACATCAGACAAACCCAAATTGAGAGACATTCTACAAAATAGCTGACCAGGTTGCAAGGTCATAAATGACATGGAAATACTGAGAAATATGCCACAGATTGGAGGAGAGTAGGGAGACATAATAATTAAATGCAGCATGGTATCTTGGATTGGATCCTGGAACAAGAAAAGGATATGTGATGGAAAAGTGATAAAATCCAAATAAAGATTTTAGTTAAGTATCGTGACAGTGTTAATGCTTTAGTTTCATTAAATACATCACACTTATGTAAGACATTGACATTATGGGAATCTGGGAGAGAGAATACATGAACTCTCTTCTATCTTTGCCCCTCTTTTGTAAAAGTGAAGTTTTTTTCACAACAAAAAAATTTTTTTAAGTAGGTGTCCAAAAAGATACTAGGCAAATGCAAAAAAAAAAAAAAAAGGGAGGAAGGGGAATTCAAAATGACACTGTTAAAATGAGATGAGATTAAATGTATGGTTAAATGCTCCAAACAGACTAGAGACAATTACACAATAATCAGAGCAGAATTTCTGAAGAATGTAAATATATTTAAACCTGTGTGCCTTAAGCCATATAGCGACTAAAGATAAGTTTTAAAACTAATGGAAAAATAGTCACAATGTGACAGGTTCCCTGTTTGTAACTCTGCAAGAAGTCTTTTTCCCTTAGGATCTCCTCTAAATTGCAGAGGCAATAGTGTGGGAATTTATTTCCAAGAAACAGAAAAGATTTGAAAGGAAAAAGAGAAGTTTAAATCACATCCTTTCTATTCAGCTTCACAGGTGTGAAATTTTCCATAGCCTGTCTGTCTATACCTTCTTGAGAAAAACCTGCTTTAGTCCTGGAGATAGCTGTGGTCAGTTCCAAGGGTTTTGTGAGGTTAGTGCAACTTTTCAAGTCTCCATGACAACAACCAGCTGAGTGGTTATTGGGGGTTCCCTGACTTTTGTTCTTTCTAAGAGTTGTGTCAGTACCCGATTAGTCTTATTCAATTTCGCCCATCTTCAAATACCTGACGTGGTTTCTGTTTCTCAAACTGAACTTACTTGACATGGAGATCTTCATAAAAATATTATCATATTGGTAGTTTAAAAAACACCTCTTTCAGAATTTTCATATCTAACAAAAAACAGAATAAAATAGATAAACTGAGCCAAAATGTTAGCAAATTAGATTTAATGAATACATAGCGAATTTTTATATCTTGAATAGAAATGTATACTTTTCCATATATTTCTGAAGACACATATTGATTACATAATTGATAAAAAATGTTAACTATTTAGAAGTAGAGATTTTATAAGCCATATTATTTTATCATAGTATGAGAGCATTCAATATAAATCAGAAAAGAAAAAATTAGGAACAAGAATGGAGAATAATCAAAAATATAGTAGAGCATTAAGGAATTATTAAAGAGAAACCAATGCTTTCATTTACAATGTTTCATTACTTTTATACTGAATAGTTTTCTTTTTTCTCCCATTTTTTTTTAAAGNGAGAAACCAATGCTTTCATTTACAATGTTTCATTACTTTTATACTGAATAGTTTTCTTTTTTTCTCCCATTTTTTTTAAAGTTCTTTTTTTTTTTTTTAAAGATTTTATTTATTCATTTGACACAGAGAGAGAGATTACAAGTAGGCAGAGAGGCAGGCAGAGAGAGAGGAGAGAGGAGGAAGCAGGCTCCCCGCTGAGCAGAGAGCCCGATGTGGGCCTCGATCCCAGGACCCTGGGATCATGACCTGAGCCGAAAGCAGAGGCTTTAACCCACTGAGCCACCCAGGCGCCCTTTTTCTCCCATTTAAAGATAGGTTGATCATCACATGTTTCTTCTAATTTTAAAAAGTGTGTATGTTGCTAAATCTTCAGACTACTTGAAATATATTTTGATATGTGCGTGGTGAAAATTGCTATTCGTATAACCAAATCCATTCTCAAACGAAATTGTAGCTAATACATGGCTTTTCAACTAGAGAATCCATTTCTGAGTCAGCTTTGCATCTAGGTTTGTCCATGTGACTAAGTCATCGCCAGTGGAAGATGCATGGAAGTCATAGGTGTCATATCCAAATTTCCTATGCATTCTTCCTTATGTGTGTCCTACCCTTCCATGAGCATGTACATAGTAATATTTATATTCCAAGCTTTGACCAGTCAAATAAGCACAAAATGCAAGGAGTTGTACAATGGAAAAATTATGAGTCACTGATTCTTTAAGTTTTTGGTTTGTTTTCTTTTTTAAGTTTTCTTTATTTTGTTAGAGTGGTGAGGCTATTTGTTATGGTAGCTTATCCTTTACTCCAACTACTATGTTATATAAAGCTAACTGATTTTTTTCCTACAGAGCCAAATGAATTGCTCTGCTGTATAAATTGAATTTCCTTTTGAGTTTCTAGCTTTGATATTTTAAAATCTTATGTATTCAAAGGTCTTTTTCTTAGTTATCTATGCTACTCTGATATGTCCCATTCACTTTTGTTTTCTTAAGCTCAAGAAGAATACATGATCAAGGAGTCAAAGAATTTTAGATCTTAGTGGAACCTAGTGGCCAGTTGGTCCACCATCTCCCAAGTGTTAAAAAAAAAGTAAAGTCTGAAAAATATGAATAGATTTTTTCCCTAAAAATAAAGTGTAAATCAAAGAGTTTTATGATTAATTAAGTTTGGGAAATTCGCTTAACCGACTGAACCACTCAAGTGTCCCAAGAAGAACCCTTTCCTGATACATTTTCTCCAAAGCTCCAGGACGCTGCTGTCTTCTCACGAGCTGCAGATACCTATCACAGCACTGGCCCCTGGAGCAATGGCCTTGACAGACTTGTGGAGCTGGTGAGGGTGTTTGCATGATAACGGGATGATGATGATACTGGTGGTGGAGAGATCCTGAGTTGGGTGATAATACTGAGGGCAGTAAGGTACTAGGGGAACAGTGATAATTTGGAACCAATGGCAAACACAAGGTGAANGTGAAAACTAAAAAAAAAAAAAAAAAAAAGTTTGGGAAATTCTGTGTACTGCTTTTCTCTTATAAAAATATACAGAATCTATTAGGATATCAAAGACTTTGTAAAATCCTACAGTAATGAAGGATTTCTCAAAAACATATACAATTATTATACTCATTTTAAATGGGGCACATTGCAATAAGTTGAGAAGTGCTGGTATTCCACCAAACATTGTGAAACACAAATAAGATCTATGTATCACTTCACATAGCATCTTTTATATTATATCTAGGTCTACTAAGAGATGTCTAATCACAAGGGATTCCATGGCATTTCACTTTCCACTACTGGGTGATCCTAACTGTTGGAGGTGTCTTTGTAATGGGCTTATAAAATACCTGAAATACAAGTTCAGTGATGTTGCAAAATTATAAAATTTCTCACAAAAGCATAATCCCTCTTAGGTGGTAAATGAGAAACAAGCTGATTTTTTTTTTGATGACAGAGAGTAGATGCCAAAATGGAGCAAATTATCAAAACTCCTCAGAATAGGTAGCTTATAATACTTAGTTACATGAAGACTAGAAAATTGTGGGCACTGAATCTATTCCCATATGGCTCTCTGGTAGTAACAATGAACGGTCCACGTTTGTTTAAAGGCCTAGGATGCCTCTGTATGCTCATTCGCTCTGCCTGATTTGTTCCTTCATCCCAAATCCAGTGGTCTCTCATAGTTTATTTTTTTCTCCAATTTTCAAAACTATTTGTACTCTTAGAAGTGATATGTTTTCTTCTAATCTCACTCAGCCTTTGTAGCCTGTGAATCTCTTGGATGTTTAGGTTTTGATACTACTAAATCAATGTTTTTGAAGTTCAGAAGCTTTTGCTCAAAATTTTTATCTTTTCCATATTTTTCAAAACCTTATTTGATTCCCCAAAGCCGAGCACTTGCTACTCTATGTTTAATCTTATCCTCTATCCCCTTTTCTGGGACATAATGTCAAATATCCTAAATGCTATCTGAGCGGAAAGGTCACAGGATAACCAGAAGACAGGTGTGTCTGGGAAAACTATGCTGACTAAGATATGAAAAAATATTCTCATACATCTTATTTTTAATAAATTTTATATGAGGCTCTTAAATACGACTTCTAAAGTAACAGAAAAATAATGAATATAACTACCCTATCCTACCAAGTCTTCTTTCCTTCAGACCACACATCCTTTCAATTACTTCTGATATGTGATCATTTTCACATTCTCTACTACTTTCTTGATTTCCTTTCTCATCCTAATCCAGGTGTTACATGTATCTTTTTAGAACACATGCTTCCATTAATACTACGTTCAAAATATAGATATTCCTATAGAAATACAGTGGGAGAACTACTAAGAAGGTAGCCCTACCTAGCTTTTCTAAAAATATTTTACCCTAATTGAGGTTTGACCATAATTATGATCATGATTTTTATTTTGGATATGCTTCATCATTTCCAAGAAGTTTAGTTTTAAAATACACACACTATCATGACAATCATAGTATAAAAGTTATTAATAATTTACTGTGGAAAAGATTTTCAGGGGTTTTTTTCTCTCGCTCTCCTTTTTTTTTTTTTTTTTTCCTGGAACCACAAGAACCTTGATACTTGTTAGTTGGCAAGAAAAAAAAGGAACATGTATGCTGCTAGGGAGAGTATTTGTTTTCTATTATAGCCATAACAAATCACTGTAAACTTAGGCAGTTCAAATCAATACAAATTTATTATCTTATGGTTCTGTAGGTTAGAAATTTGACATGGGTCTTACTGGGCTAAAATCAGCTTGTCAGTGGGGCTGTGTTTCTTACTGGTGGTTCTAGGGGATTATCCAGTTTCTTACTTATTCAGGTTATTGGCAGAATTAAGTTTCTTGCACTAGTAGGACTGAGGCCTCCATTTCCCTATTGGCTGTCAATTAAAGGTGCTTCCCAGCTTCTAGAGGTTGCCTGCATGCCTGGCCTTATGACTGTTTTCACCATCTTCAAAGCCAGTAATGGTGGGCTGACTTCCTCTTACTCACTGGATCTCCTCTGTTCTTTTTCCATCATCACATTTTTCTGACCAACTCTACTGCCTCCTCTTCTACTTTTAAGAGTCCATGTGTTTGCACTGGACTTAGAGAACCCAGGACAGTCTCCTTATTTTAAGGCAACTGATTAGCTACCTTAATTTCAAATTTCAAATTTCAAATTTATTTTCCTTTTGCCATGTAAGGTGACATATTTGTAGGTTCAGGTGATGAGGATGTGAATATCTTTGGGGATGGGGAGCATTCTTCTGCCTATCACTGAGGGAAAGGATACTAAAAATTAATCAAATTTTATATCCATCTGGGACTCTGTGTCCTAGGAGAAATTTCTACCAAAACCAAGATAGGTTAAATCTGAATCTAAGGAGCCATCTGAAAAGTTTTTCAGATATGTTCAGTAATGCTAACTCAATGTTTGTATTTTTGTCCTATTTAAAGTAAGGGTAAAAAAAAATGGGTGTGCTTTTTATGTGTCCATTCCAAGGCAGACAAAATGCTAAATATTTACCAAATCTTTTAATTTTTCTCCTAGAAACACAGAAAACTACATTTTTCAGTTTTCTGTATCTACATTGGTTTAGGCCATTTGACTTCTATCCAGTTGTATATTGATGAATATGATGTATGTCACTTCCGAACTTGAACAATTAAAAAAATAAAACTTCCCTTTTGCTATGACCATGGAGGAAATATGTCAAGGATGATGGACTCATGATACAAAAGAACTCAGTCCTTGAATAATGAGTGGAACATATCATCACCCCCATTCCCTAGGATGTTATACAAGTAAATAACATACTTTATTGTGTTAAACCTCTGATATTTGAGGATTCTGTGTTATAGTTTTACCCTCCCTCACTAATATCCTCTGTCAAATACTTGCTGGGTGTACTAATCAACTTGGGCTGTCATAGGAAAATACCAGAGGTTTAAACAACAGAAATTTACTGTGGAGGCTGGGAAGTCCAAGATCAAAGTGCCAGCCAATTCAGTTGCTGATGAGAGCTCTCAAGGAGCAGGCTTCTTGCTGTGTTCTCACATCATGGAGAGAAAGAGCTCTGGTATCTCTTCCTCTTATCAAGTCAGCCTTACCAAGTTAGAGCCCCATCTTTAAGCCTCATTGAAACTTAATTGCTTACTTATAAGCCTTATGTTCAAAAAGTCACATTGGACTTAAGGCTTCAACATATAAATTTGGGGAGGCATAAAATTCGGTCTATAGTACATGACATTTACTTTCTCACAAACTTGAATAATAAATCATCAACTATAAGAAAGAAAAAAAAATTAGATCAGTGGTCCAGACTTGGCTATATATCAAAAAGACTTGGAAGAAGTTTTGTTTTATATATATATATACATACATACACACACACACACACACACACGTGTGTGTGTGTATATGATTTTATTTATTTGAGAGGTAGGAAAGGGGCAGAGAGACAGAATGAGCATGGAGTCTGACAAAGGGGGATCCCAGGACACCGAGATCATGATCTCAGCCAAAGTCAGACACTTAACTGACTGTGCCACCCAGGCACCCCCACTTGGAGGAAATTTTAACAAATATAATATTTCTGGTCTTACTCCTAGAGTTAATGAATCAAAATCTCTAATGACTTTAGAGGCCATCAGATCCAACTTTCATGTTATCTGAATGAGAAATCTGATTCAAGTTTCTTAACTGCCCCACAGACGGTTGATGTCACCTTCGGCCCTAGAATCTACATTTCTTGCTTCTTAGACCACTGATAATTCATTTCTTCCATTTTGTCATTCTTAGTACAACTCATGAGAATTGAGATGATATGTAAATTGAGTAGTTTGAAGCAAAAATCTTAAGAAAAACATTTTTCCTAAAATGTCCTTAAATTAAATTGTAACCTACTCAATTTATGACACCTCCACCTCAGCCCATTTTTGTAAACATGAATATCTAATTTAGACAATTTCATGTCGAAAAACAGTGTGTGGATTATACTACCTCAGCTATAATGAGTATGATTTGTTAGAGTTCCAACCTCAAGTCATGGCATTTTGTGACTAATTGTTTTTCTCAGACATTCTATCCCATCCCACTTAAAATGTGCTTACCCACAGGAATTTTATCAACTATTTGAAAGACAGTGATTGGAAAGAAGCATTTTTATCTTAAGGAAAGATACATTTAAATTAATTGGAGACTGAGAAATGTCAACAGTTGTAGACTTGCTCTTGAGTAAGTGAGAAAACTGTTGACTGCAACTAAGGAAAGAGTTAGCACAAGCATCAGAGCTCACCCACCTGCTCCCACAGGAATGTTTGTCATGAATTTATTTTTCAAATATAAGGATTCATGACAGCGATCCAAAGTAAAACAAAGTTTTGTCCAGTAACTTAAGTTGCTTGTGGAAAAGAATTTCCACCTCTTACCAACCACATGTATGTAATTTACCACTTCAAAATAAACTAAGACATTGTTTAGAGTAACTCAAATTTATAAATTAATATACTGCATGCACACACACACACACACACACACACACACACACCAGTTAATTTAAATCTTAATGACAATATTCCCCTTGTATTCTCTGTCAATATGGAGGTATAAAAGCTACTCCTGATTTTACTAGCCAGATTTTAATTTTATTTCTCCCTTTTTCCTATGTTTATCAAATTAGGTATATGGGTAGAGTTTATATAATTGCTTTATGTCCAAAAGAAAAAAAATGAGAAGGGGTGTAGGACGTGGGTGAAGAAGGCAGGAAAAGATTATATAAAATTATAGTACTTCTGTATTTCTGACTGCTGATCGCAGCCAGAAATTGTCTAGAAAGAGGTATCACTTGTAAAACTAGCCAGGTGGAAAATAACTAGTTTCATTAAAAATAGCAGTAATGAAAGAGCACCTACCTAGTATCAAATATATTTGTATATAACTGTAAACTGTAAGCATGACTGTCATCCTTAGATATCCACAGGTTAGGAATTATTTTTAGGTTTGTTATAATTAGGTTTGTTCAAACTGACTTAGAATTTAATCAAAATGGCTATAGAGCAGTAAATATCAAAACAAGTGGTGTTACCTCTTTATCTCTCCAACCAAGGCCTTTATTTTAGTAATATGTAGGTTATGGCAGGGAATCGAAAAGGGTTAATTGTGGTAGTCCAGTAAAGAAGGCTCCTATCAGATGGAACCATTGGCTCTGGGAGATTACCCTCCGCACAGCCCAGGGACTATTCTGTAGCCCTACCTGAGCCACAAGTCTGTGGGTCACATAACTCTCACTATCCTACCCAGCAAATTTCCAGGCACGTCTGGGTATCACAATGCCACCAATGCGGAAAATTAGAATGGCTGCTAAAACTCTGAGCCTGGGTGGCTCCGTCAGTTAAGCACCTGCCTCTGGTTCAGGTCGGGATCCCAGGGTCCTGAGATCCAGTCCCACATCAGGCTCCTCACTCTACAGGGAGCCTGTTTCTCCCTTTGCCTGCCGATCACCCTACTCGTGCACTCTCTCTCTCTCTGACAAATAAATAAAATCTTAAAATAATAATAATACCCCTTTTTAAGTTTAAAGTTTTCTATATTGATGGCTTCTATCAAAACATCAAAACTAATAGCTAACTCTCATATTATCTTAGATCCTAACTCCAGTATTTAAATTGGATTATTCCTAACTTGATCTTTGCATCATAGCAAGGCCTACCTGTTCTCGAAACAAGTTAGTGCCATGTTTAAAGCTCATTCTTCACAATGGTTCTGCAGTGATCTTCCTGATTCTCTTCCTGAGGCTTTAGCCTCAATGTTGCTAGAGATCTAGGTCAGACATGACTTTTTTATAAGATCATAATTTTTAATTCTTCTTCCTTTTTTCTTCCTCTTCCTTTTCTTCTTCCACTTCTTCTCCTCCTCCTTCCTCTTTTTCTTTATAAATGCAGAAAGCTTATGTTAACTAGTAATGTCAGTTAATTGATTTTGTCTTCTTGAAACACTACGACGAGAAGGCTTGTGAGAGGTCAGTATTGAAGAGTGCTTTGATGAACAAAAATACCTTTTGTTAAGCATGGAGAGTAGTGTGACACAAATTTGCCATCCCAATGTAATACTTTCTGTTGAATCTCTACTGAGAAAATGCTATAGCTAACCAAGATGCATCCAAGCCTACTGCCCATTTTTAAAGCATTACTATATGGAAAAAATATAACAAAAACAATGTTAGTAAATAGAGAGTATAGGAGTCATGTATCTATTACATTATTTTTTTCCCCTCCACCCAAATTCTTTTTCAAGGAAATCTTAAATACATTTATCCTATCCCCACTATTACTAGGTCCCACCTTCCTTTCTATCTTATCAAATCTTGCTATCCTTTTTACTGAACTAACTAGTGGTCTGTACCTCATAAGTCATTTTAAACTAAGACATTTAATTGGTTTCTCTGTAATCAGGCAATTAAAAAAGGACTAGAATGTCAATTTACTTAAGTAACATCACTTCCCATATCAATGTAGAGTCAACATGATTGATTGAACCATCAAGTATGAAGATATATATCAGTTATTAAGTTAGTCAAAATAAGTGTATTATGGTTATTTTATGCCAGTAGTTATGGTATTAGAGTTTGTCAGTTAACAGAGATTCTATGACACAGAGAAAAAATGTATTAATAAACTATATAATAACTCTGCTATCCTGTTTGGGCTGATGTTTATTCTTGAGCATGCATAATCCGTGTTATTTAGATGGTCATGTTGTTTATTTTAAAATATTTATAGAACAAGCCTTAATTGTAGCAAAGTGGCACGTGAATGTACCTCTACATCAGCAGAATACAAAACTGCAAAAGATCAGTGCATCAAAGTTTAAGAACAGATATTATTCACAATGAAGAGAAATCTTGAATAGAACTTTTCATAATACCCACATGCCACTATTTCCCATTTTTATAATATAAATATATCAATGGAAATTTAAGTTATTAATTTACACATATAGATAATTATTAATTAGTTTACTAAAACTTAATACCTTCCTTGTATTTTTAGGTCAAGAAAGAAAACAAATCCAAAAATTTCTAAAATTTTTGTCTTATTCCCTGAGATACAAGCACTCCACTATGGAGACTTCCACCTTAGTAAAACTTAATTATCCAACATGTTTATTTTCAGAAAATAACATAGGTCGTGAAGATATGCCCTGGAAAATTTCGGTTGGATAATAGCAGCTGTCTATATTCTCTCTTCAGACATCTCTCACAAACTACAGATCAACAAGGTGAGCAGATTAAACTGTACAAGCTTATACATACACAGACTAACTAGGAAATAGGTGACACTATAAACTTCAATATTAGTTGGGAAATAACTGTCTGTGAAGACACTCTGGGACCTCCATTAGAATGACTGGAAGTCAAAGAAGAAGAGAAGGCACAGGAAAACATGCATTATTTGAAGACAGGTAAAATTCCCATCAGGAGAAGTAACGCTCAAATTTGGAAATGCTAAGAATGGTTATTGAGACAGTTCTAGGATAGGCACAACTAAACTTTCGTGGAAAAAATATCAATCAGTCTGGAAGGGGGTGAAGATAGAGATTGCGAGAGAGGGGTCATTAAGGGAATTTTCTGGAGCAATGTTAATTTGTTGTATCTTGAATTGACGGGGGGATACTTAGTTATATGTATTTGTCAAAACTCATCAAATGAGACACTTGATATCTGCATATTGTCTGTTTTGCTTTTGATATTTCAGTAGAAATTGTATTAAATCTATAGATTGCAATGAATAGTGTGGACATTCTAACAATATTTGTTCTCCCAAACCATGAGCATAGAATATCTTTCCATTTGGTTGTATCACCTTCAATTTCTTTCATCAGTGTTTTATAGTTTTCAGACTATGGGTCTTTCACCTCCTTGGTTAAGTTTGCTCCTAGGTATTTTATTATTTTTGGTGCAATTATAAATGGGATTGTTTTCTCAATTTCTGTTTCTGTTACTTCATGGTTAGTGTAAAGAAATTTAACAGAGGGGCACCTGGGTTGCTCAGTGGGTTAAAGCCTCTGCCTTAGGCTCAGGTCATGATCTCAGGGTCCTGGGATCGAGCCCCGCATCTGGTTCTCTGCTCGGCAGGGAGCCTGCTTCCTCCTCTCTCTCTGCCTGCCTCTCTGCCTACTTGTAATCTCTCTCTCTGTGTCAAATAAATAAATAAAATCTTAAAAAAAAAATTCAACAGAGTCCTATCTATTAATTTTGTATCCTGCAAATTTACTGAAATCATTTATCTGTTCTAATGGTTTTTTGGTGNTACTTGTAATCTCTCTCTCTCTGTGTCAAATAAATAAATAAAATCTTAAAAAAAAAAAAATTCAACAGAGTCCTATCTATTAATTTTGTATCCTTCAAATTTACTGAAATCATTTATCTGTTCTAATGGTTTTTTGGTAGTCTTTGAGATTTTTTATATGTAGTATCACGTCATCTGTAAACAGTGAAAGTTTTAGTTTTCNTGTTCGTTTTTTTTTTTTTTTTTTTTTTTTTTTTTTTTTTTTTTGTCTGATTGCTGTGACTGGGACTTCCAGTACTATGTTGAATACAAGTGGTGAGAATGGATAACCTTGTCTTGTTCCTAATTTTAGAGGAAAAGTTCTCAGTTTTTCACCATTGTGTATGATACTAACTGTGGGATTTTCATATATAGCCTTTATTATATTGAGGTATGTTTCCTCTCAACCTACTTTGTTGAGAATTTTTATCATGAATGGATATTGTACTTTGTCAAATGCTTTTACTGCATCTATTGATATGATCATGTGGTTTTTATCCTTTCTCTTGTTAATGTGATACATCACATTGATTTGTAAATATTGAACCATTCTTACATACCTAGAATCAAATCTCACCTGATCATGGTGAATGATTTTTTTAAAATATATTGTTGGATTCATTTTGCTTGTACTCTGTTGAAGATTTTTGCATCTATGCTCATCAGGGATATTGGCCTATAGTATTCTTTTTTCTCTTCTTTTTTCTTTTCTTTTCTTTCTTTTTTCTTCTTTCCTTTCCTTTCCCTTCCTTTCTTTTCTTCCTTTCCTTTCCTTTCCTTTCTCCCCTTCCTTCCTTCCTTCTTTCCTTCCTTCCTTCCTTCCTTCCACTTTGTGATATCTTTTTCTCATTTTGGTATTGGGTAATGCTGGCCTCATAGAATGAATTTGAAAGCTTTCTTTCCTCTTCTATTTTTCAGAAGGGTTTGAGAAGAATAGATATTAACTCTTCTTTAAATGTTTGTAGAATTCACTGTGAAGCCATTTTATTTTATTTTAAAATTTTACTTAATGATGAAAACATATTGAACTCTAGTTAATGATAAGTACCCTAAAGTAGTTAGGGGTGCCATTCATTGATATCAACAATCTACTATTATATATATTAAAAAGAGAGGGGAGGGGAGGGACTGAAGGGAAGGAGAGTTTCCTGACAAGGAAAACATAACAGAATGTTCATTGTAAAATCAAGTGGTTAGTATATCAATTTCCTTTATAATTCTTTCAACTTTTTAAATACTTGAAAATTTTCCCTTATTAGAAAAAAGTATGAGAAAGTTTTTTATTCTAATCTCTATTTGTTTAAAATATAGCAAATGTTTTAAAGTATTAACTGTGATAAATGAAATTTTTCTACCTAAACATGGGTTAATGAGAAAAACTCTTGCATTAGTATCTACCAATTTTGGAAAATTGGGCAAAATTCTAAAAGTTATAGTGCTTCTATTAAGTTTAGCAACACTGCAATTTGTTTTTCTTTTTTTGTAATCATAATATTGGGAGAACCCAGTGATATACAAATTCGTACAATTATTTGTTTATTCATTTACTTACTAAAAATCTATTTAGTGCCTAAAATGTGCCAGGAAATTTGCAAAGCATTAAGAATACAACAGTGAACAATATGGAGACAACTCCTGTCCCCTGAAGGGTGAAGCTGTAGTGGAGGAGGGAGAACCAAGCATGCAAATGTAATAAATGAATTATGTGTTATTGTAGCCAAAGTTCACAATGCTAGTGAAGTACATTATAGGACATGTGTCAGTTCAAATAATAATATTATCTGTATCACTAAGGACAGATTTAGTGCACTAATGAGTGGTTCAGCAATGAAGGATACAATACTTTCAAACATCTGTTGGTAGAAATTTAGATTAGTACATCTTGATAAGATTTTAGCTAACTTACGTTAGAAGTATTATAGCACAGGGCGCCTGGGTGGCTCAGTTCACCACCCTTCTAGTTAAAACATTTTGACTTTTTTTTTTCATTTTGACTTTTACTTCTCTTGCTTATAAATTAAGAATCAGAGTAACACCCACCATATATGACAGTTTGACAAAAAAAGAATTGATATATTTGAAGTGCGTAAAATGGCCCCTTGTACATAGTAAACATTCAGTGAATGTTGGTTATTGTGTGGTCACGGACTCTTTAATCAGATTCTTTTTCTTTGTAATTACAATATTGTGAGGGAAGGTTAAAACTGTAGGGAAGGTTAAAAACCTATCTGTTTTTAGTGAATATTTTCTTTGAAATATAATTGAGAAAGTTAAATATTTGTCATTAATCCTGCAGGAAATATTTCTTTTCAAAGTGTTGAAATGGAGAGATTGTGTAAAGGGAGTACTTTAGGAGAAAGAAAAAGGGATGTCGAGTTACTCACAAACCAACAGTAGCAGGAAGCCTTAACCACTTCTAAGACTGTAGGAGCAAGGGAAGAAATAGTATTGCTGAAGCGCACTGTGAGCTGGAGCCTTAGAGGAGGAGCTGCCTCCTGAGCGCAGACCACCACCAGTGCCAGAGTGTCAGTAATACAAAGCAGAGAGGAAGCAGGGGCTGAATTCCCACCCCCCAAAAAAGTGATGAAACAGCTTAGAAGATGTAGGGAACAGTTACCTAGGTTCAGAGCAAGGAAGGGATCTGGGGTGGCAAGTGGAGAAAAACCAGTCTGGTGACTTTTCTCCACAGAGACTAACTGGACATTTGGTAAATGGGTCACATTAAGAAATTTGCATTTTGATGGCCATCCTGAGCACTTACTATTACTGTTATTCTTGGAGAATGCAGTGGTTGGTCACACATTCAGGATTTGCTCTTTCTGTGGTGTAATGGTACCATACTTAGTGACTTATCTGTTATAGACTTGGCTTCATCTTTGCA
This sequence comes from Ailurus styani, assembly GCA_002007465.1. Lineage (NCBI taxonomy): Eukaryota > Metazoa > Chordata > Mammalia > Carnivora > Ailuridae > Ailurus > Ailurus styani. Next base: position 265,686 of record LNAC01001209.1, on the reverse strand, counting down.
CAAGTTTATCCACTTCTCCTGCAAAAAAAAAAAAGTTTATTTACTGGTAGTTTTCTATAAAATATTTTGCAATTAATACATTTCCATGAAAAATATAGCAGCATATTTAGAAATAGAGTGGAAAAGAGCAATAAAATTGCCTAATAATAACATTTTCAGTGGTAATGTCTAAATATCCTGGTTAATTTTTACCACCTAAGTATCAAAATAATCCTTCTTCTAAATAATCCTCTTAGGCTCATTAAAATAATTTATTTTAGTTCCAATTCTATAAAAGTACATTTTGGGAGTGGTGATATAATTCTCACACACTCTCTTTTACTCTCTTACTGTGGCCCTCTGGCTTTCTCTCTTAATCCAAAAGTAGATTCGGGTATCTATTGTTGAAGGCATCACCAAATTTTCTCCAGTTGCCTAAGCTTCACCTGCCAGGGCAAACCTGAAAATCTTTGGACGACATTCAAACATGTTTTTACTTTCTTATTTAATTTTTCTTTTTATGATATTATATATGGACACAGCTTTTTATTTTTATTTGCAAAAATCTGGTAATTTTCTCCCATCACTTTATTTTATTTTTTGAACATCTCCGCAAGTGTCACAATCACATGGAGTTATTATTTAGGGTTTATTCACAAAAGAAGCCTAGATTCATTATCGTGTTAATAACAAAAAATTACTTTCTCATATAAGTATTAAGTACGATCTGGAATTATTAGATTATCTGCTGCTATTTGCCTTTAGCTATGAATAGGGTTGTATACTTTCCTACTGGAAGATTTGTTGCCTAGATTTTTCGGGGAAAACCCCTCCAGTTCCACTAATTGACTTCGTATTGTTCTAAATTTTTTTCATTATGATTTTTATTATTTTAAATTTTTAGATTTCAAATTTCATATTTATCTACAAAAATATATTACCGATGGAAAATATAGTTTAAAGTTGATCCATTTGAAACATGTAAATGATGAGAAATACAAACTGTAATTATGCATATACAAAAATTCACCAACAATCACCTAACAAATTTGTTAGTACTTACATGTTAGGAAGCCAATTTTTTTACTGTAAATTCCCATAACTTAAATCCTACTTTATATTTCTGTTTATATATTTGTCTTTCCTTTTGGACAGTGGGTCTAGTAAGAGCAGAATCATAATTCTTATTTTACTTATTTGACATAGGGATCAAAACAAAGAAGCAGGAGAGCAGAGGGAGAGGGAGAAGCAGGCTCCCCACTGAACAGGGAACCAGATGTGGGGCTCCATCCCAGGACCCTGGGATCATGACCTGAGCCGAAGGCAGACGCTTAACTGACTGAGCCACGTAGGTGCACCAGAATCATATAATTCTTGTTTACCACTCAATTCCTACTGCTTAGCACTTTACTGATACAAAAATAGACATTAAATAAATATTTTTGAGGGGGTAAGTACACAACTGAACAAATAAAAAGATATGATTGAGAGCACATGGTATAATAATTTGAGTAAGATTTTTTTTTAAGTAACTCAAATTAAAAAAAAACACTGGTTCCTAAGATGGCATATTTTTAAAAAATATTTGCTATAAGGCCTTCTATATAAGGTCACAGTAAGGACTACTTTTAAATGACATCAGCATACTTGACTTTCACTTCAGTATCAACCCTATTTGTTTTGAACAGACTGAAGTACTAGCAACCCTGGATTTTGTTATTTAGCATCAAAATAACAAAATATCAAGTTATCACAAGAGCTGAAGTTACATGAAGTAGTTCAATTTTCTGAGGTTTTTTTTTTTAGCAATGATTAACAGCAATACTTACAAACAAGACAAAAGAGGAAAACAATATCTTGTGATTTTTTTTCATACACAGTAGCATGAACATAAAAGTTCAAAATATTCTCCATATTTTCTAACATTAGTTATTCCATGTAAAACTATTCTCTGTTAATATTTTTACCTTCTGTAACCCATGTATGCTGTCATATGCCCAGAAACATGTACCAAAATTAGAAAGTGACTTTTCAGCTCCAATAGTTTGTGAGTCAATAATCCTAACATTTTAGGAATGTACTTGTCATGTAAAATCAAATAGGCCTAAAAAGCACCACTTAAGCCTAAGCTCACATATATTGTCAACACTTAGAGCAAACAAGTTGTTGAATTAATTAACTATAATGTTTTAGAGCATATTAAAAGCACTTAACATCTGATCACAAGTATGTACACCTTAAATAGTGTCTCACTGTGGTTTTCATGGCTTATATTTAATTCAGACAGTAATAGCCTTTGCTATTCTGTAGAGCTGGCTTTGCAAAAATAACACAAGAAAATCTAATATTGAAACCATTTCATATCACACAAGTTTATCTAGGTAGAGAAATAAAAATGTTTATGCGTTGCATTTTATTTGAACACTTCATAACAACAGAACATCAAAAATATTCTTTTGAATATAACACAAAATAATAAAAAAGCTATAAAAGCATTTGCAGGAAACTATTAGCTGCTTCCTGGAAAATGCAGAAACATTTCACTAAAAAGGACAGAAATCAGATGTTAAAAAAACAACAAAGACAACTAAAAGCAAGGTTCCATACAGGTTCAAAATATTCAATCAAAAATAAAAAATGATGGATAGGACTTCTGCTTTTGAGAAGATGGAATAGACATAATTTCCCCCCATTTTTTATGGTAAATACAACTGAAAATCATGATCATAAGCATAAGAATACTTAGAAAAGTGGGAAGAAACAGAACAGCTAGGGACCTCTGGTCATGAGAAATGACATGGTATTGAGTTCCTTAGGTTTTCTGGTTTGATAGTAGAGGAGGTCTAGTGAGTCTATACATCTCTGACCAGCAGTAGTAAGACCATCCCCATGGTAGCATCAGTGGAGGCCCATGTGCAGTCAGAACTCCCACTCACATCCAGCAGTGATAAGGAAACTTGCCTCCTGTTGGCTATAAACAGTAGGGAAATCTAAACTTTTGTCTCCATTTGATAGTGAGAAGGTGGGGCCCCACTTATCCCCAACAGAATAGTGTCCAAAAAATCCGGTTAAAACAGATTTAAATAATATCCAGAGTTTCATACATAATGAAAAGTGGCCAGATTTCAACTGAATATCACTCATCATGCCAAGAATGAGAAAGATCTGAAACTGAATGAAAAAAGACAATTAATAAATGTCAACACTGATACGACAGATATATTAGAATGATCTGCTGAAGTTTTTAAAGCAGCCATGATGAAAATGCTGCAACAAGCAATTATGGTCAGCTTGAAACAAACTAAAAGATCTCAGCAAAGAAATAGAAAGTCTTAGCAAATAAATAAAAGATATAAAGAAGGACAAAATTAGAAATTAGAAATTTTAGGGCTTAAAAGGCAATAGTCAAAAAACCAAAACAAAACAATAACAACAACAATTCAGTTGAGTTCAACAGTAGAGTGGTTGAAACAGAAGAAGAAATCAGTGACAATGAAAATACTCAGCATGAATAACAGAGAGAAAATATATTGGAAAAATAAATGAACAAAGCTTTAAGAACCTCTGGTACTGTAACGAAAAATCCTGCATTCATGTCATTAGAATCCTAGAAGGAGGAGAAAGAAGATATTCCTGCAAAAGTAATTAAAAAAATATTAGCTGAAAACTTTCCAATTTGGTAGAAGACGTAATCCTATGGAAGCTGAGAAAACAATAGGATAAAACCTAAAGAAAGTCACACCAAGACAAAGTATAATTAATTTTCAAAGAGCCAGTTCTTTGATTCATTTTCTTTATCAGTTTTATGTTCTCAATTTCATTATTTTGTGTTCTGATCTTTATCTTTCCCTCTATTAGGCTTATTTTTCTCTTCTTTTTCTGTGTTCTTGAGGTGAGAGCTTAGATTATTGATTTGAGACTTTCGATTTTTTTTTTAATGTATGCATTTAGTAGTATAACTTTCCCTCTCAGTATGGCTTTGACTGTGTCTCACAAAATTTGATATGTTTTAATTTCCTTCAATGTGTTTTTTTTAATTTCCCATGATATTTCCCCTGTGATCCATGGATTACATAAAAGAGTTTTATTATTATTTTGTTTTCGAATTTCCAAGTATTTGAGGATTTTTATGTTCTCTTTCTCTTATCAAGTCCACTGTGGTCAGAAAATACATTTTGTATCATTTCAATTATTGTAATGTTGGATTATTTTAAATTATTTTATAATTAACAAACAGTGTTATATTACTTTCCAGTGTACAATATAGTGACTCAACAATTCTATACATTACTCAGTATCACTCAGTGCTCATCATGATAAGTGTACTCTTAATGCTCTTCTCCTATTTCACCCCAACCCCCACCTTCCCTCTGGTAAACATGAGTTTGTTCTCTGTATTTAAGAATCAAATTTTTGTTTGTCTTTTTTTTCTTTGCTCATCTGTTTTATTTTTTAAATTCCACATATGATTGAAATAATATGGTATTTGTCTTTCTCTGACCATTTTGCTTAGCATTATACTCTGTAACTCTATCCATGTCTTTGCACATGGCAAGATTCCATTCTTTTTATGATTGAATAATATGCCATTGTATATACATTCCACCTCTTCTTTATCCATTCATCAATCTATGGACACTTAGGCTGCTTCCATATCTTGGCTATTATAAATAATGCTGCTGTTTCTTGTATTGTTAATTTTAGCCATTCTGACAGGTGTGAGGAGATAACTCATTGTGGTTTTGGTTTGCATTTCCCTGATGATTAGTGATATTGAGCATCTTTTCATGTGTCTGCTGGCCATCTGGATGTCTTCTGTGGAGAAATACCTGTTCATGTCTTCAGCCATTTTTTAATTGGATTAGTTGTTTTTTGTTGTTGTTTTGGTTTGATTTTTGAGTTTTGTTTTGTTTTGTTTTGTTTTGATGTTGAGTTGTATAAGTTCTTTAAATATTTTGGATACTAACCCTTTATTGAATATGTCATTTGCAAATATCTTCTGTCATTCCATAGGTGAACTTTTAGGGTTTTTTTATTGTGTTTTTTTCACTGTGAAGAAGATTTTATTTTGATGTAGTCCCAGCAGTTTATTTTTGCTTTTGTTTCCCTTATCTCAGGAGACATATTTAGAGAGAAGTTGCTACAGCTAATGTCAAAGAAGTTATTTATTGCCTTTTTTCTCCTTTAGGATTTTTATGTTTTCAGGTGTCACATTTATGTCTTTAAATTTTGAGCTTGTTGTTCTGTATGGTATTAAAAAGTGGTCCAGTTTCATTCTTTTCCATGTATTTGTCTGACTTCTCAACACCATTTGTTGAAGGGATTGTCTTTTTCTCATTGGATATTCTTGCTTCCTTTGTCAAAGATTAGTTGACCATATACTTGTGAGTTTATTTCTTCATTTTTTTTCAGTTCCTTTTATCTATGTGTCTATTTTTGTGTCAGTACCATACTGTTTTGATTACTACAGCTCTAGACAAAAAATTCTTAATAAAATTTTAACAAATAGATTTCAGCAACAAAGAAAAATAACTATACACCATGACTAAGTAGATTTTTTTTCACAGGTGCAAGGCTGGCTCAGTATTAAAAAACTAATCAATGTAATTCAACATATTAATTAGATAGAGAGGAAAAAATCAAATGATTATACTAATCAATGCCAAAATGCATTTGACATAATTTAACACATATTCATGATAGTAATAAAGGTGAATGTCCTTAATTTGGTAGAATAGCTACCAAAAAAACCTACAACTAACATTATACTTAATGAGGAAGAACTGAAGACTTTCCTCCTAAGATCAAGAAGAAGTGTACTCTCACCACTTTTATTCAACAAAGTGCTAGAAGTCTGGCTGTACCATAAGGCAAGAAGAATTAATCAAAGGAATATAGCCTGGAAAGGAGGAAATGAAATTGCTCATATTGGCAGATAACATATTTGCCTAGGTAAAAACTGCACAAGAATTAAAAAGCAACAGCAACAACAAAACACCTAGAATTAAGTGAGTTAAGTGAGTGAATTAAGTGAGTAAAGCAAGATAGGTTACAAGATCAACATAGAAAAATTATGTTTTTATTTATTGGTAATAAAACATGAGTGCTAAAATTAAAAATACAATATTATTTACAATCTATAAAAATATTAAATACTTGGGCGCCTGGGTGGCTCAGTGGGTTAAAGCCTCTGCCTTCAGCTCAGGTCATGATCTCAGGGTCCTGGGATTGAGGCCGCATCGGGCTCTCTGCTCAGCAGGGAGCCTGCTTCCTCCTCTCTCTCTCTCTGCTTGCCTCTCTGCCTACTTGTGATCTGATCTCTCTGTGTCAAATAAATAAATAAAATCTTTAAAAAAAATTAAATACTTGGGTGTAAATCTATCAAAGCATATACATGATTTGCAAGCTAAAAACTATGCAAAGATGACAAAAGAAATCAAAGTAGATCTAAATGGAGAGATATACCATGTTCATTGATTAGAAAACCTTATAGTAAAGATGTCAGCTCTCCCTAAATTGATTAACAAACTCTTTTCAAAACCCTAGAAAGTGTTTATATTTTGTATCTATTTTTTGTTTTCTATTAATAGACAAGATGACTCTAAAATTTATATGTAAAGGTAAAAATTAAAATAGCTAAAACAGTTTTGAAAATAAGAATATATTGGAAGGAATCAGACTACCAATTTAACTTAAACAGCTACTATAATCAAGCCTGTTTGGTGTTGGTGGAGGGATAGACATATACATTAATGAAACATAATAGAAACATAATAGAAACATAATAGAAAACCTACAAATAGACCAAAACAAGTATGCCCAACTGATTTTTGACTAAGATATAAAAGTAGTTTTCTAGAGGAAAAGTAATTTACTGAAAAATAAACAAATGATGCTATAGCAACTAGTCAATAAGCCAAGAAACGAACAAACAAAACCTTGACCTAAATCTCACACTTTATACAAAAACTAACTCAAAGTGTTTCATAGACATAAATATAAAATGTAACTCTATAAAACTTTTAGGGAAAAATAATGGAGAATATCTTCAGCACCTAGGGCAAGGCAAGAAATACTTTGGCTTAATACCAAAAGCGAGATTCATAAAAAGAAAAAAAATATAAATTAGATGTGAGCATAATTAATACACCACAATGCTCTGCCTTTGAGAGGAGAAATGGAACCTCTGCTGACAGGATACCTGTTCATTTTTAGTATCCAGGTGCTGTCAATATTTAAAGCAACATAATTTAATGACTTTGTAGATTCGCTCACATTCTTCTTAATCTCATTTTAAATTTTTGTGCTACAAAAATATTAAAATACATTTGTTAGAAAAAAAATGTTTGCTCTGTGAAAGAATATAACAGGACCAGCTAGAGAGTGGAAGTATTTGCAAACCATATATCTGACAAAGCACTAGTACCTAGAATGTGTATATATTCATTTATATATATATCTATATATATATTTATTTATTTATACTTATATTTATATATTTAAAGCTCAATAGCAAAAACAAATATATAAAATAAAAACCACATAGTTATAAGAGCAAAATGCATATATTTCCAAGGAGGACATAGATATGATAATAAGCACATGGAATGATTTTCTACATCATTAGCTATTAGGCAAATGCTAATTAAAAGTACAAGAATATATCACTAAATTCAAATCAAAATGGCTAAAATTAAATCACCTGTGCTATCCCTAGGGGAAAAATTTTTGCTGGTAAAATAACTGGCTGTTTTAAGGGTGACAATACAATGATGGATTCATGTCTTTATACATTTGTCCAAACCCATAGGATGTAGGACATAAAGAGTGAATTCTGATATAAACTAAGGACTTTTGGTGATAATGATGTGTCAGTGTAGGTTCATCAATTGTAACAAATGTACCAGTATGGTGGGGCATGTTGAAAATGAGAGAGGACATGTGTGGGGCAAGGCATAAATGGGAAATCTCTGTAACAATTTAAAAGAAGAAAAAGAAAGAAAGTTGTAGGCAAAATGGAATTTTGTTTCATTTCTTTGTTATTATAAAGATACTAAAAATCTCTTATCAGTCAATCAAACAAAAAGCAAATAATCTGATGGTTAGAGTTATTGGTGTATTACATAAGGGGTAGGATGTTCAGAAACAGGTTGCTTAATTTTTATTTTTCTATGGGCTATTGGTAATCAAGGAGATGATTCTTTGTCATAATATTATGTATGCAAAACTATCCCTAACTAGCATATAAGCAAATACCACTAACTATGAATAGAACTCCTAAAATGTCCAAATAGTAGAACATTCACAGATTTTATCTTAATGGAAATCTAAAAAATGAACAAAGAAAAAACCACCTCATTTTATCAGTTAGTATAATTTTTCATTGGTTCATGAATTCTGGCATAGTTGAGGAGTGTTTTTGAGTACTTTAAGACACTTGTTAATAGTGTTCTTTCTATTAGGTAATTTAACCATTGTATTAGCAATCTTGTTCGCACAACTCATTTCCTTAGGAGGGAAAATGTATTTGTCTATTTAAATAAAAACCAAAATTTTAAAGCAGTTCAAACTGTCACAAATTTTGACTGATCCATGAACTTGTTACAGAATCTTAGAGATATTAGATATTTGAAGTCAACTCATCTGTGAAAAGAGCTACTAATTCCTTCATTTAGAAAAAAATATTATAGTTCTATCTAGCCTTCCAGAGTTGCAAAGAGGATCATGGGAAATGATGCAATTTAAGAAGTTTTATAATTATAAAACTTTGTATGTATGAAGTAGCTTTTACTATTAAGAATAATTATTGATAGGGGTGCCTGGATGGCTCAGTGGGTTAAGCCTCTACCTTCAGTTCAGGTCATGTCAGGGTCCTGGGATCAAGCCCCGCATCGGGCTCTCTGATCAGTGGGGAGCCTGCTTCCCCTTCTCTCTCTGCCTGCCTCTCTGCCTACCTCTCCTCCTACTTGTGATCTCTCTCTCTCTCTATCAAATAAATAAAACCATGAAAAAAAGGATAATTATTGATAATTATTATTGATACTTATTATTAACAATAATAATTATTGATATTTCACAATGGTTGTTTTTTGGAATACCAGCCTCCTTGAGACTTACTGCATGCCATGGAAAATTTTTTACAACCTCTCTTTAACTTAAGTTATACTTCATAATTCATAATAGTCTGTTTCATTACTCTTTGACATACTTGGTAGCATAAGAAGCAACTATGATTTTAAACCAACCTTTAAAATAGTAGAAACAATATCTCTTTAAATTCTTAGCTCAGTTCTTAGCTTAGTCGTGGTAAAAGATAAACTATCATCGTAATTTGCTTAAGCACTTGCTCAGTGTACATTAAAGCTGTCATTTCTCTACCTCGATTTGGCATATTCAATCTAATCTCATGAGTGTTGGAGAAAAAATCATTATTAAAAGAGGGGTGGGAAAGTTTCATTTAGAAGACTGTTTCTTGTATACAGATGCGTAATCAGGGTGACCTCAATATGGTGACTTCCTTTGTTGCTGAGAAACAACTGTTCTTGTGTGACACATAAACAAGTTCAGCTCTGTAGACACTTAATGTGCACTGTCTCCCTGGAAGCTAGGATATATCTTTTGGTGTCTTTGCAGTTTGATGAAAGGAAGTAGAGGCCAAAGTGAAAACAAGAGTGGGAAGTCTAAAGCTTGACTTTGTTGTTAATTTATCACTCAAAGTTAGTTCAGTAGGAATTTGCTCTTGCCAGAAATCACCAGTCTAGATTCCACCATATTTCCTTTAAACACACACACACACACACACACACACACACACACACAGAGGAAAAAAATAATATTTTTGAAGAGTTTAGTAGAGAATAAGATATGGTTTGTTTGGATTTAGAATGTCTCATTTAAAAAAAATTTTTCTCATGGTGAGGGTTAGAACCAGTTAGGGATGTGAGGGCGATCTGGCTGCGACATCTGTCACCCCATTGATCGCCAGGGTTGATTCGGCTGATCTGGCTGGCTAGGTGGGTGTCCCCTTCCTCCCTCACCGCTCCATGTGCGTCCCTCCCGAAGCTGCGGGCTCGGTCGAAGAGGACGACCTTCCCCGATAGAGGAGAGGACCGTTCTTCAGTCAAGGGTATACAAGTAGCTGCGCTCCCCTGCTAGAACCTCCAAACAAGCTCTCAAGGACCAGTTAGAACTTGGTCTTCTTTAGCATCAACAGTATTTTGCCTTTTGTGAGGGTAAACTACCTTTAAAACAGAATTCAGGATGTGATCATTAAAAGAATGCATTTATTTCAGAAATAGTGGCAATCCATTGGAAAACGAGTGGATTAAGAGAGAATTATGGATACATCCCAAGAAGAATATTGTGTACTTGAGTTTTTGAAAGTACAGGAAAAGGATATCTATCTTACGATCATGCTATAACAGTTATATAGCCTTTTTTTAGTTAGAATTGCACAAAATAGAAATTAATTTGTTCTTTCTGTTCTTGAAAATCTTTAAAAGGTTCTAAAACTTCTCTACCAACCTATTCTGTAGTTTCATAAAATAGATAAAGTGCTTTCCCCAGCTGTTCCTTGCCTTTAGTAGCTTTCTTTATTCACTCCCTTTGCCAAACTTTCCCAACAGTTAAAGCAGATATCCAGGTCCCACCGACTTTAGGCTTCCCTATATGACTTGATTTTGACCAATAGAATATGAGTGGAAGTGATGAGTGTGTCAGTTGGAGTGGAAGAGGTGTGACATGTTTCTGATTCCATTTTTGCAATTTTGCCTTCCAACAGAAGAAAGGACATGCCTTTACCTAGGGCTTAGCTATTCATTCTGTTTCTCCAAAGATATGTAAAACAACCCACAATCAGTAACTAAGTGCAACAAGACCCTATAGGCAGAAGGAGAGCTAGCTAATGTCTTATAAGCAGGTGTAGGGTGTTGAATCAAGCAACTTTGTCTCAAATCTCTGCTCTACTACCCACTTACCTCATGATCTTGAGTTAGCTGCCCTTTGACTCAGTTTTTTCATAGATACACTCAATTCAATAATGCTCTACTCGCAAATTATTGTGAAATGTTTGCATCTCTTGCCAGAGTAAGGCTCAGGCTAAACACCAAAAAATTCTTATTTTTCTTCTTTTGTGGTAACTCCCCCTATTTTGTAAACCCAGACCAAGAACATGATCCACGTGAAGATGGAAGGTAACTGAGTAAAAGCTATACTTAATAATAGTATTGATGAATAGTCAAAACATTAGAGAAATGAGTTTGAGTACCCAAAGTCTATGCCATCTACTGCTTTAAGAGAGTAGTAAAGTTATAACTGTCTGGGGTACGCACCAGTTTGCCCTTTGAGTCAGAATGTTAGAGCTGGAAGGAATTTAAATAATGACTTATTCTGATCACTGTCTTTCATGAATAAGAGGATCGGGGCCTAAAAGGATGAATTGTCATTCCCCAAATTAGGTAATGGCAAACTTGTCACTTAAACCAACAAAATAGTTTTATAAATGGCGGTCAGATTTCAGTCTGGCATATTAGAAATATATTTTCTGCCTAGCATTCTTGTCACAGAATAGTGGAATATCTATGTCACAGAGCACATATTCTTTTATTTTTTTATTTTTCACAGAATAGTCCCAAATACCAGTTTCACGAAAAGGAAGTGAAACCAATGAACAGGGACTCATTGATCAGTAGGGAAATGGTAGAGAAGTGAAGAAATAAAGTAGGGAAATGAAGTACGATTTTCATGTGAAATCCAACTGCATTCCCACTAAAGAAGCTCAGTCAAGGGTCAGAGCACACTTGGCAACTAAAATGATCTTTATATACTGTCATTGGTGCATCCATTGTTGTTTTTGTTGTTTAAAGTGACAGATTCACAATGAAAACACTATAACTAATTTGCAGAGTCTTCAAATCTAAGCTTTTAGGAACAAGTCTAAAGAAAGGGGTTTCAAATACTAAGAAAAAGAAATTCTCAATTTAAAAAAAAATTAGTTTCTAGCCATGTAATCTTCTGTGAGACAAAAGCTCTTTGTACCACCTGCACTCTTTACCACCATCAAAAGAAACAAACAAAAATATGTGTAGCATTATAATGAAAAAGAATGTTTAATAAACTTCCATGTGGTGGCTAAAAAGGATGAAGAAAATGAAAATAAAAGGAAAACTAAATTGAATCCAGGATAAATAAGAAAAAGAAGAAATGCGAGGAGAGAAAAGCAAATAAAACAAAAACCAAAAAAGCAAACAAAAATAAAGAGGATAAAAGAAGATAGGTTAGAGAGACTGTGGGCTCTGAGAAACAAACTGAGGGTTATGGAGGGGAGGGGGTGTGGGGGGATGGGTGAGCCTGGTGGTGGGTATTAAGGAGGGCACATATTGCATGGAGCACTGGGTGTGGTGTATAAACAATGAATCTTGGATCACTGAAAAAATTAAATAAAAATAAATAAAAATAAAAAGTCAGTAATTATCATCTATTCACGTAAATATATTCAATAAATGTTTTTTGTAATTATGTTTTTTTCCCTCATGTCATCCAGATTATATTCACTGAAATGCAATTTATATGTGTTGGATCTACTAATTAAAAGTTGGAACTTAAAAAAAAAAGATAGGTTAGTGTCTCCTTCCATGTTTTCCTGACTCACAGACCTTCCATACCTTCTGACCATTGACTCAAGCATGGACCCAGTCTCAGTTCGGACCCACCTAAAGCTTTAAGTCACGTGTCTACCCAAAACTTTGCATAATGGATTCTCAAGAGGTAATTGGAAACTTGCTTTGTTGCTGAAGCTGTTAGCATCGTGAAGGGTTTATATGATAAGGAGCCTCTTGCATGATCCTTTACCCACTGCTTGCAGACCTGCCTCTAAGTAACAGTAGACCAAAGAAGAAGTGGTTCCACCAAAGGAGGCAACCTCCAGAGCTCTTCTGCTCTCCTCTGAGAAACTTTCATCAGGGAGAAAGTCTAGAAATCCAGTATCTGAGGCTGGTCCTGTCGTTCTAAGAGTTTGGTGCCAGCAAATGAAGCAACTTGGGCACAGCCATGCTTTCACTACCACTCCTTAAACTAAGAATATGCAAGGAAAGCCACCTCAAACTATTAAATCAAATATTGCTCCTCTTGAAAAGGGGTAGTGATATATCATATTGCATTTCTTTAACAATTTTTTTCTCCTCCTGGGAGAACAATATGATGAATTCTCAGGAGCATCTTGGTCCTTACTGTCATAGCCATGAAGGGAGAGGGTAATACTGGAATTGCACTAAAGCATTCTAGATTTGGCTGAATGGATGGGAGGCAGTAATTCCCCCAGCCCTGTGAATTCCAGCAATCCATCAAGGGGAATTACGGGTGGAAATGACAGGAAAATGTTATAAACCTTGCTTTCATTTGATTCTTGTGGATGTGAGGATGTGTGCAGTTTAAGCAGATTATGCCACTGAACTGGAGCTTGGTTGAATGATTAAAAGATAAAACACTTCCATTTAAATCTTCACATAAATTTGAATGCTTGGTTTTCCTGAACCGCGCTGTGAAGTTTTGTTATAAAATGGAAATGCTTGATTCAAAGGTAATACAAGCTATTGATCTACAGTGAAGCAATATTAATATTAACATACAGTTTTTATAATTAATTTGGTGCCAGATAAAAGAAATAATCAAGATCTTTTAGCTTTGATTAAAGGGGAACTAGACCTTGAAAATATATTTGAATGTATAGCAAGATGAACTTGTTTTAAAGGAGGTATACAAAGGGCTGGCTGTTAGAGTTGCATAGTAGATGTTCGGTTAACAATGACTTAGTTAAGTGAGAAGGCCAAACATGTGCTTCCTTTTGGTGGAATACAGAAATCTACCTTTCTGTGTGAAAGCCAAAAGAAGCCTTCACTTGATCTGGAGAATTTAATGATGGTTGCCATATCATGACAACACAGCAGTCTGCTAAATCAATGCTAAGTCTGCAAAGACCAATGTTTTTGGTCTTGAAATAGAACTGCTTCCTACAGTAGTCCCCAGGCAAAGATGGCAGACACACTTGAGAGGAGCGTGGTTTATTTCAACCCCAAGATCTACGTTAGTAATCTTAGATAGTGAACACTGAACAATGTAAAATGGCTTTCAGTGTCAGCCTGGGTTCCCATGGAAACACTAGCTCAAAATAGATATCTGATCCCAGGAACTTGCCTAGGAACTTTTCCCTCCCTCCAGACTTCAGCTTCCTCATCTATACAAAAAGGAGAACATACATATTTCAGAGGATGTCTATGAATATTAAATAAGCTAACAAATAGAACATACCTAGTCAAATTATGATATAGTGTGCAATGGGTGCTTTCCCTCTTTCTCTCATTCTGTCAATCTCTCTTTCCATATTTCTTGTTTTTTCTCTCTTTCTCTCTCCTTTCCCATCTTTCTTTTCTTTAGGTATCTTTATGTGAGTTAGTGATTGTGAGGAAGAGGGGAAAGGAAATGAGGGAAAAGATCTCATAGATACAGAAAGAGCTAGACAGAGAAAAAAAATGTTTGCAAAAAGACCATTTAGTTACCGCTACGCAACAAACAACAGGTGCCCTCTCCAAAAGAATCATCTTTTCAACCCCATGTGTATGCCTTCTTCAAGAAATATAAGGTGAATTTTCTAAAAGTTCATGTACATTATCTTTCATTTGTCTATGAAATGCACGGCAAGATTACTTTTAGTTTGCAAGGGGATGGGGTTTTGTTTTGCTTTGTTTTAACCATAGGAACACTTAAAATGTGGCTATGGTATTTGCAAAGGCATTGAATTTGAAAAGTACAAATCTATAAAGGTATTACTCATTCAGAGTATGTGATAAGAACAATGCTGTTCATTTAAAAGATACACACACACATTTTATCCATATAATTTTCCCAGGTAAATATAATGTTCTTTGTCACAAGTCATATGACTATTTCAGTATTTCAGGCTGTCTACTGAACTTCCAGATAATAGTAATAGCTTCTATTTATTGAACATTTACTATTTGACAGACACTAACTGTAATTAGGATTTAAAGTGCATTAGCTAATTTAATTCACACAATGTCTTTTGGGGAAGGGTTGGAATGGTCTCCATCTTACAAGAGAAGAAATCAAAACTCAGACATGTTTTATAACCTGGCCAAACTCATTCACTTGAAATTTATTCACCAAGAATTTGGACCCATTCTTCACTAATTATAAGATTCAGACTCTAACCCTCTGTACTATCTGAAGAACCAAATAGCATAAACTACCAGTGAACAATAGTCTTACATGAATTTTGGTTCAGGAAAAGTAGATTGTTCATAGGAATTTTTTTTTTTGTCCTTTAGAAAATTTCCTTTTATCAGAACATGAAAAACACAAGAGGGGAGGATTTTCTTTGAGATGAAAATTTGAAGAACAACAAAATGAGTTTTATACTATCTTATGTTCTGCCTTTCAGCACATTTTTGTGAGAAAAGAGCTATATTCATCGGGTCATAGGGTTTGAGGGAGGAATTTGGGATCTGGGAGGCCAGTTGCTGCCAGAGTCAGCAACAGATTAGGAACAACTAAAAAAGCTGTGATAGAGGGGCTTAGCCTTTCTGGGGTTGACAATTATAGCAGTCAGGAAGGAGGAGGCTATATTTTATAACGAACAACCCTCAGATTATCAGTGGCTTATAAGACTAAAGGTTTTTTAAGTTGTTTTTAAGTTGTGTTTATCTCTTACGCTTCATGTCCATCAATTGCAGCTGGGGTTTGAACTTCATAACATCATAAGGCTGGGTGGAACCTAGACTGACTGACCATCCTCATCTTAATCTGTAGCTAGACCATTGCTGTGGCAGATGCAAAAAATAGGACTCCGAAGAGTAGCAATAGCAGCAACTGCTCAATCAAGTACATCACTTCTGCTCAAAACTCATTGGCTAGAACTAGACATATGGATTTACCCAACCAAAAAGGAACCAGAATTTCAACTCTTCTAGGTATCCGATGCCCACAGAGGTTTGAAACAGGTCAAAGAGAATTTGGCAGTGCTGTACCGAATGGGTGAGTGGAGCAGTTGTGTAACTACAAAGACACTGAAATAACTCTTTGTGGAGAAGTTTATTTTTCCTAACAGCAGATTATGTTCCTGTATGAGATTAATTCTTGGATAAGCCATCTGGAACTGAAGTGGAATGGTTTTTGGGTTGCTTTAACCATAGTAACGCTCAAATGTGACTACTGCATCTGCATAGGCATTGAATTTGATAAGTACAAATCTATGGAGATTTTATTCATTCAGGGCTTGTGGGACCACTGGTGATCAGGAGAGAGAGGGGAAAGAAGGGCAGAAGAGAGAAATAATGCTTAAGTGAAATCTAAGGGCTGGTGGTTGTAGGGGTCTTTGGAGGGGTGCCTGGGGGCACAGTCAACTAAGAGTCAGATTCTTGGTTTCAGCTCAGGTCATGATCTCAGGGCCATGAGATCCAGCCCAGCATCAGGTTCTGAGCTCAGCAGGGAGTCCGCTTGAGATTCTCTCTCCCTCTCCCTTGACCCTTCCCCCCTTAAATAAATAAATAAATCTTAAAAAAGAAAAATAAAGGGGTCTTTGGAAATGGTATAAATGTTTAAAGAGAATTTAAGTTCTTTGCTCTTTTCTTTTTTCCTCCCAGCGAGGTTCTCAGTTAAACCATTGGTTTGTTTTACAATGCTCAGTGGAGCTGTGGCAGGGTAGTAAAGCGCTGACTTCTGCATCCGAGTTGACATGGGCTAGAACCAGAGGTAATACCATGACAAGACCTGACCTTTCTTTATTTTCCATTTCTAAACTACAGAATTGCCAGTGCCTGGCCCTGGGGCAGGAGAAATGGATATAATAATTCAGTTTAGGAGAGTTTCCTCAAAGTGGGAATGTGAATGAGGGAGATCATCTTTAATCATTTTTAACATGTTGAGCCCCTTGTTGCTGAAATTAGGTTGTAATCACTCCAGCAAATCTACATCAGGTATATGCATCCCATAGTTTATAGAGTGATCATTATAGATATGTAAGTTCTTCTGTTTAGTCAGGTTTCAGAAATTTCATACCTATCAATAGAATTACCATTTTGTTCTATACAGCTTTAAAGTGTATGCATTTCCATCACTTACACTATCTCATTTAATATAAATACCAAGCCTGCAATGTAGGTAGGATACAGATTTTTCTACTCCTTTTATATATTAGAAAATTGAGAACTAGAGAAAACAAACAGCCTAGCAGGGAAACCAAAACCCAGTTTCTCCTGTGCCTTCCAACACCCAAGCCAGTACTCTGATAATAGTATCTGCTGCTTTGTTAAAAGCCAACCCCCAGATAAGCCATTCAATGTGGAAACATTTACCTGTTGGATTAATTGCAACAAAATATACTTAACCTCTTCTGGCTTTCTCAAATTCCCTCTGCTCTCTTCTACCTCTAGAAATATCTGCCTTGGGGTCAGTTCTTTCCAAGAGAGTCAAATGTTTTTCACCACCTAACTCCCTGACGGACACATGGATTTTCTGCTGTCACTCCAGAGAGAGGTGAAGTGCTCTTCATGCATGAGGCTTTCATCTCTTCTTCTCCTTGGCATTGTTCCTGAAGCTGACTTCCTCCTCCCCTAGGGGACTTTATATGTTTCTTAAAAAAATCCTATCTTTTCATTTTCATGTTTCCTTAGATCATAGTCATTTTTTGGATATGTTGTGAAAGGTTAACAGGGTTTTGTTTTTGTTCTTTGTTTTTTGGTTTTTTTATGAGGAAAGACGTTCCTTTCTCTTTGCTCCTCCCTCAAGTCCTCTCCTCTGCATAGTTCATCATGTATTCCTCCTGTCAGGATACTAATTTACCCATTGACTTATGGAGTTTCTGAGCATACTTACATATTGTTTTCTTTTTTTTAAAGATTTTATTTATTTATATGACAGAGAGAGAGATTACAAGTAGGCAGAGACGCAGTCAGAGAGAGAGGAGGAAGCAGGCTCCCTGCTGAGCAGAGAGCCCAGTGTGGGACTCAATCCCAGGACCCTGAGTTCATGACCTGAGCCGAAGGCAGAGGCTTTAACCCACTGAGCCACCCAGGCGCCCTGAGCAGACTCACATATTGAGCCTTTAGTCAGTCACTGGAGGGTGATTGATACCTTCCCCTGGCTTCATTCTTCCCATATTTATCCCCATGTCCTTCCCCCAGTTACCTGAAAGAGAAGTATGGTGAGAATAAGTAAGTCATGGGCGAGGGCAGTTGCTACAACCAGCATAAGGTGACAAGCCTCATATCTGCATTGTTCTCAGAAGGGTCAAAGTTCCAGGTCAGAACAACTAGTTATCCAGGCCTAAGTCCCGGGTGCGTGCCTCCCTGCAGACAATGAGAGGGACTCTCTGACCACTGAGGCTTCCATGTTCCCCAGCAAAACACACTCAGAGGAAATGCTCCTTTTGGAATGGAGTATTGGGGATCAAATAAAAAGGCAGATACTCACTATAATCCAATACTTGGACTGCCAAAAATCTACATGTAGCCCTTGTTGCTACACTTCCACTTCTAAAAATGTTTAAGTAGATAAGAAACAGACAGTTCTTGGATGCAACTATTCTCCTATTACTGATAATAGCCCCACCCCGAAGGGAGACAACCTAAAATCTCACCATCTGCCATATAGAGCTTCAAGTCTGGAATCTCTAGATGTCCATTGCCTCATCAATATTCAGCATTCTTGACTAAATGGTACAAAAATTAAAACCTCTCTTTTGAATAGTAGAGAAAAGGAAAAGGAAGAAAGAGAGTTCTGTTAAAGTACATAAATAAATAGATGATATTGCAAAGAACAAAAGAGAAACAATAGTAATCAACAATAATAACAGCTATTATCAGTTAATAAATGACATTAATTAAGCACTTAATTTTGTGCTTGTTTCTACACTATCCCATGTAGTACTAATAGCAAATATAGGAGGTAGGTGTCATTGCTATCCACAATTTAAAGGGGATAAACCTGAGGCACAGAAAGATTAGGAAACCAAGGTGCAGTCCAGGCAGCTTGCCACACAGTGTTGCTTCCTCTGTCACTGTGAGGCACTCCATAGAAAGTGACCATAGTCCTCACTGCAGCAACTGGATCCAAGGCAGTTGACATCGATTCCATCTCTTCTCTATTAAATATGTTTGTCTTCAGTTGGTGTCTCATATGATTGGGGTTGTTCCCCAAGTGGATTGGCCCCAACTTTTATTCTTGAAGGAAACTGAGCCTTGGTGTTCTGTCTGGTTGAGGTAAAAGCATAGCCCATGCACATTTTCCCTTGCATAAAATAATACGAAGTATTGTGGGTGATTCCGCTGGGTTCAATTCATGCTCCTCTCTGCCTTTATTGAGTGGCACTACATTATTTCCTCTCAATTGTTATGTAAGATCTATACAACCCACAGGGTGATGCTTTCTCTTTCCACCAGTGGCATGAGGGGACTTAAATTGCAGAGCAGTCTCCTATTTCATTGGAATCATTGACATGTTCCCTGATGAGAGCACTCCTCCATTAGGTTCTGAAAATTCTAATCATTAACCCAAGGTCACTGAGACGGGAAGCAAATTTTCCCTTTTGTAGGTGTAATTGTGAAAGATCCTACCCCACTTCTTTGCCTTTATCTCTGATCTTGTGTCTGGGCTGTGGGAAAAAACAACGGTGTATGTTGGTGGCATTTTCAAATATTGTACCACATGCTAAAGATAACACCACAAACTCATGGGTATTGTCTTTCAGCTGTTATCATAATAGCATCTTTCATAGGCTATTCCACCAATCTATAAGACCAGCTGCTCTGGGCGATGACGTACTAGGAAAGATCTTTGAATCCCCACAGGTATCCATTCAGTGTCCAGCTTCCTTCACTGTAAATTAAGTCATTTGGTAGGACATTTGGTAGGTAATTTAAGATTCCAACAGCATCCAGAAAAGTTTCTCTTATATGATAGTACTGGAAGATGAATGATAGAAAAAGAAAATGAAAATCTAGAATTGATGTCTAGCCTGTGAAAACATACGGTACCTTCTCTGTGATGGAAGGGGTCAATTTAAGCACCCTACCATCAGAGACCTGACTGTTCCCTGGAAGTGATGGTACCACATGGGGGCTCATAGTTGGTCACTGCTAGTGGCACATTAGGTTCGTACTTGTGTCAAAAGGCAGGCCAGAACTGACATGAAAAAGTAGATTTATCCTCTAACC
Source organism: Ailurus styani (assembly GCA_002007465.1). Lineage (NCBI taxonomy): Eukaryota > Metazoa > Chordata > Mammalia > Carnivora > Ailuridae > Ailurus > Ailurus styani. The sequence goes on along the minus strand of LNAC01001209.1, from coordinate 245,482 downwards.
TAGCCATTAAGTCTTGCCTTCAATGGAAACTTCATTCTAGGTGACCACAGAAGTAATTGAGCTAACTATTCTAGTACCGCATGCAATATGCTATAACAGGATTTTGTTATAAACATGATTTTTGACTGCCACCAGTCTCAGATAAAAAAGCAAAGAATAGATAAGCTAGTCTCTTTCTGAGGGCTGGGCCCTCTTTTAAAATATCTAATAGCAAAATAAGTAAAGTAAAATAAAATAAAATAAATAAAATAAATCTCTAATAGCTCAACCAGTCTTGGAGATGGAACAAAATGGGAAGGAACTGATTGCTGATGGATAACACACAGGACACAGAGAGCAAAAAGGGACAGAAGGAAGACACAGAGCACTTAAGAGATTTTCTAAGCTCAGCTTTGCCTTTAAGTAGAAACATGACATTTCGTAAGACATGGCAAGATTCTGCCTTCTTAACTGTAGCGTGAAACAATTGGACCAAATTTGATTTTCCAAGTAGCATACTTGGTTTGATTTTAGAGTTCCATGGAAATTCTTTGTGAGACCTAATCTAAGGGTTTGTGACTTTCTGATGCAGGAATAGGATTGGTGTTAGAAAATGTTAGTGAGGGCAAGATGTCACTTTGGAAAAGCGAAGCTTTGGATTAGTATAAAGGTTTTATTTTTATTTCTTTTTTTTTAATTTTTATCTTTCAATGAGATTCTCTTGGACAAAAGAAACTTGCAGGGTACCTTAGAAATCCTCATCTTCCTAAATATGGGAAAAGGGTACACCATATGAATCATACCTTTGGCTGAATGTGTCCCAGCAACTCTGGAAATGCTCATTCAAGATTGAAATACTTTAATTATCAAAAATAAATAAACAAATTTAATTTAATGCAATGGCTCCGCTACTGTATTAATCAAAGATAATAGTATGTTCCATTGATTGAGAATTTAAAAAACATGTTTGTAAAACAAACAAAAAAAAGGTAATATGGAACAGTTAAGATATTTGGAATCACATTAACTGTGGCTAAAGTTATGATAACAATCTCAGCTGAAAGGTTTATAGCTCTAAATTATTTCTCTTAGTCCTTTTAGGTGGTATCATCTGGAGAAAATTTAAAAGAAATTACTTTTTAAAGAAAGCACAAAATAGTATAAATAATAAAGTTATTTCCCCCATTCAAGCATGAACCCCTCTGAGAGTTTTGCAAGCTTTTTCTCACATTTAATCTTCAGTATTATTTGGTAATTACACAGTAAAATAATCTCTCCTTACTCTCCAAACTCTATTAAATAGTTAATAAGATATTTAAACAATGATATCAAATTGTTGTTTATTTCAATAATATGTTCTTAATCTTGACCTATGGGTAATTAAGTATGTATTTCAATAGTGTTGCATGGCAAACAGTACTGCCCTTCCATTCTATACTGGTGTCCCTACACAGGCCCATTAATGTGATTTGTGCTCTTATTTATATACATTATTGTAATAATATTCTGAGTTGAGAACTTCTTGAAATTTCTCAGCTAAATAAGCCAGACATTACTGTTGGTTATTCTCCTGCTGGAATCACCCAATCTAAATCAAAGTTTAAGTCTTAGCAATGGTGAGATTTTGGGTGCCGTTCAAAGAAAGGAAGAAACAAGGGGAGAGAGGGAGGGAGGGAGGGAGGAAGGATGGATGGAAGGAATGAAGGAAGGAAGGGAGGAAGGAAGGAAGGAAGGAAGCAAAGAAGGAGGATGGGAAGGAGGGAGAAAAGGAGAGAGAAAAAAAGAAAAAGGAAGGAAGGGAGGGAGGGACAGAGAGGGAGGGGAGTGAGGAAGAAGAGGAAGATAGCAAAGGGGAGGAGAAAGGCAGTTGTTCACTGTAATAATTGTTTTCAAAGATACATTTCCAATGATACATCTTTCCAAAGATACATATCCAATGTATCATCACCACATTCTGGATCTCTAGTTTCTTATATCATCACCACTAAGAAACAGTAGAACAGGTACCATTTAAAAAACAACAACAACAAAAACATATGTGAGTGTGGTTTATATCTAATTTAGATCATGTTCACCTTAGAAACTTTAAACCACAAAAATAGTAATTATAATAAAACAAGCAACAATAACAAAAACTCTGTAATTCCATACCCAGAAGACCTAACTTCAAATCCGCAATCCTCCACTTAATTATTGAGTGACTTTGGGCAGATTGTAAATTTTCTCACCATCTGTTTTCTAGCCTTTACAATGTAAATAATAGATTTATTTGCATCTTAAAATTGTTGTGAAGGCAAAATGAGATAATAAACTTCACTTAGCACAGGAATGGGTACATAGTAGGAACTAATTAAATGTTAGCAAATTTTTAAATTGTTTGACCACAAAGGCTGGATCTTCTCAATGAAATGCTCCAAAATTAGCAAGCACATTTTCTCAGGGAAATCTCAAATGACTGAAAAGCATACTTACACATGGTTTTCAGCTTTAGGAATGACTTAGAATGAAAAATGGTAGAACTAAGAGGTTAGTGTGAAAATCAAGAGAAAACAAGCACTAGGACTGAATGTGAGAGGTGCAGGCGTCTCTTTGATCAATTCCATTATTTAATTCTTTGAACTTTCAAAAGTGATACCGAGTCGCTGCATAGACATTGCCTCAGGGACCCATTACTCATGGAAAGTCAACATTTATAGATGGAAACTTACAGTATTGTTGTAGTACATAGTTTTTTTTCCCAATTCCTTAGTCCTGGATGTGGGACCTGAGGAATTACTAACTGTGAATGCATTTCTCACGAGGAAGGAAAGGAAAAGAGATAAACAACTCCTAAAACCCTGCTGTTTACAGAAACCTCTGATTTCTAGATTTGGTTCATCTATTTATCTACACAGTGAGTGGCATTTTATGATAAGGCAAGGATGGAAATAATACTCTGCCTTCTTTTTTCAGATGCTTCAGATTAACATAAATCTCAGAAACACAGAAATCAATTACAATAGAGACCAAGATCACATTAAGTAAAGATTTGCCCCTCGGGGAAAGTAGCCTCATTGGTTTTAGATGTTAAGAGCCTCTTAAGACTTAAACAAATTGCAAGTGATCTATATTAATTTCAATAAAGGATATATTTAGTTTTGTATTTGATTCTGCAGTCAAATGGATGGAATTTGTCTCTATCCTAGTGTCCTTCTGAAAACGTAGCTTTGGAAAGAATCAAGTTGAAAGAATAAAACAATTTTATTTTCCTATTTGGGTTGCACTTTTGAAAGTCATACTTCATTTTATTAAATACAAGTACTTCATATTTTAAAAGGAAAAGGAAAGAATAGGTATCTCATGTTAATTTTCTAAATTTGGAAATTTGGTTTCTTTTTAAAATGCAAATGATCAAAAGCCAGACATGCAGACCTTAATCTAAAAAATATAAATGGAAAAAAAAAAAGACTAAAAGAGAACATAAGAGTCCATACCACTAGTACAAATATATCCCCAGGGTGTAGTTCTGTCAGAGTTACAGCAATTCTGGAGGATTGGAAATTTTGTAAGCTTACAAATGCTTGAAGAATAAGCAATGAGGAAATCAGCTTACTCAGTTATATTTTTAAGAAATAACCATAATCAATACACATGTCTATGGACATAAGAAAGCAATTACTCTTCCTTACTTCTGTATATTCCCGCATGAGCACCTCTGCATACACACGTTTTTCACCACACACAAGCCTGCCTTCTTTCCTCTACTATTATCTGCAGGGAACTGGCACTGGTGATCAAGTCAGGTAAGACAAGGACCAGAGCCAGTGAGGCTGTATTGTTGCTAATCAGGATGATTTGTGTTTGGATTCCCTCTCTCCTATGGAGGCAGATGTCAACTGGGAACCAAGACTAGGTATGAGGTAAGGGTTATTTGTGATCAGTTCCGTTATTTCCATGGAAGTCCTTAACACCTTCAGTCCCACGACCCAATTAAACCATCTCAAATTTCTGATGGCTGTTTGGCTACCTAGAAATTATATGTATTTTCTCAGGAAAAGATTTCTGAACTCTCAAAATGAATGTATTGAATGTTTTTAAATCAAAACCTGAGCCAGCAGTAGTATGAGTACATAGAGACGATTTGTTTGCTGGAGCCTGAGAGCCTCATAGTTCAGCTGTAGCCTAATCTGCCTGGCACACCTAACAAAAAATTACCTGTGTGATGTTTTTGACTCTGGCTGTCAGAGCCAACTCAAAAGACCACTAAGACTGTGCAGCATGCAAGATTCTTCACTTCCTCTTTCCACTTACGTGCAGCGGCAAGATGTGAGCATTGTACCTTCGGCAGTCAGTTGGCTTATGCTACAGAAAAATGCACATAATCCTAACTGATGCCTCTGGCAATTTAGGCCCCCTGTTTCTAAGCAACGAGGACCCCAGATCACCAATATATGTATCTTTGTAGTTCATATTTTTGGCACATTGCTAATAAAAAGAAAAGTAGCAATTATGGCTTAAAAATAAAGAAAAAATTTGCCTTGAAGCATGTCTATGATGAAATAGGAAAGTGGAGATGAAGTACGCATGGGGAAAGGGTAAAGTTGAAAGGTTAAAACAAAGGCCACTTATCAAAAAACAGCAAAGCTCATTATATTTTCTGTGGGAAATGAGCTGAGTTTCCAGGATGAGAGGCAGAAAACAGTCCATTAAGTTCTTAATACAGGTCTTTAAATTGGTGTAATTGAATTCCCATTGACTACAAGAATGATATTTCTATCAGTGAGTGCAATAAGGGGGGTGAACAAGAAACGAGGGACGCTTTCTCTTTAGTGTAAATAATAGTAGACAATAGGAGAATTTATAAGCTGATCTTAATCAGCTGAATGAAACTTCTTTATGGCCAAATATGGCTGTACAAATACAATGCTGGACTTGGTGTAGGAAAATTATTGTTTCAATTCAATTGATAACGGGAAAAATTATTAGTCTGGAATGTTAGCCAACTAGTTAGATAGGACTGCTTATCTGATTTGATTTTTGCAGTGGAAATCACAATGGTTGAAAGATAGGGACAGTATGTGGAAATAGTAGAGACCTGAAAGAGAACAAAAGTAAGGAAGCAAATTTTAAAAAAGATAAATTAATTGTAGTTATAGAAATACTAGCTCAGGAGTCAAAGACACCTATATGTATTTATTCTAGAATTTGCTATTTCTGGGATTTGGGGCAAGTCACTCTCCTGCGAACTTTAGTCTGCTCATCTTTAAAAATAGGATGTTGTATATATGATCTATAAACTTTCTTCCAGCTCTAAAATATTTCGGTCTTATAAATAATTCTGAAATAAAGTTCACTTTCGGACTGACATCTCAAGTTCCTTCTGGGAAACCTCTACGGTGTTTGGTGGATTTGTCTGTTTGCTTTGTTTTAATGTTTTTGTTTATTTTATTGTTTTTGTGAAGAAAGTCATGCAGCCCTAATGGTAATTAAAAAAAAAAAAAACTAGTTCAGAAACAAAATTTGACCTGTGGATTGAATGAGAATTAGAGTAGCACATGACACTGAATAAAGACTTATGCCAAGGATGGTACTGCTATCACCTGATTATTGAAAGCCATATTGCATTCAGAGTCTTAGTTAAATATCATATGTGTAGTTTCAGGTTGTAGAATTAGAATATGCTCAAAGTCTAAAAGGAATCAGTTTATAGTACTGAAAAGGAAGAGAAGGGAGGGCAAGAAGAGGATAGAGAGAAGAAGGGGAAGGAGGCGGAGAAGGAAAAAGAGGAGAAAGGACAAAGAGGAGAAAGGAGGAGGAAGGAGGAGGAGAAAGTGAAAGGGGGGAAAGAAGTAGGCCATCTTTTTGCAAAACTCTTCAAGGCACCATTTTTATACATAGAGTACCTCTCCTATTTTGCAATGAAGAGCCTCATCCTTGGCAGAGACACCATTATCTCTTATTAGAATTTGAACAGTAGCCTTTTAACTGGTCTCCTCCTCACTATTCTGCTTAACTCTCTCATCCCCTCATCCATTCTCCATGAAGAAGTGAAAAGTAATTTTCCTAAAATGAAAGACTTATCTAGTTGTCTTCCTGCTTAAAACCCTTAGTGGACATTCTACTGAGCTTAGAATAATATCTCACCATGTTGACCAAGGCCCCGCATGACCCAAATCCTGTGTGTTTCTCTGGTGTCATTTTGTGGAATGTTCCATCCACTCTGGCCTTTAGGTTCTTCAGACACAACCAGACCATGCTCTAGACAGTGTCTTTACACACACTGTTCCCTTGGCCTGCACTGTGATTACTTGCCTCCCCATCCTTCACCTGGATCATTCCTTCGGTCTCTGCTTGAATATTACTTTATCCCAAACCTTCTCTTGGACTTTTCTCTCTTTCCTGGATCCAATACTGCAAACAAGTTAGTTATCCTATACATGTTAATTATATTTCATAATAGTTTTCTCACTTTGTAATTATATATTTGTGTCATTAGTTTTTAATTCTTATCTCTTATGCTAGCAAATAAAATTTGCATCTGTTTTGTTTAGCTATAGGTCCCTTTAACTTCGATCAAAGCCAAACACATAGCAGGCCCTCAAATGATTTGTCCGATGAGTGAATGAGACCTATTCTCAAGTTACAGGGAAAGTGAAATATGAATCTGCCCCAGTTGCTTTACAGGGACCAGAACCTCTGATGATGAAAAATCTGAAGAAGAGGGGAACATAGAATGGCAGATGTGACAGAAAAGTTTTGGGTAATATAGCAAGACTGGAGAGAGATCCCATCAGGGTTTGACTCATGAAATTAGCAGAATACAGAGGGCGTTCCCTGATCGTGTGCTTGTAAGTAGTAAACACCATGCAGTATATGTGCTTCTGGGATAGAGGAAAAAGCAGGTTCTCTTGACCCACAATATCAAACAAAATAGAAAGACTGAACATGGGGAAGACAAGGCTGAGGGCAAACCATGGTAACCTAAGAACATGAAGGAGACAGTACTGGGTAGAGAAGAATAAGTGGAGATAGCATATCAGACCCTAAGTCATGGAGGGGGGGCAGTTGTCTTCAAACGGAGGAAATTCTCTGAAGGGATCCCTTGAAAAGACAGCAAGGTCTAGTGAAAAGGTGCTAGATTCAGAGTTGGGACCGCTGCTGTGGTTCCTGATTTGGCATGTGGCTTTGGTAGTTTCTGGCAACTCCTCGTCACAGATACAATGAGGGCGTGGAAAGGAGTCAAAGACTTAGACCGCATTTCTGGAGATACAGCTCTAATATTCTAGAGAAAAATCAAGCAAGTCAAATCCTATTTCAAGACAGAAGCCAGGGTGTTTTGGATAAACATGAAAATCTCTGCCAGTAAACCTCAGGGTGAAACGCCCAGCTTCAGACCCACTTTCTCACCTTAATGACATACTCTGCTTATTGACATATCACAGCCCTGCTCTGACAAATCAAATGTGGGAAGCCTGATGGGGAGTTTGTGGGACTAATAAAAATCTGTGTGTTCAAATACATTTCTAGCTTTCTAGAGGGCTGTATTATTTTTATTATTGCTGTTAAGAATTTCTATGAAGTCCGACTTAGCGCCTGCCTGAGGATGGCTTTTACTGCCCATCACAGAGATTGTAAGATGCAGCCTTAGGTGGTTACCCATATTTTACATTTTACTAGGGTGTTTTGCTTTGCCAAAATTAATACTGCTATTTTCAAGTGAATGGAGCTTGTGCCAGAGGGGTAGGATGATTGGACCTTTACAGCTACCATGCTGATTAGAAGATCACACCTCTTGAATCTTTATCCTCTTCTCTGTCCACACTGCTGAGCTCAGAACTCTCACAGCTCTCGCTCAGACGATTTTAACAGCATTCTAGCTGTTCTTCCAGCCTCCAGTCTGTCTCACCCCAAATCCAACATGCTCTTTGCCACCAGAATGAATTTTCTAAAATGATCAGCTTGCATCACTCTCCTGCTTAAAAAAAATCCTCAAGGATGTGACTCAGATTCTTCTGCCTGACACAAACATGCCTTCACGATCAGGGGCCAGTCTCCTTTCCAGTCACTTCAATGACAAAACACATTATTCTTTTCTCCCACAAGTGCCATTCCATATCTCTTTACCTTTGCTCATGCTTTTCCTTTGTCCTGTCAGCTGTTTCTGTCTTGTAAACACTGACTGATCTTTCAAACTCCAACTCAGCTCTACCTTCCCCTTTGTAACCTTCTCTGATGGTGTGCTTCCCGTTGCCCACACCAACAACAAACATTATGCTGCTCGTTGCCCCAACCAAAACGTTAGTTGTTTCTTTCTGTGCTCTTCAAACCCTTCATGTATACTTCGCTGGTCTCTTTGAGCACGTTACATGATTTACTGTAATAGGTGTTTCCAGAACCTCTGCAGTCTGGTATAGCATTTGAGATGTACCTGGCATTGAACACATGGTGATTGGATTCTTCTGAACCAAAATGAATTATATTGAACTGAATAATAACAGGTAGTCTGGACCATTGAGCATAAAAGTTTGGGAAGCATTTTAAAGCCGAGAATGATGGCAATGTGCTCTTGTGAGTTCACAAGGGAATGGAGCTTCACTCTTGCCTCCAGGGCAAACAATCTGTTCTCTGCACCCAATTTGGCTGTCCAGAGAGACACAGCTGCTACCTCTTCAAATTGAAAATGACCTATATCTACCAAAAAGAAGGTGGATGGATAAGACAAGGGAAGCATCCATGGGTTGAGCAAGATATTTTCTATCAAACTTACTTTTTTTTTTTTTGCATGCCCCTTAGTAGAAAACTGCGGCTTAGAAAACCCTGCCAAAAAATTTTTGTGGTGAATTTTTTACGGCATTGCAGAAATAAGGAACTTAAAAAAAATAAGGGCCATACAAATTCACAAGTTTAGATATGTATGAAGAAGAGCCAAGGTCAAACTGCCAACTGTCCCTTCTTAAGAAGGACCGTCCTTCGTTCTGAGATTAAATAAATCCCTTCTGATTTCTTCTTGTGAATATTTCCTGGTTTATAGGAAATAATGGTAGTTGTGTGTGTGTTCTCTGGTTGTTCTCTTTGTTCTTTAGTTTTTATATTTATTATTTTTTAAATTTTTTTCTTTTAAAAAATTTTGAGATATAAATCTACATACTTTTTAAAGAATCTTACTTGGATGAATTAGAATTTAGTAATACTCTCAAGGAACTTGAAAGAATTTTTGAAATTTAACTGGTCCACAAAAGCCAAAGTCTGGGAACAAGAGTGTTCTCAAGAACACCAACACCATGTGCAACCATTGATAGTTAATGGAAAAACAATGGACTGGAACTCGAGAGGCCAGAGTTTACTGAATTGTGTTATTAATTGAATGTGTAGTTATCTACGAGTTGTTTTGTGTATGTTTCTACATTTATAAATGAGATCAAGATCTATTATGAAGGTCACTGGGCTGGTACAGAGCTACCTCTACATCTAGTGGGGAAGAGAGGAGATGCGTGGGGAGAGCATTTGTCCACTGTTCCTCCTCATCCCCTCCTCTTCTCACGTCAACCCTACCACTTTCTCTTTCATATCTCCTACTTACTGAGTTTCCATTAGACTTCTTTGGAAAACAAAAACAAAAAACCTGCATACTTGACATCTCTATATAGATAACCAGAAGATAATCAAGTCCAAAACCAAACTCCAATCTTTACCCCAAATCTGCTCCATCCACAGCTGATGGAACTCGTTACATCTGATTACTCAGACAAAGACCCAAGAAGTCATCCTGATCCCTTTCAGATTTTTCAGGATGTCGTGTTGGCTGCATCTTTAAAATGCATCCAGAATCATTACTTCTCATCTTTCACTTGGAAGCTGCCACCACCTGAGTCATGGGAATAGAATCCTCTCCTGCTTTTACCTTTGAGTTCTCAGCCCATTGTCTCAATAGTCAGACCCAAATTTATAAAATATAACTCAAATCAATGCCATGAGATAACACATTGAGTGACTGTGCCATCTGTGGCTGAGGGCCTTTCCAACTTTGTTTCTTCTCCCACTTGTCATCTCCATCACTCAAGTCCCTGCCATAGTGGCCTCTGTGCCGTCCATCCAGCACGTTGGACATTCTCTTGTCTAGGGCCTTTCCATTTCCTGTATTACTATTCCTCCACATATCAAATGATGAAAATGTCACATCTTTCATAGAGTCATGGAAACAATTTGTACTACTCTTTTTGTGTGTGTGTGTTCTTGTGATACTTGGTAGTTCTATGATATCATAGTAGCATCAAATATTCTATACAACTTTTTTAAAAAGTATTTAAAGTAGTTTTCTAACATTTCGCTTTTTTCAAGGAGACCTATCTTGACCACTTCATTTAAAATTCAACCCATGACCTGCTCCACCATGTTCTATTCCTCTTATCTGACACTATCATTTTCTTTATTCATAACTCATTTTTATTTATATTTTACATACTTTATTTATTTTACTTATTACTCACCTACCTTTGATAGGATATAAGTTTAATGGTAAAAGCCTTCTCTGACTACTTTTCTTATTAATATATCTTAAGCATGTGAAGTATTACCTCTCCTTCTGGGAAGATGATGGAGTAAGAGGATCCTAAGCTCACCTTCTCCCATGGACACACCAAGATAACAGCCACATTAGTACAATAACTCAGAATATGGCCCAAAGACTGGCAGAACAGACTTTTCACATTTAATCATAGAGAGGAGGGCACATCTGAAAGGGCAGGGAAAGGTTGGGAACAAACCCGGGGGGAGACTAACTACAAATGGCAAAGACACCACAAGCTCAGAGAAGTGAAAGGACCAGACCCCACATGAGGGACCTGAGGTACAAGGACCCTGCACTGGTAAGAAAAGTCTCTATAACATTTGGCTTTGAAAACCAGTGGGGCTTAACTTCTCAAGTTTTTATAATCAGCGGGTTCTACCTCCAGGTAATTTAAATATCAGTAGGGTTAGCTCTGGGAGAACCAGAGAGCAGTAGGATGCTGAGTCCCTACCCTTAAAGAGCCAGCATGACAAATAACTCTCCTAGATATCACATAGAAGTAACAGTTTGAAAAATGCCTGGGGTTTACATGAAAGAGATTTCCTTACTAATCTCAGAGCATACACTGGAAGGGCAGGGATCTTTAGAAAATCTTCTTTAAGAAACAAAGAGTTAGTGGGCACCATTTTTCTCTTTCCCCTCAGCTTAGATAGCCAGCCCCTTGTATGAACCATTGGGAACACTTCCCATTTATTTTGCTAGCATGATGCTCTCTGCCCCTGCATTCTCCTGGGGATCCACCCCATCCAGCAAGCCCTATTTAGCGGGCATCTCTCCAAACTGGCTCCTGCCCTGATACACATGGCAAGCAGCACCGGCAGGGACCAACATCATTTCAAAGTGGCCCTTGCCCTGGGGAGAGGGGAAAATAACCACACACACTAGTATGCCTGCAGTCCCAGCAGCTGAACTTTATATCTGGCAGAGTGTGCCCTGTTAATGAATGGAATTACAGCCCAAACAGACAAGGGCAGTCCTCTGGTCTGTCAGCCAGCCCTGTTCACCAACAAAATCCTCTCAGTGGTCAGCATGGGGACAGACACCTGCAGTTTGGTGTGACTGTAGCGCTGACACAGTGTCAGCTCTGCACAGTGTGACAGAGACCTGCAGTTAGGTGAACTGGGGACAGATATCTTGTCTGACTGCCAGCACTGCCCACCAACAAACCCTTTCAGGAGACAAGCCAAGCAGAACATCCTGCAGGTCAGAGCAACTTCAGCCCCAACAGACAGACTATAGACAGGCACCTGGTCTGACTGTAGACCCTGCCCACCAACAAAAGCCTTGGGAGAGTACCCTGCTGTTCATTGTGACTGTAGTTCTAGCAGATGGGTTGAGGGCAATCATCCGGTCTGACTGTTGACACCACCCAAGTACATGCCCATGGCAGTCCCAGACTGGCCTTAACAGCACAAGGACCAAATACTGTCAAAGCAAAAGTTGTNACATGCCCATGGCAGTCCCAGACTGGCCTTAACAGCACAAGGACCAAATACTGTCAAAGCAAAAGTTGTCATTGCAACTGAGTAGATTGAAGGGAAACAGGACTCAGCAATAACAGTAGGGTATATGCGGCTCAAATAAGAGGCACACCTGAAGTTCCTGGTTCTGGTGAACAGAGGTATTGCACTACAGGGTACTACAGGACCTCTTCTTCATAAGGCCACTGCTTTCAAGATCAAGAGATGTAGCTGACTTTCCTAATACTTAGAAGAAGAAAAAAAAACAGAAACAGAAAAAGAAAATTAGACAAAANTTCATAAGGCCACTGCTTTCAAGATCAAGAGATGTAGCTGACTTTCCTAATACTTAGAAGAAGAAAAAAAAACAGAAACAGAAAAAGAAAATTAGACAAAATGAGGAGACAGAGGATTATGTTCCAAATGAAAGAACAGGACAAAATCATAAAAGAAGAGTTAAATGAAATGGAGATAAGCAATATGCCTGATAAAGAATCCAAAGTAATGGCCATACTTACTGGACTTGAGAAAAGAGAGGAGGATCTCAGTTGAGACTTTCAACAAATAGAAAATATAAAAAACTAGTGATGAAGAACTCAATAACTGAAATTAAAAATACACTAGAGGAAATCAATATCAGATTAGATGATACAGAGCAACAGATCAGCAACTTGGAAGATGGGGTAATGGAAAGTAATCAAGCTGAACAGAAAAAAAGAATAAAAGAATAATAAAAAATGATAATAGGTTAAGGGAACTCAGCAATATCCTCAAGTGTAATAACATTTGCATTATAAGGATACCAGAAAGAAAGAAGGAGGAAGAAAATTTATTTGAAGAAATAATAGCTAAAAACTTTCATAATCTGGGGGAAGGAAACAGACATCTAGATCCAAGAGGCACAGAGAGCCCCCAGTAAAATCAACCCAAATAGGTCCACACTAAGACACATAATAGTTAAAAATGACAAAGAGTAGTGATAAAGAGACAATTCCAAAAGCAGCAGGAAAGAATAAAAGTTACATATAAGGGAACCTCGTAAGACTGTCAGCTGATTTTTCAGCAGAAGCTTTACAGGCCGAAAAGGAGTAGCATGATACATTTACAGTACTGAAAGGAAAAAAAAATGAAATGAAAGAAACAAACAAAAAACCTAAAACCAAGAATTCTCTGGTTATCATTCAGAAAGAAAAATAATTTCCCAAACAAAAAAAAAATTAAGGGTGTTCTTCACCACTAAACCAGCTTTAGAAGAAATTTTAAAGGGAGTTTTCTGAGTGGAAATAAAAGTACTATAATCAGGATCAGAAAATAATGAAAGGAAAAATTTTCATGGGTAAATGCAAACACATTATAAAAGTAGTAGATTATTTACCTACAAAAGCAGTATAGAGGGGAAAGCATAAAAGCAATAAAATCAATTATATCTATAAAAATCAGTCAAGAGAGTCACAAAATAAAAGGATGTAAAGTGTGACATCATATACCTAAAACATGGGTCAGGAGACAAGAAATGTAATGCTTTTATAATGAGTTCAAACTTAGCAACTATCAGCTTAAAATAGATTGCTATATGCATAAGGTGTTATATATGAGTCCAATAGTAACAACGAATAAAAAAATCCTGTAATATATACACAAAAAGTAGAAAGAAAGGAATTCAAACATATCACTAAAGAAAGCCATCAGACTACAAAGTAAGAGAGCAAGAGAAGAAAAAAGGAACAGAAAAGAACTACAAAAACAACTGTAAAACAACAGAATATTAGCAAATCAAATCCAATATATTAAAAAAAATCATTCAACACAATTGAGTGGGATTTATTCTAGGGATGCAAGGGTAGTTCAATATTCACAAATTAATCAACATGATACCTTCACATTAACAAGAGAAAAAAAAAACCTGTATGATCATCTCAATAGATGTAGAAAAAGCATTTGACAAAGTACAACACCATTCATGATAAAAAAAAAACTTTCAGTAAAATAGGTTAAGAGGGAACGTACTTTAACTTAAGAAAGGCCATATATGAAAAGCCCACAACTAACATTATGCTCAATGGTGGAAAACTGAGAGATTTTTCCCTAAGATCAGGAATGAGAGAAGGATATCCACTGTCATTACTTCTATTCAACATTGTACTAGAGGTTCTAGCCACAGCCATTAGACAAGAAAAAGAAATAAAAGGCATCCAAATTGGTAATGAAAAAGTAAAGCTTTCACTATTTGCAGATGACATGATACTATATATAGAACACCCTAAAGACCCCACCAAAAACCACTAGAACTAAAAAATTCAATAAAGTTGGAGGATACAAAATTAATGTACAGAAAACTGTTGCATTTCTTTACACTAACAATGAAGTAGCAGAAAGAGAAATTAAGAAAACAATCCCATTTACAATTGCACCAAAAATAATAAAATACCTAGGAATAAACTTAACCAAGGATGTAAAAGACCTGTCAAAAACTATAAAACATGATGAAAGAAATTGAAGATGACAGATATAAACAGGAAGATATCTCAGCTCATGGATTGGAAGAAATAATATTGTTAAAATATCCATACTATCCAAAGCAATCTGCACATTTAATGCAGTCCTTATCAAAATACCATCAACATTTTTCACAGAATTAGAACAAATAATCCCAAACTTATATAAAACACAAAAGACCCCAAATACCCAAAGAAATTTTGAAAAAGTAAAACAATGCTGGAGTTATCACAATTCCAGGTTTTAAGATGTACTACAAATCTGTAGAAATCAAAGCAGAATGGCACTGGCACAAAAATGGACACATGGATCAATGGAACAGAATAGAGAGCCCAGAAATAAACCCACATTTATATGGTCAATTAACCTCCAACAAAGGAGGCAAGATATACCATGGTCAAAAGACAATCTCTTCAATGAATCATCCTGAGAAAATTAGAGAGCACCATGTAAAAAAGAATGAAGGTGGACCATTTTTTTGCAGTGTATACAAAAATAAATTCAAAATGGAGTAAAGATCTAAATGTGAGACTTGAAATCAAAAAACAAACAAAAACATAGATGCCAATTTTGTTTTAATTTTATTTATTTATTTGAGAGAGAAGAGCATGAGCAAGAGAGGGAGGGGTAAGGGGGCAGAGTGAGAGAATCTTCAAGCCGACTCCCTGCTTACTCCATGGAGTCCAACACAGGGTTCAATCTCACGACCAATGGGATCATAACCTGAACCGAAACAAGAGTAGGAAGCTCAACTGACTGAGCCACCAGAGGCCCCTAGAATTTTTTTAAATGAATAAAATAGTGTCTCTTTCGTTACTTAAAAAAAAGACCATTAGATCAGATGATCACCAAAACTCTTCTACCTCTAAAATACTGTATTCAATGAGTTGATATATAAATTTGATTCTGTGAACTCCCAGCACTACTATCTGACTTTGAGGCCTAACTGCTTCTAGAAACATCAGTATTAAAGGAAGTTTTTTCATGTTTTGCTTGTCTAAATTTACACATTGCTAGCAGCAGTTGATATACCCTCTCTATTCCCCATCCCCTTACCAGCATCACAAAGAGTGATTTTCAAACCCTCTTGACTTTGTCTTGTGTCTAGCTGCTATAAGGTTCAGTCATCAAGAGACATTACTTAGAATTTTGTATTGCTGCCATATTCAGATCTGACAACCGGCCGATGTCCAAAGAGGAGAGATGATGTAGCAAAATGGATCCTTCATGTAGCATTTTGTCTTCAGCATGGGTCCTCAAAACAAAACAAAAAACAAAACAAAACAAAACAACCTGAATGCATCTGAGACTTGAATAAAGTCTTATGACTTCAAAGGCAATTAGCTTGTTGGGGTCTGGGAAGATGAGAACCTCTCCCACTGTGTTGGTCCAGGAGAAGCCATTCTTCAAGGGAAATATGTTTTCTGCTCACTTTGTACAGGATATTTCCCTGTCACCTTATTTTATTAATTCCATACCTAGGAAATATCATGAATGGTTTCAGAAAAGACAAGCTGCTAACCAAGGATGCTAAGAAAGCAAAATACCTGGTATGTGTACCTCCTTTCCTCCTCCCACACAAATGAGCTCTACGTTTATTTCAATACTTGACTCTCTTGTATGTGTTTCTTTCTTTCATTTTTAATGAAATTCTAGAGATAAAATTTTATATATCTTTTGTGGATTAAAAAATAAGTGACATTATTGGAAAAAAATATGATGGATGAGACAGGATACATTTTTGTGTGTGAAAAGAAAATACAAAAAGGGAATTGTTCCTGTTTTTGTTTGCTATGGTTTGTCTTTTTTGTCTGTCTTTCCTTCTTTCATTTTTTTAATAACCAATTTTTGTTGCTTTATTTTTTCCTAAGGTTTTTATCACACTATAAAGTAAAAGATTTGGAATCATAGAAGAGAGGTTAAAAGTATCTTTTTTAATTACTTTATTTTTTATTAATATATAATGTATTGTTTGCTGCATGGGTACAGGTCTGTGAATCATCAGGCTTACACATTTCACAGCACTTACCCTAAACAGACCCTCCCCAGTGTCCACATCCCAGCCGCCCATCCCTACCCTCCCAGCCCCAGCAACCCTCAGATTGTTTCATGAGATTAAGAGTCTCTTATGGTTTGTCTCCCTCTCAATCCCATCTTGTTTCATTTTTTCCTCCCTATCCCCCAACAACCCTCCACCCTGCCTTTCAACATTCCTTATATCAGAGAGATCATGTGATAATTGTCTTTCTCTAATTGACTTATTTTGCTCTAGTTCCATCCATGTCATTGCAAATGGCAAGATTTTGGGGTTTTTTGATGCCTGCATAGTAATCCGTGTGTATGTGTGTGTGTGTACCACATCTTCTTTGTCCATCTATCTGTTGGTGGGCATCTAGGTTCTTTCCATAGTTTAGCTATTGTGGACATTGCTGCTATAAATATTCAGGTGCATGTGCCCCTTTGGATTACTACATTTGTATCTTTAGAGTAAACACCCAGTAGTGCAATTGCTGGATCATAGGGTAGCTTTATTTTCAACTTTTTGAGGAACCTCCATATTGTTTTCCAGAGTGATTGCACCAGCTTGCATTCCCACCGNAGCTTTATTTTCAACTTTTTGAGGAACCTCCATATTGTTTTCCAGAGTGGTTGCACCAGCTTGCATTCCCACCTACAGTGTAGGAGGGTTCCGCTTTCTCTGCATCCTTGCCAACATCTGTCATTTCCTGCCTTATTAATTTTACCCATTCTGACTGATGTGAGGTGGTATCTCACTGTGGCTTTGATTTGTATTTCCCTGATGCTGAGTGATGTTGAGCACTTTTTCATGTGTCTGTTGGCCATTTGAATGTCTTCTTTGCAGAAATGTCTGTTCATGTCTTCTGCCCCTTTCTTGATTGGATTATTTGTTCTTTGGGTGTGGAGTTTGATAAGTTCTTTATAGATTTTGGATACCAGCCCGTTATCTGATAGGTCATTGGCGAATATCCTCTTCCATTCTGTCAGTTGTCTTTTGGTTTTGTTGACTAAATGGTAAACGTTTGTTTCCTTTACTGTGTTAAAGCTTTTGATCTTGATGAAGTTCCAATAGTTCATTTTTGCCCTTGCTTGCCTTGTCTTTGGCAATGTTTGTAGAAAGAAGTTGCTGTAGCTGAGGTTGAAAAGGTTGCTGCCAGTGTTCTCCTCAAGGATTTTGAAGGATTCCTGTCTCATATTGAGGTCTTTCATCCAGTTTGAGTCTATTTTTGTGTGTGGTATGTGGAAATGGCCCAGTTTCATTCTTCTGCACGTGGCTGTCCAATTTTTCCAACACCATTTGTTGAAGAGCCCATCTTTTTTCCATTGGACATTCTTTCCTGCTTTGTTGAAGATTAGTTGACCATAGAGCTGAGGATCCATTTCTGGGCTCTCTATTCTATTCCACTGATCTATGTGTCTCTTTTTGTGTCAGTACCATACTGTCTTGATTATTTCAGTTTTGTAAAAGAGCTTGAAATCTGGAATTGTGATGCCACCAGGTTTGATTTTCTTTTTCAACATTTCTCTGACTATTGGGGGTCTTTTCTGGTTCCATATAAATTTTAGGATTATTTGTTCCATTTCTTTGAAAAAAAATTGATGGTATTTTGATAGGGATTGCATTAAATGTGTAGATTGCTTTAGGTAGCATAGACATTTTCACAATATTTTTTTTTTAGATTTTTTTTTANTTGTGATGCCACCAGGTTTGATTTTCTTTTTCAACATTTCTCTGACTATTGGGGGTCTTTTCTGGTTCCATATAAATTTTAGGATTATTTGTTCCATTTCTTTGAAAAAAAATTGATGGTATTTTGATAGGGATTGCATTAAATGTGTAGATTGCTTTAGGTAGCATAGACATTTTCACAATATTTGTTCTTCTAATTCATGAGCATGGAACATTTCTCCATTTCTTTATGTGTTCTTTAATTTCTTTCATGAGTACTTTATAGTTTTCTGAACACAGATTCTTTGCCTCTTTGATTAGGTTTATTCCTTGGTATCTTATGGTTTTGGGTGCAATTATAAATGAGATCAATTCCTTAATTTCTCTTTCTTCTGTCTTGCTATTGGTGTTTAAAAATGCACATGATTTTTGTGCATTGATTTTATATACTGACACTTTACTGAATTCCTATATGACTTCTAGCAATTTTGGAGTGGAGTCTTTTGGGTTTTCCACATAAAGTATCATATCATCTGCAAAGAGTGAGAGTTTGACTTCTTCTTTGCCAATTCAGATGCCTTTTATTTCTTTTTGTTGTCTGATTGCTGAGGCTAGGACTTCTAGTACTATGTTGAATAGCAGTGGTGATAGTGGACCGCCCTGCCATGTTCCTGATTTTAGCGGAAAAGCTCTCAGTTTTTCCCCATTGAGAATGATATTCGCTGTGGTTTTTTCATAGATGGCTTTGATGATATTGAGGTATGTACTCTCTATCCCTACACTGTGAAGAGTTTTGATCAAGAAAGTATGCCATACTTTGTCAAATGCTTTTTCAGCATCTATTGAGAGTGTCACATGGTTCTTGTTCCTTCTTTTATTAATATATTGTATCACATTGATTGATTTACAGATGTTAAACCAACCTTGCAGCCCAGGAATAAATCCCATTTGGTCATGGTGAATAATTGAGGTTAAAATTTTCTTAAGATATTTCTTTAAGGGGCGCCTGGGTGGCTCAGTGTGTTAAGCCTTTGCCTTCGACTCAGGTCATGATCTCAGGGTCCTGAGACCGAGACCCGCATTGAGCTGCTTCCCCTTCTCCCTCTGCCTGCCTCTCTGCCTACTCGTGATCTCTCTCTCTCTGTCAAATAAATAAATAAAATCTTTAAATAAAAGATGTTTCTTTAATTCATTGAGTGATGATGAGAAGTTACTTAACTTGAATCAGTCTTACTTTTCCTAACTTCAGACTGTGGGTAATATGAATACTGATTAACCAGGTTTGAATGAACATAAAGCAAGATAATGTAATATGCTGCATGGCAGATATATGAATATGTATGTATTCATAATGGCAATCACTTGACCAGGTGATTTCTATCTGGAATAAGACATTTCTTTTTTGTTGGGGGGTTGCTCCCCAACCCCTCTCCCCCTGGTATAAAGCTTCCAGACTTTAGGGGTTTGTCCCATTCCGCTTTCTATCCCTATTGCCCAGGACAGAGTGTTGAAAAGTCTAGTGTAGGGACCTGAAAAATCTAAAGAATGAATCAATGAATGAATGGTCTTTTAGTAATCTCTTTCTTTTTAGATTGTCTTGTAAATCTGGTTAGGGACAGAAGTTTTTCAAAAATCTTAAGAGATATTTGAGAAACATGATAATTAATTAGTAACCCCTTAAGGAATTTGTCCCTCCATCACTTCTTTTTTCTTTATTTCTCAATAGATTTCTAAATGTAATTACTATACTACATTGCTAAAGGAGAAATGAGACAGGCTTAGCACTGTATCAACTATTTCCCAACATACTAAAGCAGCATCTATGTCAGTTTTGTTTTGCTTTCAGATCTCAGCATGGGAATGATGAAGAGGCAAAGGTCAAAGCCATGCAGAAAAGGGTATAATTATATCAGCAGGAGGACATTTGATTATGTGGATGGAATGGAAAACTCTAAAAATTTTTTCTTTTCTAACCTGGGGGAGGGAAGGTATCCATCAAATACTGGAAAATGCTCCTGTTCTTCAGGCAGTGGTGGAGAGAATTCAGTAGACTCCTTGAAAAGAGCAGTGAATGACAAAGATTTCAGATGAATTTCTTGTTAAAATGTCAGAATTCAGTATAGTGTGAGTAGATACTAGATATAATACAGAACCATACAATCTTAAAGAATAACTATCTAAACTGTGATTTCTGAGGGAAATTCAAGTGTGCTGGAAGATACTTGGAAGTTTTATTGGAGGTTTTTGTTTACTTGAATTTTATTGAAGAGAAAAAGAAAAATTTTCAAATGGAGTCTGTCAGTTCAGCATTTCTGGGCACCTTTTGCCTGATTATCAGCTCTAAGGAGGCAGTATGTATGGAAGCACGCATTCTGAGGTCTGTCTTGCTGATGTTTATCCTCTCCAACAACTCTCTCTCTCAGTGACCCTTTGTCCTATATCTGGAAATGAGAATGATAGACCAAGCTTTACAGAATTACTGGTAATAAGTTGGATGATGCTATAGGCAGACTTCTAATATGACTCCCAGGTGATCTCTGCTTCCTCATAGTGATTATGGGCTGGACCCAGTAACTATCCTATACCAAATACAGTATAAAAAAAAGTGCCGTAGTGATTTCTGAGATTTGGTTTTAAAAGACTGTGACCTCCATTTGCTTACTTTCTCTCTGGATCTTCTCACTTGCTCTGATGAGGAAAGCCACTATGTTGTGAAACTGCCATATGGGAAGGCCCACATCGCCAGGACTTGTTTCAAGGCAACAGCCAATGAAAACCGAGGCTTTGGTCCAAATGCAATAACCCTGTGAATTATCATGAAGAAAGATCCTTCCCAGTTGATCCTTGAGATGACTACAGCCCCCATGTAGCTTTGATCACAGCCTGTGGGAGTCCCTCAACATAGGACCCATCTAAGGTGTTGGAGTCCTGACCCATAGAAACTAGGAGAAAATAAATGTTGTTTTAAGCCACTAAATTTTGGGATAATTGTGTGGACTTTGCTTTCAGTGATTAATGGGCTCCTTTCAATTAGTTTGTAAATCTGTTTTTAGTAGTTGGAAGTAAGTACAATACAATACTTATGTGTGAAAGATGCTTTTGCCAGACATCCACAGTGCATTTGCTAAGGAGAGTGTGAAAGAAGTATTTGGCTTTGGTTCCCACCTTCACCACTGTGATATACTGGGAAATATATATTTGGTCTTTGTCTCAGATTTCTGGCAAACAGCAACTAATCCTAAGACCTTTGGAATTTCCCAAGTGGTAGGAGTGATAGAGGCATCTTTTATTATTCACAAAAAACACATTTCAGTTGCCCCAGAGTCTATGCTAATGAGGTGACCCTCTAATTTATGCTAATGGGACCCTTGTCAGGGTCTCAATATGTATTCAGGAGGGGGCTGGTCACCAGAAAGACCCAGCCTTGATTAGAAGTACTTCTAGCCCCATCCCCAGAGATTTGAGGAGGAAAGAGGTATTAGAGATTAAGTTCTATCAGCAATAGCCAGTAATTTAATCAATCATACCTACATAATGAAACCTGTATAAAATTACATAAATGATGGGATTCAGAGAGCCTTTAGTTTGGCGAGCATAATTGGGTTGCTGGGAAGCTAGTATAACTAGAGGACATGAAAGCTCATCTTCCCCACTTCCCTCCCATCACTGCCTATCATAGATAAATTCTATGTATCTCTCCATCTGGCTGTTCTTGAGTTGTTTTTTATCCTCTATAATGAACCAGTATTAGTAATTAAAGTACATTCCTGAGTTCTGTGAGTCATTCTAGCAAGTTATTAAATCAGAGTAGGTAGTCATGGGAAATTCCAAACATATAGTGAACTGAGCAGAAATGTGGGTAGCCTACATTCTCCATTTGTGGCCAGTGTCTGAAGTAGGGGAGCCTTATGGGATGAGGGATTTTAGACTAAGTCCGGATAGTATCAGAATTAAATTGTTAGACACCTAGTTGATACCAGTGAACTGGTTGTTGGTGTTAGAAAATATATCATCCATTTGGTGTCAAGGAGGATAAAAACATCTCAGCTGCCTACTGTGTGGATCTAGGCAAACAAAATCTTTTTAAACCTCAGTTTTCCCAGAGAAAAATTATCAGCTTCAAATAGAGCTTGGCATTAGTAAATGATCAATAAATTGTAGCTGCAATGATTTTTATCATTTTCACTGTTCTCATTTTCAAGTGTATTTTCCAAATTCTTTTATTTACTGAGGGACTTTGTGTTATTACCAATAAAATACTTATATCAAAATAAAATATTTCTAAGATCCCTTTATACTGTTTCCCTTTATCCAGGCAAATAATTTAGTGAACAATAATTAAATGTCAAAGAAATGAATCATAGATGAGCTACCAACATTTGATAGTGTTTTGTAAATAAGGTAAATGAGTCCAGGGAAGAGTAGAATCTATTGATATTTCCATAAAAATTCCATAGAGCCTCTGGAAGGTGACTACATTATTCACTGAAAATTTGTGAGTATAAATAGTGACTGTTGAAGACTTCCCAGACTGCTCTCTCTAAAGAGATAGATCACCATCTCATCTTCTATCCTAATCCCCAAGTTTATTTTCTTTATAACACTTATCATCGTTTAAAAATATCTTACCTTTTTTTCTCTGCTTCATATCTATTCCATACTACCATATATGTTTTATGGGAGCAGGACTCTTATCTTTTATGTCCATCAATATACTTCTATTTCCCAGAACAATCTCCAGGGGAGGGGGAGGGAGTTCAACAAATGTTTGTAGAAAGAATGAATAAATGAATGACCAGTACTTATAACTTTCAAAGATAAAAACATATATATTTAGGATCTGAGGAAGAAGAAAATTAAAGAGGTAATCCCTTCCACTTGAGGACTGCTTAAAACAGCAGCAGATGGATGTATTTGACATGAAATGGTCTCTGGCTCCACTGTCAAATTTAGTCAACAATATTCCTTTTTCATAAAATGAAATGACCCAGCCTTCTAGTGTCAGGTGGGAAGATGCAGATACATTATTCAGAATATGTTAACCTAGGCTATCTATTCCCCTCCTTGGGCTCTCTGAAGTGGGTAGCTTTATTATAAGAATTGAACCTCATCCCAACTCATACTCCTACCTGGAAAGGGAAGAAAGATGGTGCCAGTAATAGCTCAAATTGCCTTGCTCAAGGAAAACTGTTAGCCTCTCCCCCAAATCTTACCCATTCCATGATTATTTTGAAGGATGTTGTGCATTTGGCTGAGTCTCTAGATATCAGGGCCAAATGTAAAATAGAAGGTGTCCTCCATATTCAGGGAACAAACTATGTAATAGCTCCATGATCCCATAAGATTCAAGGCATCCAAAATGTAGTCTCCTGCTTAGGAATCCATGACTGAGGAGATCATAACTCCTCATACATGTGGGCTAGGGGGTTACAGAAGGGATGAGAATATTGAGACTCTTATGTTACTTAGACGAGCCCACATTATCTATTACATTTCAGCGCTGCTATCTTTGCTTTTCACATCTTGAGTCATGTCCTCACTATGAAAGGGAAATTATGGAAATCCTAGATTGATTGGGGAATTCTATGTGGAAAGATGATTCATGTGTTTGTCAGCAGATAGCTTTTTGATGTGTAATCATCCCTATAGAGTTCCTTCGGTCTAGTATAGTGCAGGATCAATGAATTAGAAATAGCTAGGTGAGAGTTTGTATCCATGCCAACAGACCCGAGATTTCCCAGAGTTCCCCAATTGCAGTGAGATATAGGAAGAACTAAATGTGTCCCATAAGCTCAAGAAGTCATAAAAGGAAATGGGGGAGCTATAGATTCAGAAAGTCCTGTGCTGGGCATGAGGAAGGCCCCAGGATTACTTTCTATGGTCTGATGCTGAGAAACCAACTATGAAGAGTGCCTTCTCGGTGCATGTACCACAGAGATATAGTAGCACAGGACCAGATGCCACATTCACTCCATGAAGCCTTCTCTATAATCCCTTTGGCACTGCCCTACAGCCATAAGATGCAGCCTCAGAGATGGGGTTGGGGGTAATGAGATGAGTAAGTCTTTGGAATAACTGAGATTTACTTTCTGTCATTCGGAACACAAGAACTCAGTTAATGTAAATTAGGTTATGTAAAAATAAAGTTACATTTCTTTATTTGGTGAATGAGATTTTATACCCGTTGAAGAAGTATTGGATTCTATAGAAAGCATCACATTTCATAAATTCTATCTGCCCAGATTTACCTTGAGGTAGTATTAAGATATTGAGAAAAGAGCATGTATGGGCTTTGGCATCTATCAGACCTGGATCTGAGTTGTAGTTCTATAATTCACTGTGTATGTGAGCTTAGGAAATTTGCTAAATATCCCCATGCCTATTTTCTATCTATAAAATGTGGGAAATAATACCCATATCATGAAATTGGCTAGAGGATGTCACAAGATGAAGCAAATGGAAACTTCTAGCCCTATATCTGAGATGTGATCTATTCTACTTTCCAACTGTTAACACTGGTGGTGGTAGGCCTAGCTTAGGAATAGGCAGACCCTGAAAATACCTTGATCTTGACATTCCAAGGCCAGCATTTCTAGATGTGGTTCTGAAAGTTCCTGCCTTGTCCAGAGTCAGGGGGAAAAGCAAATCCTGAAAGAACAAGATGGCTGATCATCAGAGCGGTGCAATGCTCTTAACACTATTCTAGTTCTCCCTCAGGCCCTACCATTTCATCATCCACAGGGACAGCTTTCTAATCAGACTTATATTCTCATCAATTCTTATAATAAAATGTAATAACTTAAATATTCTATTATCTTAATTCCTTTGACTCTGAAAAATGACTAATTAACTGAATTGAGTAACTTATTTAAAACAATTTAGGCATTGAATAATTTTCTTGGTTCAACATTTTCAAATCACTTAGCACGTGGCAGGCACTGCACTCACCACAGAGGATGCAAACATGCATTAAAGAAAGCCCTTTCCTCAAAGAGCTCACAGTGTAATGCAGAAAACAGACATAAAAGTGGTAAGAAGAGCATCTGATCAGTATAATAACAGAAGTGTGTTCAAGGTGCTAGGGACTTGGCACAGAGGTTAGGGGGCAGAGTGAGAATAAAATTAATTATTGACACTGACATAATTCCACACAACCCTTAACAATGGAAGTTATTGAGTCCATTTCAGAGATGGAGAAACTGAAAGTAAAAGACATTGCTAAATGCAGTGGTCTAGACAAGAGGGAGGCTGGAAAAGCAGCCAGCCAGGACAGGCTGAATCCAAAGCCCATGCTTTACCCATGGTGCTTACTCCACTTAGTGGCCGCTTCGAAGGAAGAGAACCAGAAAGAAACTTGCTACTCAGCTTCACCCCACCTCAAGCATTTCCTCTGCAGCGACTTCTACATCTGCCACCAGATAATTCCTAAATGGTCCATTAACAGCCACAGAGAGAGGACACTACATTTTTTTTAAGTTTCCCCCCCCCATTATGAGTATTGGTGTTATTTTGTATTTATGCCTTTCTTGGCCAACTATATTAAACTTGATGCATTTACTGTACATTTTTATTCCTTCTCTAGATCTGGTTGGGACAGAGGGTTTTCTCTAATTAGTTTATATATTAGAGTTTATGTTTCATTCTGGAACTGCCTAGAGACTCATTGGTGTTATAGGTGCAAGATAAATGTTAGTCATTATCATGATAAAACCTCAATAAACATTTAAGCAATGCAGAGTTATAATTTGGGGAATTTATGGAAGAATCTGATATAATTCAAATCATGAAAGATTCCATTACTAGAGGCTGCTGGGCTGGTTTCACAAACACATAGAGCTTTGTTCATTTTTACCCTGGCTTTCCCGCCACACCACTCTAGCTTGACAGGTAAAAGCAAGTAAGTCACTGTTTTGGAACTTCGTTCATCTTCACTATTCCTCCTTCTCATCTTCTCTCCGCATCCAATCTGTCATTAGCACACACATGCCCTTGCCTTGAGCTGGCCTCAGCAGAGCTGAAGAAAGAGAAAAATAATTTCTGGGAAAGAAGGAGACTTATCATGGAATGTGAAGGGCTTTGCACTAGAACTCAAGAGCCCTAGAGGCTGCCCGTGCTTTCTGGTACTTGAGGGCGTGAGTAGCAGCAACTGAACCACAAGCACCAGTGTGCATACACTCATAACAGCCAAGACCAATAGAAAAGTAGAAAGCTGGCCGTTGGTAAAAGGAGGAGGACTATGAAATGCTGAAAAAGACTACATGTGACTCTTAACAAATGTTGAAAGCCTGGGCGAAAGCAAATGGAAAGGAGAGACTTTCAAGGCTGTATCACAGCTTTTTCTCATGTGCATGGAGTAATAGTTGCACAATCACACAGGAATATGCTCTACAGCAAGAACCTGTAACACAGAAGTGAGCATTTGCAGCAGAGAACTGTCTTACTTGGTTTAGCCCATTTGAGTACCAGAATCTTGACTCTTATAGGTAGGTTCTGACAAGTCAAATGAACTGTCTCCACATTTAATACCCAGAGAGAGAGTAATCTTGTTTTACAATCATTCTCCAGTTATATTAAATATCCAAATCTTAACTGTACATTATGATTAATTTTTACATATGTACACACACCACCCTCCTAAAAATATACCCTTCCATTACCCCCAAATATTCCTCTAATTTTTCCTCTTGGAAGGGATTCTTTACCATATGATTTTATAAAGTCGATTAAATATTTTGAGAAGTGAATAACCCCCCATTCTGCAATGGTCATATAGAAGGGAATAATATAAAGCAAATGTAATCATTTGTGGGTGTGTGGTGTGTCTGTCTGTATGTAGTCACTTTCCAGATCCTTCTCACAGGGAAACCAAGAGTCACTGTATCAGGCTTGCCCCAAGAATGGGTCTGATGGACCGAACAGTCTGAATCTCTACTGTAGGTCTCACTTTTGGTCTGTTTCTTATTGCTTGTACCCAGGAGTGAACTTCTTGTATAAGACCTTGACCAATGAGCTCCACGCACTTGTTCAAGATAAATTCATCAAAACCCAACTCTATTTCACTTGATTTGAATGGAAGGACTTAGTTGTTTGCAACACAACCACAGACATACTAATAGTGGTATGGAATGCTGTAGTTCTCTATTTCATACCAGAATGATCAGGGTCTCTCTGCATTCCCTGTGGGAGCCTCATTCTTTCTGTAGGGTCAACGTTCTCAGTGCCTTCTGTGGTGATGAGTGGCATTTTAAACCTTTTTTTTCTTCAGGTAGTATCACTTCCTGCTACAATTTTCCATTTTCAGAGTCCTGGGAGACACTCTGTGTGATAATATT
Source organism: Ailurus styani (assembly GCA_002007465.1). Classification (NCBI taxonomy): domain Eukaryota; kingdom Metazoa; phylum Chordata; class Mammalia; order Carnivora; family Ailuridae; genus Ailurus; species Ailurus styani. Next base: position 217,981 of record LNAC01001209.1, on the reverse strand, counting down.
AAACACCCTTCTGGCCGCAACAGCTTCCATTGCGATAAGGTAGTTATCGGATGTCAATAACTTGTGTGTGCATAAGATGATTCCTGTAATGCGTTACAAAACTAGAGTTTTGTATTTTGCTAGGTAATGTGCCATTTTTTAATTACGGCAACTACCCTGTGAGAAAGGTATTCTGCCTAGCTTTATCGAATGCATGAGGAGTAGGAAGGAAGTTAATCAATTCTGCCAAAACGAGGCACAGCTGAGACTTGAACCTCAGGATTCTAATTCCAAATCTTATTCATTTTTTAAATATAAATATACTGTATTGTCTCCCACTAGAATAAATAATGGTGGGGTAAAATCCAGCTGTATAAAATCAGCCCGTCACCTTTATTTCTGTTGGCTGTTGGTGAATATGGTATTGTTATGGTTTTTAACATTACTTAAGGTTAAAACCCACGGGACAGATTGTTCAGTGACACCACTAATGGTCAGAGATCTAAGGAAAAGCAGCTGTAGAGGCAAAAACTCTATCTCACACAGGCATCCCTGCTTTTCTATTGAAAGTAAGTATGTCCTTGAACTACATATCAGTCTCTTGCTTAGCATTTCCACTGCCTTCTCATCTTCCACAGACAAGATAAAAACTCATGACTAAGGTTAAAGGGTCTTCATAAGCTGACATTTATCTCACCAGATTCATCTTCCCCTTAACCCTCACATATACACTTTCTCAAAATCTGAACTTTAGCCAATTTGGCTTCCTTGTACTTCCTCAAACAGGATGCTTTTTCTTATTTCCAGGCCTCCACGCATGTTCTTTCCTGTATTTGGTTCAATTTCCCCTGCTCTTGGCTCAGTTGACTTCATCACAGTTTACAAGTCATTTCCTTTGAGAAGACCTCCCTGTGCTTGGTTATTTGGGGCTTATAGAGCCACCCCAAGCATATTAACTAGGCTCTAAATAACTTTTTGCTAAACAAATGAAAATCTGTATGTGTACAATAACATGGAGAAAAGTGCAAAGAATAACTCTGTTTCTTATTTTTAGAAAACAAAGAATTCTAAGACTCCAAATATGGCAGAAATAAAATTTATTTTTAAATTTCATTCTGCTTCATCAGATATTTCCTTAATCTGAGGACCACAATTTTAACTTTAGTAAAAAGTTAGTACCCAGTGCAGTACCTTAATCCATCCCTATTCAATAAACATTTCTTATGTATTCCAGTGCCTAGGACTGTTGCAGATGCTGGGGAAACATAAAATTGCAGATAGATAAAATTGCACCCCTCATTGATCTTACAACCTAGTGAAGAGGACAAGCAGCAACCAAGTAAAGATATAAATATATAGTTTTAGGTAGTGATAAGTGCTACAAAATAGTAAGGGAAGCAGAATATGATTGGTGTGGAGTCACTTGGATCATTTTTAACAGGGTCAATAGGGAAGGCATGCTATAGAGGAGACAATTAATTAAAGACCTGAATAAGGTAAGGACATGAGCTAAATATCTAGAAAGGAGCATTCCAGGCAGATGAAATAGCAAATGTAAAAGTCGTGAGGTATGTGCATGTGCGCATGCACACACACACACACACACAGAAACATTACAAGGGATTATAATTATACCATCATGAGGTCTGTCTAGGCAAATCTGAAATCCATAGGATAGGCCATGAGGAAACACTGGTCGGAGCTGATGCTACAGTCCACACAGGAATAGAATTTTCTCTTCCTCAGGGAAATGTCAGTTTTGCTCTTAAGTCCTTTCAACTGATTGAACCAAGCCCACCAAGATCATCAGTACTAAGCACCTTTCCCAGAGTCAATTGATTGTAGATGTGAATCACATCTACAAAATAACTTCACAGCAACACCTAGATTGCCATTTGATTGAACAACTGGAAACTACAGCCTAGCCAAGTGGACACATACAATTAGCCATCACTATGGGATGCTATAGGAATAAAAAGGACCCATAAAGTCAGAGTGGCACAAGCCAAGAAGAGAGTGATGAGAGATGAGATAGAAGAGGCATTCAGGACCACAATCATACATGGCCCCGAAGACCATGGTGGAGACATCACATTTTATTCCATAAGAGATGGAATAACATTGGAGGGTTCTGAGCAGGAAGGGACACAGTTTAATAACTGATAGACTTTTAAAAGATTACTTTGGCTATAATGAGAAAACTAACTTCTCTAGATAAACCACTTAGGAGGCTGTTGCTTTGGTCCATGATAAAGATGAGGATGGTTTGGACCAGAGGGGTAGAGATGGAAATATATCATATGCAGGAAATATATAATATAATATAATTATATAATATGTAAATATAACATATATAATTATGCTATAATATTATATATTATATGGATATATATTAGAGAGCTCAAGCTGGGTGGGGAGGGTGGAGCGGGTTGGGAGAGGGGCAGAGGAAGAGGTAGAGAGAATCTTAAGCAGGCTCCCCACCCAGAACAGAGCCCGACCTAGGGCTCAGTCTCACAACCCCGAGATTGTGACGTGAGCTGAAATCGAGAGTCAGATGCTTAACTGAGCCACCTAGGTTCCCCTATCCAATAAATATTTTTGAAAGAAGAGCCAACAGTATTTATTAATGGGTTTGATGATGGTAGGCGAGGGAGAATGATCAGAAAAAAGGAAGATTTATAGATCTTTGGCCCAAGTAGTTAGATCAAGAGGGTCATAACTAAGATGGCAGGGGCTAGTGAAGGATGAATGTGAGGGTAATGAGTGTTTGATACATGCCAACAGATGCCTATGAAGCACTTAGGTAATGATGTTAAGTAGGAAGTTCGATATGTGAGCATAGAGTTTAAGAGAGGTGGTTGTGGTGGTAGGGAGTAAATTAGGATTACCAGCATATTCTTAACTGTGGGGCCCTCTAGGAAGGGCAGAAAAATTATCAGGGGAGACTGCTAAGGAGCATGGAATTAGGCGGAGGAGCCAGAAGAGTGGGCATCAAGACAGTTAAGTGAAAAGTAGCTCATAAAGGAATGGAAATGGCACGAATATCAAGGCATNCAGAAGAGTGGGCATCAAGACAGTTAAGTGAAAAGTAGCTCATAAAGGAATGGAAATGGCACAAATATCAAGGCATTTATAGGTGTGTGTGTGTGTGTGTGTGTGTGTGTGTGTGTGTGTGTTTTGTTTTGTTTTGTTTTGTTTTGTTTTAAGAGAGAGAGAAACCAAGTGAGTATAAACAGCAGGGAGGGACAGAAGCAGAGGGAGAGAGAGAATCCCAAGCAGGCTCCATGCTCAGCGGAGAGCCCAAAGTGGTGCTGGATCTCACAACCCTGAGTTGTGATGGCTATCAGACTAAAATGGTGCAAAAGTATGTTGAGCAAAGGAACCAAAGACCGTGAATGAGCATATTCATTATACCAGAACACCTCACTCCTCACTTCAAAAATTGTTTATTACTTTCCCCCTAGCTCATCTACTCCCAAACCAAAAATGCTATTATCTCTATATTTCTTTAAACACTGCAAAAATAATAAAAAATAAAATTCAAGCAGGAAGCTCCTCAAACCATATCCAGGACTCGGGTATCTATTTAATTTGTGATTGTGATTGTCCACCTCTACCTATGATTTCGTGCATGGGATGGGGGCCAACTGGAAAAGTCTTCCAGCTGTACAGATTCAGAATGGGCCTGTTGATGATGGGAAGGAGGAACAACAGGAATGTATGTTGTTATAGGGTGAACCATGTGAGAGGCAAGGAGAGGAACATGGAAAATGTATGTTAAAAATATGGAAAGCAGCATACCAACATACGGAGATGATTGTTTTGTTATTCTCTTGCAACGAGCTCTCCACCAGATTCTCAGCTCTATAACATAAGAGCTAATTAGCGGTTATATTTACAATGCCTTTCACAGTATTTGTCATACTTTAGTCTCTCCATTAATATCTTTCAAATAACTAATGGAGGTTTTGTCTTGGTAAAAAGCATGCCATTTTGGAGCTGGAGGGCCCCTTAAAGACTGTCTAGTATAACTGCTTGTACAGTTATAGAATATTGGTCTCAGAGAGGTGATATAATTCATCCAATACCATCTAGTGATATTAAAAGCAAACAAACTTTATAAAACTTGGCTCCAGAGATGGATTAGGTATTCATCAACAAGTATTTGAGGAACTTAGATTTGATAAGTGACAACTCAAAAAAGTATCTCCTTAAATTTTGAATTGATAAAATTCAAAATGAACAAATCAGAATGCTTAACCTGATTTTGCAGATCAAAGTCTGGGCCAGTTTGAATTGAAAGAGGCTCACAAGGAATGACTCTGCTGATGAAAAATAAGGATGGGAAAGGAGAGAAATGATTTTAGACTCTTCTGTACAAGGAAAGCAAGTAACACAGTTAAATTTTAAAATTTACATTTTAGGTTATTAGAAATGAGCCATACTATAGGTAATCAGTAGAGATGGAAGGGAATAGTTTGGGGCAGTTGTAACTGAGTGTGGTACTGAGTTACGGACTTTGTTATAACTTCCAAAACATACTTCATATATTATAGGACCTATTTTATCTCTCCCTGATATATACTAGCTATGTTTTGTCAGCCAGATTACTAAGTCTTTAAACTTCAGAATATTTGTCTGAAAGCTGGGGGATATAATGATTCCTAGTGAGGACTGAATGAGATAATCCATGTGAAGTACTTTATGTCCTGAGCACTCACTCTAGGTAACATTGCAAAGAATAAGCACCAAGCAGGGCACCTGGGTGGTTCAGTCCTTTAAGCACCCAACTCTTGGTTTCAGTTCAGGTCATGATTTCAGGGTCTTGAGATCAAGCTCCACACTGGGCTCCATGTTCAGCCAGGAGTCTGCTTGCCTGTCTCCCACTCCCCCCTCCTCCCCTCACTATCTTTAGTAAATAAGTAAAAATGTTTTAAAAAATAAAAAGAAAGAATAAACACCAAGCACCACCATGCAGAGGGAAGATTGGGCATGGACTCTGGTACCCTACAATCTTGGCACCCATGCCCATTCTTTGTCCTCCCCATGTGGCTCTAGGGGCATGACTTCATAGCTTTGAACTTCCATTTTTCATGGAAAAAGTGGGTATGGTAATGACTACACCCCAGGTTCTCCACAAGAATTGAGAAATATACATAAAAGAAACTAGCACCCAGTTGCTCTTTTTATGTATCGTTGGTCCTTCTGTCACCCCATTTGTGCCTCTTCCTGATCCTAGTGGCCGCCCCACCTCCACTTTTCCTGGTGGATCACAACCCACGGCTTATTCCCAAATAACCTGCCCCTTAGGATATCAGTCAAACCCTTCAAACATATGGGCTAAAAACACTCTAAAGTGTTATTCCTCCCTTAAGGTATGCATTTTAATGGCAATCCTTGAAAACTTAAAAGCCTTAAAAACCAAAAGAAATCAATGTTTAATGGTGGAATTTGAAGCATGATGACAGGGGAGAAGGAGCCGAAAGGGATTTTAGATTTCACTGAGTGCATCCAATTCATCTTATGGATGAGAAAACTGAGAGAGAGGGAAATGACAGGTGTCACCCAACAGCCCCCAGCCTGTAACTCAGGCAGAAACTCACCTGGTAATAGGCTGCTCTGCCTCAAGTGCCAGGAGCTCTGAGGAGAGCTCGGCAGCAACTAGCTCACCACTACAGCAAACACTTCCTGTCCGTCCTGTCCACCGCTCATGTCCAATAATAGCTGCGTCAGGTTCCTGGCCGCCAGGACCCAGGAGTCGTACACTTTTTTGGGTATCTCACTCTAAAGAACATAGGACTTTGCACCTACAAGTAGTGAAGAAAATGCCCAATGCTTTACTTGGAGAATACTCACTAATCAACTGCTATTAGACAATTATGCATTATTCAGGGCCCTTTCTGTTACAGGAAGGGATGAATTGGCATTCTATTCATTCTACATCACACAGAAGCAAGAGCCAAGACTTAAAAACATAGATGAGAAAAATAGAATTTAAAAGTTGGCTATTCTTTTATCTTATTTTTCCCCATCCCAAACTAGCTATGTAGAGGTCAGAGAAAAGAGTGTCTTCACTTCCAGTATCTGCCTTATGTCTGAGTCTGAAACTTGGACTTTAGTTTCTAATGGACAGAGGGAATGTTAAAACTGCCAGGCACCCACCAGCAAATGAATTTCTTGGGCCATTAGGGAAAACCATTGACCATATACACTAAAAGGTGACCCGTAAAATCATTCAGTTTAACCAGACTTGAATTTGTTCCACCCACAGAGTTCCAGCTCAGGCCCCTGGATTGGCCCTGCTTGTTGCTGTAGGTCCTAAAGGACATCAGTTTGATCTTCTTTAAATAACTAAGAAAGGGAAACCAATCATCTTGGAAGAACCATTTCCAAACAAAGGAAGGTAGGAGAGGCGAAACAATTAGCTCAGGGAATAAATTATTTAAGATTACAGGGCCACGAATGGGGGATGGGACAGAGGATTAGAATCATGGAAACAGTAAAAGGAAAGTAGGGAGACAATATTTTATTTATTATTTATTTTTAAAGATTGTATTTATTTATTTGACAGAGAGCAAGACAACACAAGCAGGGGAGGTGGGAGAGGGAGAAGCAGGCTTCCCGCTGAGCAGGGAGCCTGATGCTTGGATGATTCCAGGACCCTGGGATCATGACTTGAGCCAAAGGCAGACACTTAAGGACTGAGCCACCCCGGCGCCCCAGGAGACTATATTTTAGAGACATCAGGGCGGGGGGAGTAAAAATAATGAGAAGAAACTGTAATAAAATCGTCAAAGGAAGATCAGAGAGGAGGCAGGCAAAGAGCATTAAATAAAAAGAATTTGCATAAAAAGAGATTAAAAAGAATTGAAAAAATACTAATTAAAAGATCTGATAATGATTACTGGAAGATAAATGAACATGGCAGCAAGAAGGGTCCTGCACAGAACAATACATACATTACAGTACTGTGAGGGGGAGACATCACAGAGAAACCTCAGGGTGAGGAAAATAAAAGAGGACCAGTAATTTAAAGTTCAGCCCACAGAGGAACCAAGAAGATGGAGATAAAAAGGATAAAGGAGGCGAGAAAGTGACTGATATTAATACAATACACAGAAGGCATGAGAGAACCATTCAAAGCGTAAAAGAGCAGAGGTAAGTGACAGGCACAGGCGTGACAGGAAATGCGTGCTGCACATAGGCAGAGCTTTCTTTTTCAAAAAAAAAAATCTGAGAAAGCATTCACTATTGCTTTAGATAGCATTGACAGGATGATAAAAGTATTTTTGAATTTGTAATTAAGAGTTTATTCATGCATAAAGGCAGCTATTGCAATATTAGAAAAGTAAAGTCAGGGACCCTTTTATCTCTGTATATATCTGGAGAGCCAACTCTGACGGTCTGCATGCACAATTTAACTGTTATCTACATCCCCAAAGGAAGTACCATGGGATTTTGTTTCAAATATCAAAGGAAAATGGTTTTCAACTTCTTCTTAATACACATGACATGACTTTGAAGACACTTGGAAGAACAGGACAAGTATATGGTTCTCAACAGTGTGGTGATTTTCTTGCACTGTCCACTTCCTCCAACTCCAAGACCCAAGCGACATTCCAAAGTAGAAAAAGAATTGCTGCTTCCACAAAGTCCAGGTGTCCCTGTCTCAAGTAGCTAGGTGTCAGTACCTACTTACATAGGACCTCCTTCTGGCATCCATTCTTTTGGACATACATACACCAATGCAACATTCACACATATCAAAACTGCAGGCCATTGCTTCTAGACGGAAGACTTATTCTTGCCTGCCTAAACCACGGGTTCGGGGGTGCGGGGCGGGGGGCTCTCTTCATTCTGTTACCTGGAAAAGCCTATCATTACATTTCAAGAATCATCCTGGGGACACCTGAGTGGCTCAATCCATTACGTGTCTGCCTTCAGCTCAGGTCATGATCCCAGCGTGCTGGGATCGAGTCTCGTGTTGGGCTCCCTGCTCAGCGGGGAACCTGCTTCTCCCTCTCCAGCTCCCCCTACCTGTGTTCCTGCTCTTGTTATCTCTCTCTGTCATAAATAAATAAAATCTTAAAAAAAAAAAAAGAATCGTCCTGATTTGAAGCCTCATAGAATGCTAGATTAGGAAGACACTGGGGATATCAAAGAAGCCATGTTCCTATTTCACAGATGGGGAAATCAAGGCCAACAGTGGTGATGTGACTAGTTTCACCAAATGTGACCCTGATATATCAGAACCCCCTCCACACGTGGTTTATAAGGAACACATTGAAAAGATTTTATTATATTTAGATGGCTTCTGTAACAATACTTTCAAAATCTTCACAAGAAAATAAAGAAGTTAACATCAAAAATGAAGCAGCTATGGAGTATTTAGCTTCGTGGAAAAGTCAAACATATTTTATTGCATTAGGCCAGAGGTTCATAATCTTTCTTGATTTTCAGTGCCTTTAATGTCTCACTAATTTTTATGAGCACTCTTGGGGGAAAAAAATTCCAAAACAAACAAAAACCCCACCACCTAACTGTTCAGTTTATTAAGAAGATAGAAAAGAGGGGAGCGCCTGGGTGGCTCAGTTGGTTAAGCGACTGCCTTCGGCTCAGGTCATGATCCCAGAGTCACGGGATCGAGTCCCACATTGGGCTCCCAGCTCCATAGGGAGCCTGCTTCTCCCTCTGACCTTCAGCCCTCTCATGCTCTCTCTCTCTCAAATAAATAAAATCTTAAAAAAAAGAAGATAGAAAAGAAAAAGAAGAAGATAGGGTCAAACAACTTAGCCCTTAATCCTTAACAATTTATTAGCTGTCCTGAAAAAATAATACACATGAAATGAATGACAGAAAGATACATTTATTCCATTTTTATCTCCAGTAATGACTAATGGGATGTGTGCACATGTTGGGCACTGCATAACTTCTAAGTCCTTTGAATCAGATTGCATATTGCCAGCCTAGTTCCTTTTTACAAGTGTTCACATCATATTTGATTTTTATCATACCTGGCAAAACAAAGGATATAAGATATATGCCACTGAATGGAAGGTAGCATAATTTTGTGTTGAAACTGTGAACTACCTCCAGCTAGTAATGGTGTCCAATAAATGTCAACTATTATTATGCTTACTTTGAATATTGAAAATATCCCATTATGTCCCTATCAGTTCACTGTGGTGTCTTTGTGCCACTTTTGCATGGGTTTGGGATCCATAGCTCAAGGACCTTGTTTCGAGCTTACAGGAATATTTATTTTTATTAATAATGAAAAAGGGAAAGTTTAAACCCTGAAAATGAAGTCAAAACCAGCTCCCTTCTATATAATAATATATGATGAACAAAAACCTTCTTATCTTTATGTTTTCAGTTAACAGTTTCCTAACCAGCCTGCAGTGTTGTCTTCAGGTCTGGAGTCAGTCCAGATCTGGACCAAAATTCCAAAGTCATTTAACTAGATCCAAACCATTCAATGCTTATTCAGAATTTGTTTCTTTGCTTTCATTGCCTTGATGAATTTCCAAAGCAGGAGCAAGAAAGCATATTCTATAAAATATAAAAAACAATTTGAACTGAATTCCTCTTAATAATCTAATCTATCTTCATAATAGTAGTGTAGCATTGAAGTAATTTCCTTCCTAACACCAGCTTTGATCCTCACAACACCATATAAGACAATCAAAGGCATCATCAGTACTTCTCTCTGACCTACTGTAGTCTTATAATAATGGTAGTAAATAATCTGCATCAATTGATAAATCAAAAAGCTTTTTTGAGCACCTACCCTATATCATCAGCATTATGCCAGCAACTGCAAGATTCAAGAGAAGTATAAAACATGCTTCCTCCCCAAAAGATTTTATACTAAAGGTTGTGAAAAAAAGTACACACACACAAAACAATTAATGAGTTATTATAGGAGGCAATAGCAGACAATTGTATTACCAGAATAATTAAAGAATGGAACAACATATAATAACTGGCAGGTGTGTAGTCCTGACAATAAATACAAAGTGAGTTAGGCCAGAGAGAGATCGATGTGGCTGCAGTCATCCAAGAAACATTATGCTCTGTGGGAAGGTCACCAGTTGAAAATCTCAAGGACACTTCAAGTCCACTTACCTAATTTATATCTGGAGCAACTGAAAAGATTAAGAACACCCATTTTTAGTTTCAGTTTTATAATTGTTGTTAACAGTCAACTGGAAGCAAAGTTGGTGGTTACACACTAATCTTCCTATTGCAATCAAGAGATTCTAACTCCAAGAAGATAGATTCAAACAGATGAATTTCTCTCTGTGATTTGCTGGAAGTATGTTTGGAGTTTAACACAATTAAAATGAGGGCAGGGTTTTGGGTTTTTTTTTTTCGGGGGGGGGTGTTGTGTGTGTGTGTTTAACTAGGGAAAATAGACAAATATGAGAGAAGGGTGGACGAAAGAGAAATCCAGGAATCCAAATTTATTCCAGACAAATCTAGGAGCAATATCACATCTCAAAAGTCAGGGATAGGTAAGGTAGAGCAGACAATCAACTAGGTCAGGGACACTTTTGAACACAATTTGCGTTAGCCCCTGCATGAGAGAGTAGACAGCATGTAACTAAGATCTAAGTGAGAGAACAGATTCTGGCTTCCTACCCAGAGGTTACATGGATTGGGGTGGGGGCATAAGGTCTCCAATCCCACCATTAAATGAACAATGCACTCACTTCGAAAGAAAGTGAGAGGGAGGAAGGGAGGGAGTGAGGGAAGGAAGGAAGGAAGGAAGGAAGGAAAGAAAGAAAGGAAAGGAGAAGAAAAAGAGTTAGTTACCTTCTGATCAATTACTCTAAAATGATCAGCTATCTCTTCCTCACCTCCTAAATGACATACTTTCTATAGTTAGGTACTTTGTGCCCACTTTCCTCTTCTTATTCTACACTATCTTCCTTGGCAATGTCATCCACTCCTAAATCCTTAGCTACTATCTAAAATTTAGATACTAAATGAGATACATGCCAACCTTTACCCTAACCCAATATCCTGGGGTCTGAATATTTGGCATCTCTCTCTGGTAACTCAGTTTCAGTATGAATACATTTGAAATCACTGCTTTCCTCTGTCTGACACTATGTATCTATGTATTTCCAGTGTTGTGAATGGGGCATAATCTGCCCAGTCTCCCCGTCAGAAACCTTGGAATCAATTCTCACTCTTTCCTCCTGCTTTTGGCCACATACAGTCTGTCTCCCACCATTTCTCCTTTTTCTTTTCCTTCCTCCCTCCCTCCATCCCTCCCTTTTTCCTTCTTTCCTTCCTTCCTTCTTCCTTTTCCCCCTCCTTCCCTCCCTCCCTCCATTTACTTGTAAAGAGTTTTACTGAAGTACAATTAATCTGCACCAAACTGTACATATGTAATATATACAATTTGATAAGGTTGAACATGTGCATACACCCATGAAACCATCACCACAATTGAAAGACTAAGGATTGCCCTAGCAGAGACCGGAGTGACACCATAATGGATACCCCTTCCCCAGGGAGTCCGAGCGCCCCGCCCAAGACCATGTAAACCGAAACCTAACCGGCTTGTTCTGCTTCTGTAAACCCTGCTTGCTGGCGCGAAACCCCGACCAATCAGAGAAAGGATGTTGTCCTTTTTGAATGTCAACCAATCAGTATTCCCCCTTCTGTAAACCCCGCGAAAAGCCGTTAACTTGTTTGTACCTGCCTATAAAAACACTGTGCTCACCCCCCTCGGGACCTCTTAGCGTCACCGGCTACGAGTGCGCGGAGGTCCAGGTTTGAAACTGCAATAAATGACCCTTGCCTCTTGGCTTTGACTCTTGACTCTGGTGGATTTGTGGATGGGTTTTCGCGACTCTGGGCATTACACAATCAAGAAAATAGACATATCCATCACCTCCAAAAGCTTTCTTGTAGCCACTTGTTTATTTATTTGTAGTGAGATAGTTAACATGAGATTTGCTCTCTCAACAAACTAAGTGCATGATACAGTATTGTTGACAATAGGTTTTATGGAATATGGCAGATCTCTAGAACTAATTCATGTGGTATAACAAACTATATACCAATTGAACAATGATTCCCTATTTCCCTACCTTATATTGTTGCTGTAATGATTAAAGGTATAATCTATATCAATTTAATGGAAAGAAGCTAGCACATATTATACCTTAAATAAGTCTTACCTAGTATTGTCATTACTCACTATACAGGCAGAGATGATTAGGAGGATAACCTCTGGTGGGACAAGCTATCTGATAAAGGTCACAACTCAGGCAACAATAAAATAAGGAAATTATGTAGAATGTTTTTGGAGAAACATGGTTTTCAAAATAATATGATGGAAGTAAGGTTATATACTTACTGTAAAATGGTATGAAAAAGACAAAGCACCCCAGGAGCTCATAGCTCTAGCTAAACTCAATACAAACAGGTGCTATAAAAGTTATTTTATGGAGGAAAATGCAAAAGAAAGACCTTCAGCTTGGCATTGATTGCACAATGGCAGTGGATAAAACTTGTAAAGACAAATTCATTAACTCATCCTCAATTTTAAAAGAAAATGAACTTCAAGCTAAATGAATAAGTGAATGAATGGATGATAGATCAATAGATAGATGATAGATAGATAGATAAAATAGAATACATATTGATAAAAGGGAATTGGAGTCTTAGAGACGTAAAATGTTTTAATGAGAACATTTTGTGTTCCAAATGAGCTCAAGGTACTGAGATCACTGATATATAAGGAGGGAAGTTTGAGAGTGCATGAAGATAAGAAGGATGCATAACGTAATTTTCAGGAAGTGGAAGAGGTGAATTTATTTAAATTGTTAAAAATGAGTTTGATATCCATTCCATCCCACAGTTCAGAACTAACCAGTAAAAAGATGTTTTGTGGGCATTTAGAAAAGGAATTAGGGATCTAAGGAGAGAGTAGACTGTAGCTTTAAAAGAAAATTATCTAGAACAAGGGAAAGGAAGGACAAGGTCCACCCTGATGATTATGTTCACTCTGGGCACCAATTTATTAGAGTGATAATTTGGAGGCCAATTAAAGTAGATCAGAATATCAAGGAGGTTCAAAGAGAAGGAATATGAGAAGGAAGAGTTGGACAAAATGATAGCTGTGAAATGTTTAAGGATTATCATTGTATTGATATTTTTAAAAACATTTATATATAATCATAAATATTAGAACTAAATGTTCATAAGAATCAGCATTAACTATTTCTTCCCTTTTTAAAATATTTTTCTTTTTTTAACATCTTTATTCACATGTAATTTGTATACCATTTAGTTCATCCATATAAAGAATGGGAAAAAATATTTGCAAATCTTATCAGATAAGGGGTTAATATCTAAAACAAAAGAACTCACACAACTCAAAGGTTAAAGAAAATCCAATTAAAAATGTGCAAAGGACCTAAATAGATATTTTTCCAAAGAGGATATACAAATAGCCAATAGGCATATGGAAAAGTGCTCAACATCACTAATCATCAGGGAAATGCAAATCAAAACCATAATGAGATCGTAGCTGACACCTGTTAGAATGGTAAATTTTCAATTTCTCCACTCATTTCTGTAAAGCTTTTGCGTCATGTGTATTGATGCTTTGTTATTAGGTGCATACATATTTATAATTGTTCTATTTTTCTGATGGATGAATCCTTTTATCATTATAAATTTCTCTCTATTTCTAGTTACATTCTTCGTTTTACAGTCTTTGCAAAGTCATGTCAGTATAGCTACTCCATCTCTCTGTGGTTACTGTTTGAATGATACAATTTTTCTAGCCTTTTACTCTCAATCTACTTTTATCTTTGAATCTGAAGTGTGACTCTTCTAGACAGCATGTAATTGGATTTTGATTTTTGTTGTTGTTGTTGTTGTTTTAATCCAGTCTGACAAACTCCACCTTTTGACTGGATTTTGTTTAATCCTTTCACCCTTAATATTATTTTTTATATTGTTGGATTTATGTCTGTTGTTTCACCTTTTCCTTTGAATGGGTCTCATGTATATTTGTTCCTGTCCTAAGAAAGCCTGTTGCTTTTTTTGCATTAAGCAAAGATTTTCTAATATTAAATTTCTTTCATGACTTTTTCACTTTTTTTACATTTAGGTTTTTACTGGTTACTCAACAGTTTGCCATATCCATCTTAACTAATCAGAATCATCTTCAGGTTTCCAGGACCTTAATTCTAGTAAGACACATAAACTTTACTAACACAGAGCTCTGTTTCTTACCCCCCCACACCTTTATGGGATGATTGTTGCACATGTTACATCTTGTAATGTTACAAACTGAATAATACACTGTGATAATTATCACTTTACACAATTTTCTGCTTTTTTTAAGACTTTTTTTTTTTAAGATTTTATTTATTTATTTGACACACAGAGAGAGATTACAAGTAGGCAGAGAAGCAGGCAGAGAGAGAGGAGGAAGCAGGCTCCCCGCTGAGCAGGCAGCCTGACTCCCAGGACCCTGAGATCATGACCTGAGCTGAAGGCAGAGGCTTTAACCCACTGAGCCCCCCAGGTGCCCCAATTTTCTGGTTTTTAAAGCAGCTGAGAAGACAACAAATATATGTTATGACTTTTGATATATTAACTTTTATAATGTTCCTGATAGAGTCAAGTTACTATCTCAATTTTGCTCCCACCTACCACCCCTTTCTTTACTTCTTTAATTATGGCTGCCTTTTGTTTTTTAAACATAACAACTACTTTCAAGTCCTTTTTTCTTAAATACAGCATCTGTCACTTTTCCAGGCTGTTTCTGTTGAATGATTTTTGTTTGTTTGTTGTTTGTTTGTCTGTTTTTCTGGCATATGGATCATCTTTCCCTGTTTCTGTGCATATGCTCTCTCTCTCTCTCTCTCTCTCTCTTTTTAATGATGGAAACTGGACATTTTAGAAAAGCTATTGTAGCAACTCAGAGTACTGCTCCCCCTTCTGGGACTTGTTATTGTTACTTGCTTGTTCATTTCTTTAGTACTAGTTACAGTACTTTAGTGACATATATTTCTCTCTTTTAATGTTAAGCTTCTGATAATGTTCCTCAATGAGGCATAGCTTTGAATATGTCCCGGAGCCTCCAGGTAAATATCCTGGACAATCCTTATGTTTAGCCTTGTGAGAGCCTAAGTTACAAACCCAGCCAACCCCACTTAGACTTCTCACCTATTCACCTGTGAGGTAACAAATGAGTTTTATTTAAGCTACTACCTTTGTGATTACTGTTATACATTAATAGAAAGCTGATAAAATGGTTAACCAGTGTCTTTTCTCTCTAGTCTATTCTCTAGACTCTCTCTCCCACTGTAGTGTATTCTCCAAGGAATTTTCTAAAAGGGGAATCACATGGTCATTCTTCCTTGCTTCCCAGCAACTTTCGAAGAAAATCTGAACTTAGCATAATGTCCAAGGCCTTACCCAAATACATCGCCTTGCTTAAACCAAATGGTGAATTTACACTCCTTTAACAAGCCAAGCTGTCATTCATCCCCATGTGATTGCACAAAACACTCTGGTCTCTTCATGCCTTTAAAATGAGATGTGAACTCTTTACTTTTATCAGTTAACACCTCCACCGTCAGCTCTTCTTCTCTACTTCCTGAGTTTATCTAATATCATTTTCCTCTTGCTTATTACACTCCAGCTGCACTGTGTTTTCTTCATGCAGCCTTTGGACTTCCTCTTCCCTCTGCTTGAAATGCTTTTTCCAGGTCATTGCTTGGCTGGATAGTTCTTGTCATTCAGACATTAGCTTAAATGGCGCATCTTCAGAGACACTCTCCCTGAACACTTAGTCTCAATGAGCCCTGAGGTCACTCTTAAATCATCCCATTTTAGTTTAATCATACCACTGATATATTTTCTTGATTATGTGTTTGCTTCTTTACATTCCTCCCACCAACAAATACACACACATACACACTAAAATACTGGTTCTATTAAAACAAACACCTAGATCATCTTGTTTAACTACACCTCTATTTTTTAGAAAAAGCCACATAATGGGCACTCAGGGTTTGAATGAAATTAATTATGATTGTCATCACTGTGGGTACAAGGTCTCCAAGGACAGTTTTACAGTGCCCAACCTGCTCAACCCTACACAGGAGGCAGCTACTGAGGGGTAAAGCACAAAAAAACACAGCCCTGTTTTATGACTATGATTTAATCTTCATAAGAGAGTTATAGAGCTATTGGGATGAGTGAAAAGTTTTTACCTGAGCCACTTTCTCCCAGCGCTCAACATTTTATGATGTATTGCCTTGGCAAAAACCTTGATCACTCTCATATTAGAACCGTGGCAAGTATTATACCTGCAGAAAGTTAGGGTGGGGGATAGTGGCTGATTTATTCAGTAGGATATAATTACACTAATTATTGTCTTACAATAAATTAGTAGCAATCAAATTCTGTAATGAAGATGTTCAGTACTTTTGCCCTGGGAATCAGAAAGCTGAAATTCATTGAGTAATCTATAAAATATATTAAGGAATATATTTTTCTAAAAGTTTACCTGACTAATGTTGGCATACAATTGTTCATTAAAGCCAATATGAATCAGTCGAATCATGCAAGGTGAACTCTAAAACAAATTACATTCCAATAGTCATAGGATACCAATTACCAAGAAAATCTGTATTTGAAAGGAGGAGATATTTAGTGGCTTAGGGGTTTGAGATTCATTGGCATCAGAGTGAAAGGTTTTCTATGGGAAATATTTTGGTGAAACATGTCAGCAAAAATGGAATGAACCTCAATCACTGAGTGACATTTTCAAAAAGAAGTCATCTCTAGGTCTGGTATTAAACAATCATCGCTGCCTGCACAGTT
This sequence comes from Ailurus styani, assembly GCA_002007465.1. Lineage (NCBI taxonomy): Eukaryota > Metazoa > Chordata > Mammalia > Carnivora > Ailuridae > Ailurus > Ailurus styani. The sequence continues at coordinate 201,133 of LNAC01001209.1, read as the reverse complement.
TTGTACAAGTTGATTAAATCCCACAAGCCTTAATTTTTACTTCTGTAACACAGAGACAAAATAATAATAAAAACAATGTGCCTTCCCACCTGATACAACAGTTTGGCACTCAAATGGAAAAACTAGATGATCTAATATTGTAAGCTGCAACACGTTATGAAAAGTGACCAATACATTTGACACAATCGTGCTATACAGATTTGCTAGGCATTGAGTACCCGAGCACACAGTCATACTCCAACTCACTTATATTTTTGTTTTTCCAGCATCAGTTGCTGTGAAAATCCAATAAAAATTAAATAGAATGAGAGATACATTAATATTACATCTGAACCTACTGTTTTTCTCCTTTAGAACCCAGGAACACTGAGGCCCTGGGAACAAAGGCCAAGGTGAATTTCTACGGATAGGTTAACATAGCAGATCATAAGGTTGTAGACCTTCATCCTCCCGTGTTCAAATCTCAGCAGTGCTGTATAACTAAAGAATTTCTCCCTGCTCCTGAATGGGTCTCTTGCCACAAGGTTATATTTGTCCCATGGCCTTGTGCTTTTCATCTCTGCATTCCCTCTCCATGTGGCATTTCTGTCACTGCTTCTAAGTCCCTAGAGGCCCAAGCAGCAGCAGTCACAGCTGGCAGGAGTGATTTCTATAAAGCATTTCAGGGTGAAAGGTGCTTCATCCACCCACAATGCTATCGTGATCAGTCATCTCAGCAAAATCAGAGTTGAGCCTCCTTCCAGTGTGTCACCAGCTGCAAACTGCTGATATCCTTTTGATATGGATTTCTTGATTGTTAAACTAGAATAAAATGTATATTGCTTTGATAAAAAATGCATGTGGAAAAGCTTCTTACTTGAAGGATTAAAAGTAAAATCTGTTTTTGTTCTAATTTCCTTCTGTTCTATTTGAACAGCAGGAGTACAGACTTATTTTTACTGTCCTTCTGCTCAGAGCAATGGGATTTTGATATTAAACAAAAGAAAGGATTTACTCCAAATATCCAGGCCTAGGCCAGAGAACCAGGGCTATGAGTCAGTGACATGAAAATTGGACTTTGTTACATGAGATGCAACTCTAGATATTTTTTCCTTAATTGACTCAGTGACTGCAGAAAAGTTCATTTACTGTAATCAATATTACTTTACATTGTGCCTCAATCAAAAACTACTTTCCAGGGTCAATAGCAATTAGACGGATGGACAGAAATGGCAGCATCAATGGTGATGAAACTCAAGATTTATACCTGCCGTTCTTCTTTAAAATATATATATATGCCAGGGAAACAGCTAATTGCATTATACTGAATGTGTAGCTTTGCAGGGAGGACCTAGAATGGGCATTGGAAAAAGTCAGAAACACAGGTCAGGAAGGCACGATGAAAAATCTCTCTAAAACTTTATCTCTGATGTTGTCTTAAGTTAACCAAGATCTAGTAAACAACAGGTAAAACACTGAAGCAGAAGAACCAGGAAGGACACAAGTGGAATAGAAAGTGGTATCTTGTAGGTATTGCCAAATAAATAGAATAAATTCAATGGAAACCAAATTTATAGATAGTTGGATCTGGTTTTCATAAAGAACTATGGTTGGTTGTCTTTGGAAAGATAATGAGGATAAAAGAAATCATAGCAGGAAGCACACTAAACAGAAGTGATGAGAAAAGAGTGAGCACCTGTAAAGAATTTGATGGTTTGTCTGAATAAACATAGGGAAGTATTTCCCTTCTGCTGGAGTAAGCCAACCTGACTATACTCAAGCACATAACTTCTCAAACATCTGCTGCTTTGCAATTGGCTTTCTGATTTTTCTCTCTGATCCTTTCTTAAACCTCTACTGGGTGGTTTAGACCAATAGTTTCCAGATGACAAGATGGTAGTGACACAAAGGGAAAGGCTCCTAAGTGTTGTTAGAATCAAGATGGGAGGGGTTAAGTCAACCTGGGAATAGGAATGACACTGGAAGCCAGGGAAGCAGTAAAAATGGTCTCTTGGAACTGCAGCAGAGGATGGAGACTGCAGACCAGGCTTCACCAGCACAACAAAAGTAGCCATGTTTGATCCAAGCAAATATGAAAACAAAACTGTGAGATCAACTCTATGCTACAAAGACACTGGTTAATAAAATAGCAATGTCCTAGAACTGGTAATCTAGATGAAGTTCACAGGATAACATCCTATAACCCAAGTCACTGCAGGGCATCAAGCCTTGGGAAATATAAAAAAGACATACTTAACCATGACACCTTCCCAATTTGGGGGGAGATTTCTCTCTATAAAAATAGTAGTTCCTCCAGAAAAGGAAGAAGGGACCGAGGGAGGAAGAGAGGGGAGAAGGGAAGGAAAGAAACACCTAGAAATATCTGGAAATGCTCTCTGGGTTGAAGAAGTTTTTAGACTGTGTTTCAAATGTTTACAAATACTCATGAACATAATCTTTCATACTGCTCAAGTGACCCTTAACATTGATTGACCAGCTTTCTTCTAACCTTGTCATCCCTCTCCATCAGAAGAAACTTTTGAAAATGCAGTGAGTCCTGGGTTACTCAATCAGTTAAGCATCCAACTCTTGATTTTTTTTCCTTTTCTAAAAAGATTTAACTTATTTATTTGAGAGAGAAAGCAGAGTGAGAGAGAGAGAGAGAGAGAGCAAGAGAACACAGGGGTGGGGAGGGACAGAGGGAGAGGGAGAGGCAGGCTCCCCCTGAGACCAATGTGGGGCTCAATTCCATGACCCGAGCTGAAGGCAGACACCTAACCAACTGAATTACCCAGGCGCCTCCCCAACTCTTGACTTTTGGCTCAGGTCATGATCTCAGGGACATACGATGTTGGCATCTGGCTCTATGCTCAGGGGGGGTCTGTTTGAGATTCTCTTTCTCCTTTTCCTTCTGTCCCCCACCCCCACTCACACACTCTCCCTCAAATAAGAAAGAAAGAAAATGTTAAAAAAAAGAATGAAAGAAAATGCAATGAATTAGGTAATATCATTCTCCTACCTCAATCCTTTTAATAACTTCTTGTTCTGCTCTGAATACATTTAAAACTTCTGATGGCCTGGAAGGACCTGTAAGATATGTTCCCCTGACCTCTATAGCTTTATCTCCTGCTTCCCACCACCCCCTCAAGCTTTCAGTTCCCAAAACAGCAACCACTTTACCTGAGGGCTTAACATCTCTACCCTCTCTGTGGAAAACTTTCTCTAGTGTCTGGGAGATTATGAGACTGATTTTTCTTATCAGATGATTTGTTTGTGTTTGAGACAGATAGAATTAGCCAGAAGCCCTGATAATCTCCCACCATACTTCTTTTATTGTATGCAAATAGGCATTTATGGGTGTTTCATCTTAATTCTTAGTGGTAATAATTCACCAATGAACATCTGATGGGACTTTAGGAAGCCCTGAAAAGAAGAAAAGAGGGAGACAGATGGAAAAGCAATGAGTACATGTATAGTGATAAGAATGAGAAATTATCAGGAATTCAGGTAGGAATAATAAACTAAAAAGGGCTAAGGAAAAAGAGTGTTGTCTACAGCAGGAGAAACCTAAGGAAGTCATGAATATGAAATCACAAAAGTAAAGTACCAATGGGTATAAAAAGTCAAAGAGAAATTGCTGAACAGGATATAAATCACCACAAAGAACCAGTGAACATAAACAGAGGAGAAAGCCCAGTGAGATATATAGTGCTTACTGCTTCTATTTTGAATTGACTTTTATGACATAAGAATAGGAAAGTGAGCAAAATTTTTTGTGAATCTTTTTAAAAATCATGATTCTTAAAACTTGACTAGTTATGAGATTACCATACAATCCAAGTTTTCATTGGTCCAAAACCCAACAGCATTAACATTCTTCTTACATTCCAAGGGGGTAAAACAGACACTAGCACTTCAGGCAGGCCTGTTTCCTTCAATTGTGCTATTTATTCTCTGCTGCACTGTGCCTTTCATCAATGATCTTTTGTCAAAAACAATGCTTTATGTACAATGCACACACATCTTGTTGAAAATGAAACAATGCTTTTTCTGTTCTAGCTTTATTCGGGCATCTAGTACAAGTCTGCTGTTGCCTTCAGCTTTGTTGTGTCCCTCCCTTCTCACCAATAACACAAAGATCCAATTTTTAACCACCCAGAGAGTCAGGGGCATTTGTCTCTCAGGAGGGTGTACACAAGTGTAGGAGGGACAAATGATTTTGTGGCACTTGTCACAGTCGATTGGAAGTTGAAGATGAATCAACGACAAAGAGACATTTTAAATTATTTTTATTTCAATTTACTGCTACACCCACAAGTTTCTGTAACAGGAAGACCACCCATCCTTTACACCAACCCAAAGGGCTGTGCTAATTAATGGGGGCCTCCTGTGGGGGCCACATTGTGAATTAAAAGCCATCACAAACAGCACTAGTATTCTGAATTCAGAACTGAACTCGGATGATTTTTTTATTTGGCTTTATTTTTCTACTGAGCCATGAGCCAAACAAAAGTTTTGAGATTTTGTTTCTTTGACAAAAGATCATTGATGGAAGGCACAGTGCAGCAGAGAATAAATAGCACAATTGAAGGAAACAGGCCTGTTTTGTCTAGTACATAATAGGTCCTTAATTCATGCTAGTTCTTTTCCCCTTCTGGATACTAGTTAAGAAAGGGGTAAAAAAAAAGGGGGGGGGGAGTGAAATGTGCTAATTCCATGCTCACCAAAATGTGTAAATACCTGCGGTATACCAGAAACCTCTAGATAAAGCATTTTATATGCTCTTTATAAATGGGCATTGTAATTCCCAATTTAGCAAAAAAGAAAAGGAAGCTTAGTAAAAACTCATCCAAACGCATATAGCTCTAAAAGCGTGAAGGCAGTAGGAATGAAAATTTGTACCTGGGGATTTTGACTTCTCTTACACGTTGAATTGTTTCCTCCCAAAAGGATCTTATGAAGCCTTAGCCCCTAGGGCCTCAGGATGTCTTATTTAGAAAGTGGTGGTTGACAAGATCATAGGAGAGTAGAATGAGCCCTTAATCCAACATGACTAGTGTCCTTGTAAGAAGAGAAGAGAGACAAAAGGAAAGAATGCCTAAGTGATGATGGAGCAGAGACTCCAAGCAAGGAGCACCAAGGATTGACAGCAAATGCTAGAAGAACCAAAGACAGATTCACCCACTACAGATTTCAGAGGTAGTATGGTTCTGCCCACAGCTTGAGTTCAGACATCTGGCTCCCGGAATTGTACAGTTTACCAAAGGACGTGGCATTTAATCTAGAAGTTTAGGAAAGAACAAATGTGTGCCAGACAAAGGGATTTTAAGGTCAGATTACTGTTTCATTTCTGTTGGTGGAGATGGAGTTGATAACGATGCTGATGTTTGGGTAATAGCTCACTATAGTCACCTTAAATTATGGTGAGGTTAGGAGCACCTGGATGGCTCAGATGGTTAAACGTCTGCCTTTGGCTCAGGTCATGATCTCTAGCCCCACGTCAGGCTTCCAGCTCAACGGGGAGTCTGCTTCTCCCGCTCCCTCTACCTCTCTCCCTGCTTATGCTCTCTCTCTCTCTCTCTCTCTCTGTATCTGTCTCAAATGAATAAATAAAATCTTAAAAAAAATTATGGTGAGTTTATTTTAAGGATACATGTGGGAATAAGTGACCAGGACCTCAGCCACATGACCAAGGCCCAAGAGAACCCAGGAAAAGCCAAAGATCCAGGCTGAGGGGGAGTAGAAGTCACAGCAGAACTAAGGCTCTGGAGCTTGGACCAGGGAGGTCATTTGGAATGCAAAGCAGCTCAAGGAATCTCGGCTGCAGAAGTTCTGAGTTTATACTTGAGCTGTCTCTACCATTAAATCAAATCTGCCTCTGTGTCTGTCCACTTACTTTTCTCTTCACAAGTCGATGCTTTCTCCCATATTTTCTAGCACAAACTCTGGGAAAGGAATCACATTGGTAGGGCACCTGGGTGGCTCAGTGGATGAAAGCCTCTGCCTTCGGCTCAGGTCATGATCTCAGGGTCCTGGTATCGAGGCCCACATCTGGCTGCCTGCTCGGCAGGGAGCCTGCTTCCTCCTCTCTCTCTGTCTGCCTCTCTGCCTACTTGGGATCTCTCTCTCTGTGTCAAATAAATAAATAGAATCTTAAAAAAAAAAAGGAATCACATTGGCTTACCAAATAATCATCATTTACATTTGGACAACATTTTTCCTACCACATCCTGTCAGAAGCCACTGGTCATCCTATTATATCTATCCAAGGCCTTTCTTAGCAAAAGATAATAGGTGGACCAGTCCTAAGGGAGGCTATTCAGATGACAGTCTTTCCAAAAGAAATTTGTAATACAGTTGTCAAGGGTCTTCTATGTCTATCTAAATAACCTGAATTTTATTCTTTGGATTACAATCAAAAGATGCTTGTGCACCGAGCAATCAAAAGATGCTTGTGCACCAAGAAGTGACATAATTAACTTTGCTTTTTAGGAAGACAGCTGTAGAACCTCTGAGAAGTAATAACTGAAATGCAAGGAGGTGGGTGGTCAAGATAGTAGCAAGAGGTTTTGCAAGAGTCCAAGCTAGTTAAGGGCAGAACCCAGTGTTTCTCTACCATCCACTTGTTGGTGATTTCACAGAGGTAGCTGTCTCGAATATTGTATACACAGATCACTTGCGATGTACTGGCTTGAGCTATTCTTTTTGCCCAGCTGTATTTCACAACAGTTCATCAGTAGAAATGGGGATGAGGTAACTTAGAGCTCATGATGATGTCCCTTGCCCGTATCCTAGGAGAGAAAACACAAAAACCAAACCAAACAAAACAAAACAAAACAAACAAACAAAAAACCTTGGCTTTGCTATCCATGATAGCTTGAGTTATATAAATGCTTTTTGCTTCAGGAAAGCAAAGCATCAACCAGAACACCTTTCACAAAATGACTATTTAATAGAGATTAAGATAGAGCAAATCCATTTTGTTTTAGGTAAAAGACGACCCACATATTATTGTCATCTTCCTTCTGCTTTACTGTTTTTCTTTTAATTAAAATGCAACTTTGTTTGATTTCCAAGGGTTCTCATCTCATCACTATCAAGCCACTTTGGAGACGGGGAGAGGAAGGGTGGGGGAGGCTGGGGGGGTTTTGTTTGGCAAGACTTGGAATGCCGGGATCCCCATATGAATTGAGCACAGAGCAGAAAACAAAGTCTAGCGTCACCCAGGCTTTTTTTTTTTTTTCCCATTTCAAATGAACAAATACCAATATTCCTGAGCAACATGAAAAGCAAAGTAGGTTGTTGGGGTTTGGGTTTTTTGTTTGGTTTTGTTTTTGCTTTTGTTTTTTTTTTTTGGTACCACTTTTCATCTCTCAGTTGAGTTTCCTAATAGCTCCTTGGACAGGGAAAGTGATTTTCTACTTGTGATCAAAATCGCTGAAGAATAGGCAGCTCTCCTTTCCTTTATCAGCCTGTTCTGTCGCTGCTGCCCTGGGAGATTCCCCCCCCCCAAAAAAAATCGTCTAAGGACACCACTAAAAGGGAGATGTTTTATAATGAATAATTATGCCAAGATCATTTCATTAACCCTTCATTGCCCTCAAATCTGATTTAACCTTCAGAAAAAAGAACATAATTGAAAATATAGGAAATCTATAGCAACAAATGACAGAGCTGGAAGAGATATGCTTGCATGGCATGTGATGGGAAAATGCACCTTGAGGGGCACCGCCTGACCTTTTCAAGAAATCAGCAGTCATAATTACGTACTAGAAGCACGCTGAGTTTCCAAAGAGACCAGAGGAAGAAGAGACAAGGGCGGCATAATGCAGGCAGATGCATTCAACCTCTGTTTACCATGAACATTTTGTGCAGTTGGTACAGCAAGTCAGATGGAAAGCCTAGATTCCGATTTCCCAGTGGGCAAGTTCCCTTCCCCATCACATGTCCCCCCACTACGGCGGTGATGATTGTAGCTCCTAGACCACAGAGGACTGTAAAGATGAAATGCAAGACTGTGTATAAAGCTCTCAGAAGAGGGACTAGCATGTAGCAGACCTCTAAACAAATGCTAGCTCCTCAAGGTAAAGTAGACAATCCACTTCCCTGCTACTAAAGGAATTGTTTGCCTTAACATGGAGCGCCAAGATTCCAGAAGGTGTTACTGTTTCCTTTGATTCATGTGGTTAGCTGATTTTGATTTGGAGTCAATTTTGAAATGTTTGTTTCCTCAATCTCCATTTCATGGTGATATGACATAATTCCTGGCTTCTGTTGTCCTTCAGAGGATGAATATGTTCCTATCCATTGCATGTTGGGCCGTGAGTAAAGGACCCAGATGATGCTCATTTTATCCAATTTTAGAATTCATCAGCAAGGGAAAGATTAAGCAGTTAAGATATGGGAAAACTTGTTCATAGTATTCAGATAGACCTAAATATTATTTGTAATGTTAACATACATACTTTCCATCTCTTTTTATTAGCTGGGAATGATAATACCTACACATGGTGTTTATAAGTGCATTAAATATAGCATTTTTTAAATTTTTATTTTGAAGTAATTTTAGACTCACTAGAGAATTGTAAAAGTAACAGAATTCCTTCATCCAGCTTCCCCTAATGTTAACATTTTATAACCATAGTACAGTTATCAACGTCAGGAAATATACATTGATACAATTCAAATTCAGAGATTATTAACTAACATATAACATGTTATTCAAATATCATCTGTTTTTCCCCCAGTGTCCTTTTCCTGGGGTAGGATCCAATTCAGGATTCGGTGGTACATTTACTATTCAAGTCTATTTAATGTCCTCCAGTGGGTGACAGTTTCTCAAATTGTCTTTATCTTTCATGACTTGGGTTCTTTGGACTAGTATTTAAGTCCATTTCTTTTAAGACTATCCCTCAATTTGGGCTTGTCTGGTTTTTTTTTTTTTCTAATGATTAGATGAGGTTACATATTTTCAATAAGAATGCCAGAAATTGATGTTGTGTTCTCACTGCATCATAATAGGAGGCATGTAATGGTGGTGTGGCTTATTACTGGTGATATTAATTTTGCTCATTTGGTTAAGGTGGGACCCCACATTTTGCCACTGAAAATTTACCGTTTTCCTTTTGTAATTAACATCCCTTTGCTACTATTATTTATTTTATGGCTCAGTTATCCAAGATTTGGCCCTGAATATATGTTATTAGCCCCTGTACTATAGGATCATGTTCCCATCTTTTTTGAACTTTACTCTTTGACACCACAAAGAAGTACTCCAGGCTCACTTTGCAATCTTTTTTGTCCCAGCCTTGAAATCAGGTCTTTCTCCAAGGAGCCCTGATCCCTTTTGTAGAAGAATAGCATTTACAAATCAATATCTGGGAGCATTGGTCCTCTCAGTAGACAGTGTTAGGAAATTATATACATTAATTATATATGCTATACTATAATTATTAATATCATATATAATTAATATATAAATTATATTAATACATTAACATATTAATTGCTCCTAGATCCTCTCAGCAGACAGTGCTAGGAAATTTTATATATATATATACATACACACACACACATATACACACATATACATTATGTAATATATTAATTGTATAATTATATATAGAAGTTTTATATGTACGTATCTTCTAAATTCATGCATGTGCATTTCTATATCCATCTTTATATCAAAAAAAACCCCCCACAAATTCATGATGATTTCTGTTGTCCTCTAAAGTAGGAATTTCAACCCAGAACCAGAGTTCAATTTAACATTTCTCCTTTCCTTATTTGTAACTCCCTTTTCAAACAATGAGAAGTATGGTTCTTGTTAGTCACGATATATTTACTTATTTGTTCAGTCCTTGTATATATACAAAATTGTTTCAGAATTGCTAAACCATACCCCTGTGAAAACCAAATTTATGAAATGGAGCAATACTTGTGTATATTTTTGTCTTTAGCCTTATAGAATGTATAATTAAAAAGCTATCTTCAAAATTATTTAAATTAGTTATTTTCTTCCCCCACTTATTTCAATATACCTCTCTCATTTCTTTTTTTTTTTTTAAGATTTTATTTATTTATTTGACACAGAGAGAGAGAGATTACAAGTAGGCAGAGAGGCAGGCAGAGAGACAGGGAGAGGAGGAAGCAGGCTCCCCGCCGAGCAGCAAGCACAATGCGGGCCTCGATCCCAGGACCCTGAGATCATGACCTGAGCCCAAGGCAGAGGCTTTAACCCACTGAGCCACCCAGGCGCCCACCTCTATCATTTCTTGGTAATACATTTGGTTCATTTGTATGTATTCCATTTGGGGTTCCTCTGACAACCTAGTCAATTTCTTTCTCTCTTTCATTCTTTTTCTTTCTTTCTTCTTGCTTGCTTTCGTTTTTAGGTATGTTTGAAAGGTCAGAACTATAACAAGAACTATACTCAAGTGTGACCCCCCATCCTTTTGTTCCATAACCATCCCCCATTCTTTTTTACACCAATCCCACTCTCCCCCTTTAGGTAACCAATCTTACTAATTTCTGGTTTATTCTTTCTATATTTATTTTTGCACAGACGGTCAGGTGCATATACATTTTCTTATACCTTTTCTTTCTTACATAAAAGTAGTATACTGTAGATAGTCATATGTGCTTTTTTCCCCTCGTTTAATCTATTCAAGACATTCCTTTACATCACTTTGCAGAGATTTTTCTCACTTTTTTTTTCTTAAGATTTTATTTTTTATTTGACAGAGAAAGATGGAACACAAGCAGGGGGAGTGAGAGAGGGAGAAGTAAGTTTCCTCCTGAGGAGGGAGCCTGATTCGGGGCTCAATCCCAAGACCTTGGGATCATGACCTGAGCCGAAGGCAGACACTTAACTGACTGAGCCATCCACGTGCCCCTATTTTTCTCATTCTTTTTGAGAGCTGTATAGTTTTCTATTGTAAGATTTACCATAGTTGACTCAATCCCTCTCATATGTATGGGAATTTGAGATAGTTTACATTCACAAAGAATAACCTTGCACATGTGCCTTTTTGGACATATTACAATATATTTTTTAAAGATTTTATTTATTTGACAGAGAGAGAGAAAGAGCGCAAGTAGGCAGAGGGAAAGGGAGAAGAAGGCTCTCCCCTGAGGAGGGAGCCCGATGGGGAGGGCTTGATTTTGGGACCTGGGGATCGTGACCTGAGCCGAAGGCAGCCGCTTAACCAACAGAGCCACCCAGGTGTCCCTATTTTTAAAGTTTCTGGTACATAGTAAAAGTTAGTCACCCAAACTTCCAAGCATGTAGGGTGCCTAAGCTCTCACCTGATCTGGATTCTCAGAGGAGGTTATTACTGGCTATGCATGTCATCAGCTGCATAAAGAGGAAAAAAAGAAATGTCTCAGATTGAGAAAGATTAAAAATCGAGAGACAATTGAGAGTACTAAATCTACGAGGAGTGCAAGGAGGGCTAAACATGACTCAACTGCAGCAAAGCCAATTGAACCAGGGTGTCTGGGTAGAGGAAGATCAGAGTCAGAAGAGTCTCAGGCCACCATGAGCGGAGTCCTTTGCAGGGAATCGGGAAGAAACTTCTGTTAAGAGTTGTCACAAGAGAAGCAAATGACTCTCATTGCAGAAGGCCTGGTAATAGTGCTCAATTTTTGAAAAAAAAAATCCAAACTATTATTGATGGAAACACAAGAGATGGAAGGTACAGGAAATAAAATAACTTGTTCTCTGTCTGACATTTCTCGTAAATGCATCCAGGGCTTCCTGACCCACATCCCTCCATTTGAGAATTCTCCCCTAAGACAGTTCTCCAATTTTTATAACTTTGAATTGACGCATATTAAAAAGAATAATTTCTGGCTGTGTGGCTGTTCCTTTTAACTTCATCCTGGTTTGCCTTAAGTCAAAAAGATATTAAGAGCCCATTAATGTAACAAAGGAAAACAGAAAATTGTTGAAATTATCATTATGGTATCTAAGCATTCCTCTCAGTAGGGGAAAGAGGTGTTTGAAGTACTAAATAAATACATTCATCCTCCTTGTCCAAATGCTAAAATAGTTGAAAGAAAGACATAGACATCAGAGAGAACAAAAAGGCAGCTTTAATAGTAAAAAACAAAACAAAACCAGAAAGCAAACCAAGCAAAAAAATTCAATTTGGAGAATGTGATTTAGTATCATGATACAATGATTCTGTTAATGTTTTCTTTTCCCCATCATAGGAGGGGGGCGGGGAACCAACAACCAAAGACTTTCCTTGTGGAAGTCTGTCTAGCAGAAAACAGAAGCTTCCTGCCGACAGGTTCAGTCTAAAAGTGGAAAGCAGGAGGCTGGAACTGGGCACCCTCAGAGACATTTTCCAAATACATCAATCAGATAAGTAACTTCTGTCCCCACGTGCAGCCTGATTGAAGACGGGGAAGAGGCTAGGGCCCCTTCACATGCATCAACTAATAGTGAGAAAGGTATAAACTCTTCCACACCACTGCGAAAATAACTCCCAATAAACATGCTTTCAAAGGTGAGAGAGCAGGCCTATTACTGTGTTCCAAAGTGTTATTCAAAGGCACACGTGTTGCCTTTCTGATGTGGTCCTGTGTTAGAGCTCTGAGGTTTATTAGATATATTTTGGTGGATCACGACCAACTGGGTCCTGATCTCACAAGAGTGCTTGATGGCAAAGCTCTTAGCAAGGGGCCTGGGGCTCCTAATCCATGATAATTAAACACTCCAGACTCCTATTGCTTCTGCCTGTCATTTTTTTTTCTTGTTTTTTGAAAAATTTTTTTAATCTGATGCTGCTTTTACGTCTTGAATTAATTATTCTTCCAAAGCTCCTTGATTTGTTTGTCTCATGCAGGGAGAGACAGGTACGAGAGTTAATTAAATATCCTCTTGTCAGACAGCTGATGAAATCTTCAATACCACTCGTGCTGGTGTGTGTGTGTGTGTGTGTGTGTGTGTGTTCTTAACTTACTCTTCTGCTAGGTGACTAAAAGGCAGTATTGTCCTCCTTATTTATTTTAACGTCTGGGTGGACTTTGCTTTGAAAAGATCAGACCACAAGAGCACAGGAGTAAGGGGGCAGTAAGGGTCTAACTGGATGATTTATCTGACAGCGCTCATAACTAATTAGAACTGTGTCATCGCCAAAACCTCTTTCCTCGGCACTGCACGAAGATGCTGCTACCTCCGGATCTTTTTCATTGTGTCTTTTGTGCTGATAGGGATGGACACAGCCCATTGCCTACAAGGATATAGGAGGCTGTTGGAGAGAATTGTGTTGCTACAAGAAGAACAAGATTATTACAAGAGCAAATATCTGGGTGAGGGACAGGGAGTGAGTGATTGGGAGACTGGCAGGGCTTAAACACCGTCTGGGAGAGAGAGCACTTTTTATTTTTTTGACTTCATGTGCAACAAAGAATAATTTCTAGGCTTTTTAGTATCTACAGCACAGATATTATTTCCTTATTCTAGTTAGTTTATTTATTTAGAAAAGAGTATATATGCTGTCATTGGGGCAAGGACAGATGACAGGAAAAAATATCAGATATAAGATTCTTTGAAATAATCCCTAATATTACTTAAGATGATCTCTTTTCCCTGGAAAGCTAAATCATGGTTTATTACAATAGCCAGAATTTATATATAAGCCAGGTACTCTTATCCCTTTTACAGAAGGATATAATTTCTCAACCTAAGTTATTTCCTGTTTCACAATCCCCAAGAAAAGGTGCCTTGGATTTCTTCATTTGAATAATGGGATGATTTTTTTCCACACCATGAAAAAAATAAAATCCTCAGGAATCACGAAATCCATGGCTTCCTTGTCTGGTATCTCTTCCCTCAGTCATGCAATGGGATTTTGGGATCATCATCTACATGTCTCGAAAAATACTACACTTTACCCTGAGGCATATAGTCCTCTCAAATCACCCCAGATCTTGGATCCTTCATCAATTAACCAAAAGATCACCTATATCACAAAGATTTCCCTACTCATTCTAGCTTCAAGTCATCTTTCTTTCAACTCCAATAATCTATGGCTTGACCTTGCCTATAATACTTTCCACACGTTGTCTTTCACAAAGCTATTTTAGTCTGCTCCCAATTTCCTTGGTACATATATTTCTTAAGAGGAGGAACTGTCTTAAGTGCACCATCGTATAAATCCGACATCCATTCAGCAAGGTCCTGATCTCTTGGGATTTATCTCTAATTGGAGGTAGAGGTGAGAAAGATAGAAAAAATAAAGAAGCAAATAAACATATTACCACACAGCAATGATTTCTGAAAAAAAATAAAACAGTGATATGGGAGAGTGAGGAGGAGCGGTTTTATGTGAGAGAAAGCAGGCGGCAGTAGGTTGAAGAGTCAGGGAAGGCCAATCTGAAGGCCAAGCTGAGGCTTCAATGAAGAGAAAGGACAGAGAATGTGAATATCTGGGATCAGGTGTTTTTAGGGAAAAGAAAGAGAAAGAGCAAGCCCCTTAGGTAGCCATGAGCTGGGAATGCACTCTAACAACAACCAATGCCTGTGTGTGTGGCTAAGCTTCTTTGGAGCATGGGCACCAGGGAGCAGAGCATGCAAGCCCTGTGGGTTTGCGGGAAGGAAGATGTTAAGCAGAAGGGAGACACAGCTTGATTCTGATTATTAAAAATGGCTCTGTATAGAACAGAATCATAAGCGAGCTAGGACAAGAGGAAGACCGGGTATTAGGATGCGGCTCCTGTCCGGGTGCGAGTAGATGGGGCCTGGGCTGGAGGGGACAGTAACATCTGCACTGAGCTTTGTTGAACAAGTAAATGGGTGATTAAAACAATGCAATGAAGATGATAACCTTGAAATTGTGTGCCACCTCAGAAAACCACTTCTCTATGAACTTTGCCACCACAAATAGAGTGAAATATTCGAGAAAGCACAGATTGGATCCTAGGATATCATATACTCTCAGTGCCTATGAAGTCATGCATAGGTGGTGTTCAGTTAATGTTTGAGGGTGCTACCAATGACAAAGTCGTTCACCACCCCTAAAATGACCACTCAGGAACTTGATGGTGGGAAATTACCTGATAAATAAACCCTCACTAGGTAATCTCAAATCACAGCTGGGTGAGGAGTTTTCTCTATGGGATGGTGACACTAGCCCTCCTGCTCAGGAATCCTGACCCTTGTCCATTGATCTCATTTACACTGATATTTTTGGCAATCCATTCTCAGCCCAAGGGCGGTGACAGGTGGATAGGCTAATAGTTGGTTCTTTCTTGGGTTGGCACTACTCTTCATTCCTAAAAAGAAAGATGCCATGTCAGTAAAATACATTTTTATTTCTTTTGCATTATCCAGTAAGAATAAGATGAGCCAAACCACTTAACTGCCTTAGAGCTATAGCATTCAGCGACCCTGACTGCTCCCTTAGCCTGAGCTGAATGTGAACAATGACCTCAAGGTCAAGATTTTCATTGGCCCTTCCTAAATGCCTTACCCTCAGATTCCCCCAGGATCTTGAATGTTTGCTTTGCAAATAGAAATGTCAAAAGGTCTATTTATAAATGTGTATTTAGTGACCCAGCAGAAAAATTTTGGCCAAGAACTTATTTATTTGGGGGATGGTTCTACTCTCCAAATCAGCTGGAGGGATGTGGATAACTGTGGAAGATGGTCCTGGTTTCCTAAAAGGCATTGCCCTCTGCCCTCTGTCTCACCTTGTCAGCAGACATGCTGTGCCCTGCTTTGAGCTGGAGGATGAGCAGCCCCGTTTACTCTGCTTTGGGACAACGTGATGAGAATCAGCCACAAGACAGAGATTTTTAAAGATGTTTTATTAATGTGTCCCTTGACTGTTCATTTGCTAAGGGTTTACAAATGCTTTATCAATTATTAATGGTCTTGATACCTAGCTTTAAAAAAAATCCTTAAAGTTGGGAAAGATATGGGCACTGAATAATTCACACCCACTGCCACTTCTACTAGACTAATGCCTTTTAACAGATAAGGCCAGAGTAATCTGGATTAAATTTGTTTATCTCTGGGTCTGTTTCCTTTTCATTCCTCTAAAAATGGAGACTATACCTTGAAGAACAAGGCCTATCATCTGGTTGTTAAAATTGAAACCAGGGAGCCAGGACTTTCATGGTTTCAAGCTAATGTTTCTCCTGACCTTGGGTAACGGTTGGAAAGTCAGTTAATAGGTCTCTCTTCTTGACATTTTCAGATTTCTCTGGCTTTATTCTGCTACTCATTTCTCAATGAATTATTGAAGATGAATTTAACCAGCCACCCATTAGTTTGTACTTTTCTCACTCTTCATATATCACTCTGGGCCTGGCTTTTTTTCCTTGCAGAGACTGAACCATGACTACTGCTGTATCCTGACTCTGGATAGATGCTTTTCTGACTTCTTACTACTTCACACATCTGTTTTGTTGCTTTTAACCAAATGCAGTTAGAAATCAAAGGGCATTTTTGCACTGTGTTTACGTGTGTATGTGTCTAAATGTATGGGTTTTTCAAGGTCAAGAAGCACAGTGCATTTTCAGATAGATCAACTGCAAGATAGAAGGCATTTAGGATGGGCAGCATATAGTTCACCAAGATGAGACCTGCTGGTCAGAGCTCCTTCTTTGAGTTTTAGGATGTGGGCCTAGAGCATCTAACCTAGTGATAGAAAGTGGTCTAGGTAAGAACAACTGGGGAGTCCAAGACAAGGCTTATTGCAGGAGATCCAATATGGATGAAAGGGCATAGTAACAAAGAAGTTTCAAAACAGACATTCTTGCATCTTAGTTCTTATATATTAGAATATGATAGGACCCCAATCAGTAGTCAGGGATGTGAGGGATTTAGATTCAACACAGTGATGTAGGGAAGTGGAGAGGGTCCATATAGTGTCTTGCGGATACTACAGACTGGTCTGGAATTCCTTCCAATGGACTAAAGGAATCTCACAAAGACAGTTCCACATCTGTCTACTCTAGTATCAACTCCAAGGCAAGGCAGAAGCACAGACCTGGGGGCACCTGGGTGGCTCATTCAGGTTGAGCAGCTACCTTTGGCTCAGGTCATGATCCCCACATAAGGTCTGGATTATTAATAGAGCCCCACATTAGAGACACACATTGGACTCCTTGCTCAGCGGGGAGTCTCCTTCTCCCTCTCCCTCTGCCAGCTCCCCCTGCTTGTGTGCTCTCTCTCACTCTCTCGCTATCTCTCTGTCAAATAAATACATAAAAAAAGAAAGAGACTCTAACTAAAAACATAAAATAAAGAAAAAGAAAAGCACAGACCTATGGACTGACTCAGTGACCCAGCTACAACAGACACCTGCCATTGGTGCTGAAATCCCAGGATGTCTGTTTCAGTACCAAAGCTGTGGTCTTCACTCTGCTCACCCAATCAAATTCCTCTCTAAATGGGAGCCTGGCCTAAAGCTGAAGTTGGGCCTTAGGCTACCAGTTGTTATCTCCAAAGAACTTTTTGCTGCCCTCATTTCTCTATATTTATGCCAGCTTTCTGTTAACTTTCCTTGCTAAACCTTGACAAAATCTTTCCCAGCATGCCATATAACTCATAGATTTGGACAGTCAACACTGACTACCCTTTATGAGTAAATTCCAATCCCAAATTGATGATCGGTAACATGATGATGAGATGATCAGTAACAAATTAAATGCTAAGCCCCATGACATGTGGGGGCTGAGACTGCTCCTGTGGAATTGGTTCTGGAAGGCAGAGTATTTGTCAGCCAAGGTCCCCACAGAACCTGATGGCACAGTCAAATTAGGATAATTAAAGGAGAAGTCTTTCTCAAAGACACTACTTCCAAGGGCATGGAGGTAGAGGAAATCACAAGGCAGAATTTAGTAATCCAGACCTTATCTCTGAGAAGCCCTAAGATATAAGGTGAGCAAGTAGTTCCTGAAACTGAAGAGGAGTGGTGCTGTGGTATTGCCCTCCTTGAGAGGAAAAGTATTCATGCAGAAGAACACAGCCACCTTCTGGTAACTGTAGGAAAGAGGTTAAGAGAAGACCTATCCCTGACCTCACCTTCCTCCCTCCTTTGATCTCTAAATGGGATCCCTGTTGGCTGAACCCACTGAAAGCCAAAAGACATGGGAATCCATTCATCTAGTCCCAGTTTCCTTCCCTGCCACTATCATCCTGCCAACCTAACAAGAATTTAGAAGTATCGGGGTAGCTGGGTGGTGCAGTCGGTTAGACATTTGACTCTTGGTTTCTGCTCAGGTCTTGATCTCATGGTGATAGGATCCAGCCTCACATCAGCCTCTGCACTCATTATGAAGTCTTCTTAAGATTCTCTCTCCCTCTCCCTTTGTCCCTCCTGCTCATGCTCACTCTTTCTCTCTCTCTCCCACTCTCTCATAAATAAATAAATAAATACATAAATACATAAATACATAAGTAAATCTTAAAAAAAAAAGAGTGGATCAGGAGAGGTAAACAAAGGGAGCCAACAAAAATTCAAACCCATAGTTGGATTCATCAATTAATTGATCATGGATAGGAACCAGGAAACATAATGATAAGGGACAAAAGGCAAAGAATGATATCAGGGTCCATTTACTTGGCACCAAATCATAAAGACCATAGTCAACACAATAGATGAAAAACTAGAATCAGTATCCGTGCTGCTTTGTATCAGGTGTGATCAAAGTGCAGCCCATGAACCAAATCCAGCCCATTCTTATTTTTTGTAAATAAAGTTTTATTGGATCACAGACAGCCATGCTTATTTGCTTACATGTTGTTTGTGGCTGCTTTCATGTTACATCTCCAGATGAGTGGTTGCAACAGAGAACCTAGGGCCAATAAAGCCAAAGATATAAAATCTCTTAACTTTTATGGAAAAAGTTTACTGACCACTGCTGTAAACTGATTTGTAAAAGTAGACCATGTAAAGTGTTTTGTATGGTGTGAGCAGTAATGGTACTGAAAAAGTAGTAAGTGGTGGTTTTCTATCCCTTCTCTATGTTTTTCTAATAGATGCTTCTGTGACCCATATACAACATTGCTTTGTTTTCAAATAAATAAACAAACTGCAATAGGTCAATCATGTTTGATTCTACCGTAGTTCTCCACTTTTCCTATCTGGACATCTTTTAAGTAGTGAGTAGGTTGTAAGATGTTATGTTAACACAGGATGGCATCCTTCAGAACCCTAAATAACAACAATGAAAATAATAATGATAAAGAAATACCTACAAAGTTTCCTAAGTACCAGGCCCTATTCTAAATGTTTTAACATGGAATAAATTGTTCAAACCTTAAATAACTTACAACTCTATCAGTAGGTACTTTTTAATTATTATCATTACTGTTTTATAGATGAAGAAATAGAGGGACAGAGGCATTAAGTCACAGGCCCAAGCTTACAAAACTGGTGTGTAACCCAACTAGAATTCAAACACAGGTAGTCTGCCTCCAAAGTTCACGTTCATTTCCCCTACACAGTGCTACCTTAGCTTTTGAAGTTTATGATATCCAGAAGGGTCATGAAACACTATGTTTTGATAATAGATATATTTTAGCTAATTGAAAAGTAGAACATATCAAATGAATATTATCATTTTAAAATATCTTTATAATGGAATTAATACCCAAACTATACCAATTATCTAAATTAATGACTGAGAAGTTATATCTAGAGTTTATAACTTTGGATTATAAAAATCAACTACTGGGCGCCTGGGTGGCTCAGTGGGTTAAAGCCTCTGCTTTCAGCCCAGGTCATGATCTCAGGGTCCTGGGATCGAGGCCCGCATCGGGCTCTCTGCTTGGCAGGGAGCCTGCTTCCCTCTCTCTCTCTGCCTGCCTCTCTGCCTCCTTGTGATCTCTCTCCCGCTGTGAAATAAATAAATAAAATCTTTTAAAAAAAAAATCAACTACTAATTTGTTGATGAAGAATGCAGTCTTGGGTAATAAAAGTTTCTAGGAAGAAAAAATAGAGCCTAAAAACAGAGAACATGTGGAATGTTTTTACCACATTCTCTTAATAAAAACACATAGTGGGATAGAGAGGAGTATGTATGGGCAAATAAACTGGTGATTTGTTATGTGAAGAGAAATGGAGAAATCCCTTCTTGAAATTCACAAGCGTATCCCAAACCAATGCACTGGGCTATTCATGACTTGGTTCATGCAGAATATTCTTCTTAGGTCTCCACTTCTCCTCATCTTATTCAGATTTAAACAAATGATGTACATGCATCATTTTCCCTGAAGCCCTCTCAAAAATGCCTATTGCAAAGCTGTTGCCAAACTTTTCTTTCCAGTATCTGATTTTAATTGGTTCACGTCTTGTCGTTGAGAAATCACCGTGTTTGGAATTTTCGAGATACCTTTTATTCCAGTTCATATGTGAAGCCGCTTTACATGAATATAATTAATGTATTTTGTGCTGAGGCAGCAACATAAAATATAACTGTTTTTCTTGCTGTCCCGAAATTACCAGCTCAGTGCTGAGAATAAGTGATGTACTTTTAAAATGTCTATATTTGAAGAGGAATTGTTTTCTGGATGAACTGAATTTCTATTTGTTTTATTTGTATGATTTTTAACATCCTCTACTCTCATCTCATCACTAAATTATAAAACCTTATTGGAAATGATTCCCTCGTAGTGTTCTGGGCCCTGTCCCTGGATTCAGAAGGCACTTCATCTAAAACACCTCAGAGAGATCCATTCATGCTTTCATTCATTCAGTAAATAATTATTGAATATGTACCACAGGCCAAATATTCTGTCTAACCCCAGGGACACAAAAATAAAAAGAGAGTAAAGACAGTGCCTCTTCCCATGATGAGCTCACTCTCTGGAAGAATTTAAAAAAAAAAAGAATGCATTATAATGAGTGCTTCTATAGAAAGTTGGGAGAAGACAGAGGACCCATGAATTTGTTTTGCCTCAAGGAGTCAAGGAGCAGCTTCACCAGGGAGGTGACATTTATAGATGTCCAAATAAGGCCATTCATAACTTCCTCTAAATTTAGAATGATATCTTTAAAATCAAATGAGAAAATTGTAAAAATCATTTTTACATTTTAAAAATTAAAAATAAATATTTAGAAAAAGGCGCACAAGATGAATGATATCTCTCTATGGCATTCACCAGAAAGTAGAACTCATTATGCAGGAGATCCACATTACCTGGAGAAATACCCATAACTTTGCTTTTTTTGTTTTTGTTTTTGTTTTAAGTTGCTATTTGAAATCAGTGTTTTGTCCCAAATCGACCTTATAGTCTATGTCTGACATGGACACTGAAAGATGTGGATCGGATGTCTGCTCTCTATTCTATTCCTCTGCTCAATTGTTTATTCCTGGATTCACAGCCTTTCTTCATTATGAGTGTTTTTTTTTTTAAGATTTTATTTGTTTATTTGACAGAGAGAGAGAGAGAGATCACAAGTAGACAGAGAGGCAGGCAGAGAGAGAGGAGGAAGCAGGCTCCCCGCTGAGCAGAGAGCCCGATGCAGGGCTTGATCCCAGGACCCTGAGATCATGACCTGAGCCGAAAGCAGAGGCTTTAACCCACTGAGACACCCAGGCGCCCCCATTATGAGTGTTTTATAAGAACTCCTGGTACCTGGTAAGGCAAGAACCCTCCCCACTTCCTCAGAAGTTTTTGACTCCTCTTGGCCCTCGGCTCTTCCAAGTAAATTTTACAATCATCTTATCTTGTTCATATCAAGTCCATAAAAGAATTTTTGGGAATTATTTGGAATTGAACTAAATATATAGGTAAGCTTGGTTAGAATTCATATCATCACAGTATTCTTCTTCATGATAATAATATATTTTTCATCTATTTAGGCCTTTTAAAACCTCTTTCAGTACAATTGTGTAATTCTCTTCTTTTCTCTACTCTTCTCTTTCACTCTCTTCTCTTCAGAATTCTAAAAGTAACCTTGATACACCAGAGATTCTGCAATCATATCTTCACACCTGACCTCCCATGGTCCAGCTTTCTGCAAAGGTCTCATCCAGTTGAAGTCCAATGTCCTATTACTCTCCTCTGAAGCCTTCCCTGATAAATTGTATCCCTCTATGATCACTTTCTGGCTCTTTTTCCCTCCCCTGCATATTATTACCTGACTTCAGTATGTAATTGGTATGAGGCCTTTTCACCGGTCTGTAGTTGTTTCCTGTAGTGACGTCTATCTCTGTTGGAAGCCTACGACTGCTCACTACTTTGCAATTCTTGCCCTGGGCTTAGTAAAGGGTTTGACTTTAGTTAGGCTGGCATTCAAAATTGTTTATTCAAGGAACAAAAGCTTTCAGCAAATGATTCTTTTATCCAAAAAGTCTCTTGTGTTTAAGTCAAAGCCACTTCCTGATGGGCCACGAGGGAAGAAAGTTCTCCCCCTCACTGTTAGCTTCTCTTCCAGGCTTGTCAACATGGCTTTCTTCACACTAAAGAAAAATAATATATCACTTAGTATCAAACTATTTGCTTTTCAAATTGAATATCTCAGAATAATAAATCATAAAAGAAAGGCCATGAATCAAAAATGCCACCTGAACACATCCTGTATTTTTTTTCTCAGCACAGGCTGAAGTGACTGCTATATTAGAATGAATCATCAGATAATCAACACAAAAGGCCTCATTTAAGTTCATTATTCATAGCGGAAGGCTGGCTTCAAGTCCTGATACACTTCAGAACTTTGGTTCACAGAGATAATGAAAACATTCAAAGACATGTCAAACTAATGCAAGTGTTCCCATCTCTGTGTAAATGAGACGAGTCCTCCCTAAACTGGCCTCAGCCTCACAGGGCAGCCTCCTCCTCAGCACCCATCCTCCCAACAACCTCCTTCTTGGCAAAGACACCATGGAGGGTGGTCATTCTGTGCCCGGTTAAGCAGCACTGTTCCTCACTGAGAGCGCCTCTCTGTCGAGTCAAATAATATACTTTGTTTTCCTTAAGATTCCAGTGCCACCCTAACTGGAGAAAGGGAGTGGGTTTATTAGCTTATATGTTCATTCTGCAAACATTATGGAAGGTCCACCATGTCTGTGACAGTGTACTTGGTGCTGAAGGAAGACAGGGGTGGACCAGATCAGACCTGCCCATAATAACTTACAGTGCAGATGAAGCAAGAGAGGAAGGACAGTGCTATCCATGTGGATGGTTAGACGGAGACAACAGATGTCCCTAAGCACAAGAGAGGGTTGCTACTGGCTCTTTTCCTGAATGGACCCTCACAGCAGTATGTACTCCATGGGTAGCAGAAAGTGCTGTGCCATGAAGGACTGGGAAACAAGTAGAGAACATCTCCACTCCACGTGTATTCCTAACACAGACTAGCTCAGTGATGGAGAACAAGACATGCTCCTCTCTAAGACTCCGTTTCCTCATCAGTCAGATGAGAGAGATTTAGGAAATGGTTTCTAACTTGAACTTCAGCTTTGTCCTTTTATGACTCCATGAAGCCTCATCATAGACTCAGTCACTGTAAAGAAAACGGAACCATTCGAAGTTGCATTCCTCACCATTAGTTCTGTATTAAATAAATCATGGCTGTGACAAACAACCTCAAAAATGCCCACTCTACATCCTGGTAGTCATTTCAGATAGTAAAATGTTTCTGTTTGGGGTCCGGTGACTGAGGTGTTAATATACAGTATACACAGACTGTGCAAGAGATCCAAAAATAATGTAAAAGGTAAAAACTTTTAATAAATTTAAGTACTTTAATACACAAGCATTAATTTTAACATGTATTATATTCTTAATATAAAGCATTTGCCTTGGGGCACCTGGGTGGTTCAGTCAGTTAAGCGTCTGACTCTTGATTTCAGCTCAGGTCATGATCTCAGGGTTGTGGGTTCGAGCCCCACATTGGGCTCCATGCTGGGCATGGAGCCTGCTTTAGATTCCCTCTCACCCTCTCCCTCTGTCCTTCCCCCTACTCTCTCTCTCTCTCTCTCTCTCTCTCTCTCTCTCTCTCTCAAATAAATAAATAAATAAATAGATCTTTAAAAAAAAACACATTTGCCTTGTTTTTAAATTCAAAGGGATTTTCTCAGATGAAAATACAGTGGTTCTTTCTTCTTGATGCTTATCTATATTTTATATAATAACTATACATAGTAATAAGGCAAAATCTTTGAAATTTATTTTTTAAAATATGTTTTTAAATAATTTTAAAATAATTTTAAAATAAGTATTTTTGTGAGGTCTAATATCTAAGTAGTGAGTGATGGTGGTTTCTGGAACCACCATCACTCAAAACAAGCCACTAGTGAGACTTGAGTTTTGAATCTACCCTCATTCAGTCTACACAGCCTATGGAGGAGTCTCTGACCTTTGGGTATGCCATCACCTCACCAGAGTGAGAAATCCACCTGCCAGTAAGCCCAGTGCCCATTCATGTCCAAGTGGCTGTAGAAATAACATGCACCTTCCTCTCCACCCTGTTTTTACAAGATGTTTCCATTAGTTCTCTCCCCAATGATCATCTCCATATTTCTCTAAAGCCCTCTCCCATAACTTTCCCCAAACCTCCTAAACCATCCTTTTGTGAAATTAGAGCTCATTGACCAACAAGCTTTTTGTGATCTTTAAACTTCTTTTCTTGTTACCTTAACTGGCACCTGCCCATCTTTTGAAGGTACTAGTTCCTTTATTCCCTCTGAGGTGGTAGCAGTTTATTTTCTCTAATCTCACATCTTCAAGTTAGAGATGGATCGTGAGGTATCCTTGCTACCCATTGCTGCTTTCGGATCATTATCCTACCCATATAATTTTAAAAGCCTATCCCTTCAAGGCTCATGACATTCAGTTATATCATTCCCTTCTGCTCTCTACTATTATCATTTATCATGCTGGCATAACTCCTTCCCATTCATCAAAGGTTTTGCTACCTGGGACAAGCTTCTTCCCCACTCCAAGTGCTGCTCTCTTTGGAAACAACATTAGCATCCATTTCCCTGACTCATCCAAACATGCCTCTCAGTTCCCCACCTCATTTTCAAGGAAATTGTCCCCCATGCCTGGGCTATTTCATTATTCATAACAGTTCCACCTCCCAAACTCCAGTTTAGACATCATTTCAGCTACAATCTTTTTATTTTCCAGCTTGCTGCACTTGCAACTACCACTAATACCCACCTTGAGAAATTATCTTTCTGGATAACTCTAACTCTGAAAAAGACTTCTAGTTTCCCTCTAATATCTATGCTTGCCCTCTTCTTCCATAACAGAAAATTGAATGTTGTCTCAGTACATAGACATCTGGAATAAGTATCAAACTCCACAACCTCTCCTTCATCTAGTGGTGACCATGTGACTCCAGTGTGCAATTTCAGGGAGTATCTTTATTTATTTATTTTTCATTTTTTTAACTTTTGTTGTGTTATGTCAGTCACCATATAGGAAATCATTACTTTTTGATGTAGTGATCCAAGATTCATTGTTTATGTATAACACCCAGTGCTCCATGCAATATGTGACCTCCTTAATACCCACCGCCAGGCTCTCCCATCCCCCTCACCCCCAACCCCTCTAAAACCCTCAGTTTGTTTCTCAGAGTCCAGTCTCTCATGGTTTGTCTCCTCCTCTGATTTCCTCCTCTTCACTTTTCCTTTCCTTCTCCTAATGTCCTCCATGTTATTCCTTATGTTCCACAAGTAAGTGAAACCAAATGATAATTGAGTTTCTCTGCTTGACTTATTTCACTCAGCATAATCTCCTCCAGTCCCATCCATGTTGATGACGAAGTTGTGCATTCATCCTTTCTGATGGCTGCGTAATATTCCAAGGAAGGGTGCATGGTTTGGTTGTTCTTTTCTCTTTCCAACTTGTTTAAAAAGTAGACATTATGGTTGAAAATGCAACAACCCTCTCATCTCATAGTGATTCTGGGAAAGGAAATTACACACATGATGAATCAGGTAGGACACTCCCAAGCACAGTAATTTGTCATACATAGACTATCCTTAAATTTAATGAATGTTGAAAGACAGAAAATTTCTCTCTTGCTTATTATCTTTGTTGTGGGTTTGTTATCATTCTGTTTTGGTTTTAGTTACTCACAGTTAAGGCTAATCATAGCTAATGTACAAATTATGCACTCTCTCCATGCCTATCACTGAACAACTGATCATTCATATTGCCATTCAGTCACTCAAATTGTCCATTTAATTTTATCAACTTCATATTTTATCAATAAAATATAATTTATTAGACAAGAACTTAATTTTCAAGATATCAAACAATTCAACCTACCTTATCTGTCATTATTCTTAATAAGACTCATCCCTCTAATTAACTTCTCAAGAAAAATGTCACTGTCAATTATTACTTCTATATCTTATACTCAGCCTCTCAATCTCCAATCCTTTCCAATGTTTTGTTGTTGATGGGACTATTGTTTCTGTTGTTTTAAGCTTTCAAGCCTTTCTTCTTTTAAAAAAGAAAGCATGTTCACTCATATTCTCATCCCTATAAGCGATCACTTTTTCTCTCTTCTCCTCCACCTGTCTCCTCCAGTTTGGAGTCAAATTTCTCAAAGAATCTATCTATTCTTACATGCTCTTATTTCTTAGCTCTCTGTCACACTAAAAGATGTCCTCCAGTCCATCATCCTGCTGAAAGAGCTCTTCTTAATGGCACCATTGGCTGCCATGTCAATAGGATCACCAGAGAGTTTTCAATTCCCCTCTTACTTGACCTCCTGGTAGCATTAGCTGTTGATGTCCACCCTTTCCTTGCTGAAAGCTGATTTTCCCTAGTTTTTGTGAGCCAACACTATCCTGTTTTTCCTTCTAGATTTTTGGCGACTCTTTCTCCATTCCCTAGGATGTTTACATGCATTTACGAGGCATTAAATATTGGAGTTCCTCAAGACTCAGTCTTAATCTGTCTTCTCTTTTTCTTCCTAGAGAATTTTATCCAAAATCAGAGCCAAATTTGCCACCAAAATGCATGTAGTTCAGGGCGCCTGGGTGGTTCAGTGAGTTAAAGCCTCTGCCTTCAGCTCGGGTCATGATCTCAGGGTCCTGGGATTGAGGCCCACATCGGGCTCCCTGCTCAGCAGGGAGGCTGCTTCCTCCTCTCTCTGCCTGCCTCTCTGCCTACTTGTGATCTTGCTCTCTGTCAAGTAAATAAAAAAATTTTTTTTTAATGCATGTAGTTCACTCATTTATGTATCTAGCAAAGTCCACTTTTTAGATTTCCAAAACACATTTTAGTTGATATATTTAACCTCCTTAGGAAAATCCTTTGTGCACATTAAATGCTACAGAAGTATTACCTATTGCTTGTATTACATGTCCAGCTGCATGTGTGTCCTCTCTTAGATGTATCAGAGGCACCTTAAACTCATTATGTTCAAAATGATATCTATGTACTTCCTCTACCACCATATATGGTTTTTTCCCCAATGTTTCTCTTTCAGTGACAGCCAGCACCTATCATCTAGCTGTATAAGTCAGAACCCTGGTTGTCTTTTTTTTTTTGTACTTTCTTTTTATTAATTTACCCACCAAAAATATCGCAAATGCCTCTACTTACCTCTATCTCAATCTTTAACCCTCCTTTCCCATCACTATCTGCTCTGGCCTAAATTAAGGCAACTGTTTCCTAACCGTTTACCTAAATTCTCTTTTTGTATTTGCCACTTGGAACCTGGAACAATCTTTTTAAAATAAAAATCAATTTCTGTCACTCTTCTCCATGGCATATACACTTAATAATGGTTCCTTTATCTTATTTTTTCCTTCTAGTTTTAAAATTTTTCAATTTAAATTCAATTTAGTTAATATACAGTTCTTTATTAGTTCCAGGGTAGAATTTAGTGATTCATCAGTTGCATATAATACCCAGTGCTCATACATCAAATGCCTCCTTAATGTCCGTCACCTAGTTACCCCATCCTCCACCCACCTCCCCTCTGGCAACCCTGTTTGTTCTCTATGGTTAAAAGTCTTTTATGGTTTGCCTCCCTCTCTATTTTCATCTGATTTTATTTTTCCTTCCTTTCCTCTAAGTTAACTGTTTTGTTTCTTAAATTCCACATATGAGTGAAATTGTATGATATTTGTCTTTCTCTTACTGACTTATATTGCTTAGCATAGTATACTCTAGTTCCATCCATGTCTTGCAAATGGCAAGATTTCATTCTTTTGATGGCTGAGTAATATTCCTCTCTGTGTGTGTGTGTGTGTGTGTGTGTGTGTGTGTGTGTGTGTGTGTGTATCACATCTTCTTTAGCCATTCAGTTGTCTATGGACATCTGGTTCTTTCCATAGTTCGACTATTGTGGACATTGCTGCTATAAACATTGGGGTGCATGTGTCCCTTCAGATCATTACATTTGTATCTGTGGGGTAAATACCTAGTAGTACAATTGCTGGGTTGTAGGGTAGCTCTATTTTTAACTTCTTGAGGAGCCTCCATACTGTTTTTCAGAGTTTGAAATGCAGCAGTTTGCATTCCCACCAACAGTGTAAAAGAGTGCCCTTTTCTCTGCATCCTTGCCAATATATGTTGTTTCCTGAGTTGTTTATTTTAGCCATTCTGACTGGTGTGAGGTGGTATCTCATTGTGGTTTTTATTTGTATTTCCCTGATGTTGAGTGATGTTGAGCATTTTTCAGTGTGTCTATTGGCTATTTCCATGTCTTCTTTGGAGAAATGTCTGTTCATGTCTTCTCCCCATTTCTTGATTGAATTATTTGTTCTTTGGGTATTGAGTTTGATTAGTTCTTTATAGATTTTGGATACTAGCCCTTTATCTGCTATGTCTTTTGCAGATAACTTCTCCCATTCCATAGGTTGCCTTTTAGTTTCCTTGATTGTTTCCTTTGCTGTGTAGAAGCTTTTTATCTTGATGAAGTCCCAATAGTTAATTTTTACTTTTGTTTTCCTTGCCTTTGGGGATGTGTCTAGCAAGAAGTTGCTGTGACCAAGGTCAGAGAGATTGCTGCCTGTGTTCTTCTCTAGGATTTTGATGGACTCCTGTCTCACATTTAGGTCTTTCATCCATTTTGAGTCTATTTTTTGTATATGGTATAAGGAAATGGTCCAGTTTCATTCTTTTGCATGTGGCTGTGTTGTTGGGGGTGGTTTGTTTGCTTGTTTGTCTGTTTTAGAATCCACATGTAAGAGAGATTAGATGGTTTCTGTCTTTCCCTTTTTGACTTATTTCACTTAGCATATGCCCTTGAGGTCCATCCATGTTACTATAATGGCAAAATTAATTTTTTTAATGGCTGAATCATATTCCATTACTTATATATATGCATAATGATATGTGTGCATATATGTGTGTGTATATATGTGTGTGTGTATAAATTTATATATACATGAGATATATATACCACGTGTTGTGGACAGAAGTTTCTCTCCTTTTCTTTGTTTTCTTTTTTCCCCTTTTTCCTTGACATCTAAAGCCTTTTCCTTGAAGGAGAAAATGACTTTCAAAGGGGTAAGTCAAAGAATCTATGTGTGAGGTGTGTGACAAAGACCATTATGACCCCTTATATCTGGACACAAGGCCAGATATTATAAGATTCTATGGATAAAGCCTTTAGGCACTTAAAATAGATGAAGTGTACCAAGTTGTGGTGTTCCTGTCCAGTGTTTTAGCCAAGCCTTGTCTTAGAAAACAGTAGTGAATGAAGTTTAGCAAAACAAAGCAGTATTTTTAGTTATCTAACACTGAATGAGGCAAGAAATAATAGTGTTGTGAAGTATTACAAATAGGGGTCCCTATATATGATTGATAAATGGGGAAGTAAAAAGAAGAACTAATCTTGGAAAAGACTCATTAAAGGCTGAGGGAAATCAGAAGGCTTTGTGAATGAAAGGCTCTAGAGCTGGGCATTGATGGATAGAGATTTGTTGGACTGACAGAATTAGGAAGAACATTCTAACAAAGAAAACGGTGAGGAACACAGGTGTGAAGCAGTGTGATATTCATAAGGGACAATGAGTAGCTAAATCTGGCTGGATGTGAGAATTTACATGAGATCACAGGGGATCTAAAGTTAGGAATTATCTCATTGATAAGGAAAATCTTTTAAATGTTTGACTAAAGCTGTTTTAGGAATACGAATTTACTCAAAGTCATTCAGGAGAAAATGACACATAGAAAGAATAAAGGCAGAACAGGTAGAATTTCACCATTTGTTTGTTTAGATATGCTGAATCAATTGTGAAAGGAAGAAGAAACTAATGTTTACTGGGTATGTATTACATTACATTACATTACATATCTTGCATACAATTTGCCATTTTACCTTTAGAAAACATTTTAAGAATTAATTATTATCACTATTTTATTTCTCTCTCTCTCTTTTTGAGAGAGAGAGAGAGAGAGTATACACAGGTGCACACACCCAGTGTGGGTGGAAGGAACAGAAGCAGAGGGAGAGAGAAAAACTTAAGCAGTCTCTACACCCAGTGCAGAGCCCAATGCCAGGCTCCATCTCACAACCCAGAGATCATGACCTGAGCTAAAAGCAAGAGTCTGACACCTAGCCAACTAAGCCACCCAACCACCTCCTCACTATCTTAAGAAAAACAAATGTATATTTAGATTTAAGTCATAAAAAAATTACAAGTGTAGTAAATCATAGACTGAATATTTGAGCCTGGCTGTGTAGGATTATAAAACCTGTATTCTACAGTTTAGCACATCTTTGGAAGTGGAAATGTAAAAGGAAAGAAAAAGAATAGAAATTATATTATAAAATGTAACATGAAAAATTTGGTAGATGTTTGAAAGTTCGTCTGAAAGGAAAATAGAGTTGATAGATCATTTTTTTTCCTTCTATTTTATATTATATTATTTTTTTGTTATTATTATTTGCCCCAGGGGTACAGGTCTGTGAATCATCAGACTTATACCGTTCACAGCATTAGCCATAGCACAAACCCTCCCCAATGTCCATAACCCATCCACCCTATCCCTACCCTCCCACCCCCCAGTAACCCTCTGTTTTGTGAGATTAGGAGTCTCTTATGGTTTGTCTCCTTCCCCATCCCATCTCGTTTCATTATTTTTCCCTCCCTACCCCCCACAACCTCCCACCCTGCCCCTCAAGTTCCTCATATCAGAGCGATCATATAATTGTCTTTCTCTGATTGACTTATTTCGTTCAGCATAATATCCTCTAGTTCCATCCATGTCGTCATTGCAAATGGCAAGATTTCATTTCTTTGATGGCTGCATAGTGTGTGTGTGTGTGTGTGTGTGTGTATGTATATACATATATATACACACACACACACACACACACACATATACATA
>LNAC01001209.1:0-162709 GCA_002007465.1 Ailurus styani | reverse complement strand
CTCCGAGCTCACCCGGCCTGTGACCGAGTGTCTCTGTCTCTGGCGTGGCCCCGTTTAGAATCTCCAAGCCCAGCAACTTCCTGCAGCCGCTCCCGTGCCGCTGCTCCCAGAGGAGGAAGGTGAGTCTCTCCAGGTCTGCCGCCCGTGGGGTCCCCGCTCACAGATCAGTGGCCCGGCTGTGCTTCAGATCACAGCCCAAGGTAACCCCGAGCTGAGAGACACCTCAGCTCAGCTCCGTCTCTCCCACCAGCTTCTCTCTGAGACCTGGGAGCTCGGTCACGCTCAGACACCCCTGGTCTTTTTGTGTCCCCGTGGGTCCTGAGACCACACTGTCCCTGCAGGGGTTTCACCCCCCGCTTGGTCTCTGGGGTGACGTCCCTCAGTGGAGCCGACTTCTAACAGTTCCGAGTCTGTGCTCCGCTGCTCGCTCCCTTGCCGGCTGCCGGCACCTCCCCCCCGGGTCTATCTTCCCATTGCCTCAGATTCACTTCGCACATCGTACTTTCCAGAAAGTGGTCAATTTTCTGTTCCAAGAATTGCTGCTCTTCTTCTCTTCGATCTCTGGTGGAATTTGTAGGTGTTCAGAATAGTTTGGTAGCTATCTGGGTGAATTTCTGGGACCTGATGATAATCGGTCTCCTACTCCTCCACCATCTTGCTGCTCCCTCCTGAAGCAGTTAACAACTTCATGTTCTTTGACCAACCAACAGTTACAAGAGGGGGTGAGTTAACCTTCTTTATGTTGAAATGGAGAATGGGAAGAGTGCCCAAGCTGAGAAATCACAAGATTTGAACTAAGATGATGGAGAGTGGGCACCAAGCCCCAGTGTTCTCCCAGTGCAATTTCAGTTAGTGTGATGTCAGGCAACAGCACAAGGACAGCAGAATCCTGGGAGCCCCAGACAGCCATAGGATTCAGAGTCATCCTGGTCTATATTTGCACAAGACTGGACAACTGCTATGTGGTGGCAAACTGCAGCCAGGACTTGGACAAATGGGACTCACATAGCTGGATGATTGAAATTACCAGTAATGTTGCAACTACCAACTGTGATACTTGCACAGGTCACATCTCATTCACCTGTGAAATAACAGCACTCCCTATTTGATGTAACTGAAATTTGTGGACTTGGATTATGCTAGAGTTTTCTGAAACCATGCTTTGTTTGCATTACTCCTTGGCCATCTGTAATCTGTTTTTACTCTCTCTCACTTCACTGAAACTGCTTAGTCAAGGTCATTGGTGATAATCGTAGTGCTAAATCAACTATACAAATTATTTGTCTTGATTTTACTTGACCTGCATTCAATATACTTGACCACATTTTGTTTCTTCTAATGACAACATCCTCTATTTTTTTTTCTTACCACAAGTGTCATTCTTTCTCAAATTTCTTTGATATCTTGGCTTCTTTAATCTGACCTCTAAATCCAGGACCCCCTCAGGGCTCCATCCTAAATCTTTCTCTGTGTCCAGTTGATCCCATTCACATCTATGGACTAAAATAGCATATTCATATTGACTGTTCTCAAATTTATATTTCTATTATAGAATTCTCTTTTGTGTTTCAAGAATGCATATCCAATGGCCATCTGCACTTGATTTTCTCCTATTCAGCTCAAATTTTATTAAATTTTATTATAATCAGTCTTGTTTTTGCATCCTTCTTACCTTTTCCCCAGAAATATCCTCTATTTTTAAATGTTCCATCTAAGCATTTTCAAGGGTGCTACGTTAAGGAACTAAGGAGTCATCCCTGATTCTTTTCTCTCCCTTTGCCCTCTATTCAACCCATTTTCATTTCCTGTTCATTATATGTATAAATTATATTTCAGAGTCATCCACTTCCTCCGTTTCTAAAATCATCCCTTTTGTCAGACCGTCATCATCTCTTATCTGAACTACTGCAAGAGACCACTGACTGCCTTCCAGTGATTATCACTCCCTTCCATCTCTGCTCCACATATTAGCAAGAGATCCTCTTAAGGGATAAATTAAATAATTTTGTTCTCCTGAACCAAAACCCTCAGAGGCTCTTCTTTCAATTCAAAAGAAAACCCAATTTCTCTATCCATTCCTGTATGATACTGTCTCAGAACTAAACCACTAAACCACTATCCCCATTATCGCTAAATGTAATCCCCACCTCTTTTTAAGGTCTTCTGGCATGCAAGTTCTTTGTCATCTCAGAACCTTTGAATTTGTTGTTCTTCCTCTATGGGATGATTGCCTCCTGTTTTACTTTCCATGGGTCTCAGAGTAAATGTCACCTCATCAAAGAAGAATTCCTGGATCATCTTAATTAAAATTGGCCCCTCCAAGTTTGTTGTTGTTGTTTTTAACTCAGCCTTGCATGTATTCTCTTGTTAGTACTTAGGATCATATGGAAGTGTTTATTTATTTGTGTATGTGTACTAAAACTTTTGACCCTCACTATTCTTAACATCACCATAGTGCCTGGTGCATAGTGGACATTCACTACGGGTACAGGGATACTTTCTATAAATGATTGTCAAAAGGAAATATTGTAAAGGCAAAAAATGGGAAGTATACTCTTACAGATACAGGAGATATTTTTAAACAAGAAAATTTTGGTCTATAGTATTTTCTTTAGACCATTTAAGAATCAGACCTAAAGTCAAGAGGAATCTGGAAAAGTTGGTAGATTACAATTCTCTTTGAGAGGCTGTGTCAATCTTGTGGGTTTTTTTCTATATAATTTAACAAGTACTGGGATCATATAATCCTGAATTGGTCTGTACAAGACTTTGAGATGGAAATAGAAGAAATGGAGCTAAGATACCAAATCTTTACTTACTTCTTTCTGGGAGACAGTACAGTGAAACAGTTACATTAAAAAAAAAGTTTTGGGAGTTAGCTTTCATTAGTTGTGTGACTTTACCCAAATTATTTAACATCTTCAACCCTGAAAGTATTCTCATTTATCAAGTGGGGATGATAATCACACCTATCTCATTAGTCATGTTGTAAAGAACAAATGAAAAAAAAATGTATATTTAGCAGTGTCTGGAATATGTTAAAACTCAATAAATGTTGTTAGCCACTGTTATTATATTTTCAATTTAAGCCTCATTTATGAGTTAATCTAGCTCTTTCCCAGGTGACAGATGCAGCCTCAGCTAAGGCCCAACCTATATCAACACTGTTATTACCAAATTACAGCCCTGTCAAACGTCAGAATCACACAGGGAGATTATCTAAAATGCACATTCCTGGGATGCATCCCCAGGGATTGTTATATAAGACTTGGCTAAGACCTAAGAATATGTGCTCATAATAAACTCTCCAGTCTATTATTGATAAGGAAGGGGATTCCACAACCTCATTTAGAGATAAGTTGGCATGAAAGAGACCTACTTCCTCATTGTAGATGGCTGATGTGTGGTTCAGAAGACAGATCTTTGTGCTGGTTGGAATTGAGAACAAACAAACAGGGAGATTTGTTAAAGGGAATCTTCAAAGAAATGTATCAAAATAGGGCTCATTCAAGAAGGCCATGGGATAAGGAAACCCACTGTGGAAAGTCATTGAGTGTCAGGGTGTTAGAGCTTTGTCAGAACAATGTCTCTCTCTCTCTCTCTCTCTCTTGCAGTGCCCCCCGACTCCCTCCCTCTTCCTCCCCCACTCTCTCTCTCCCACATACAGTTTTGCGTCATTCATTGGTCTTTTAATTCATAATTGTATTGGTGGGAAATCCATCACCAAACAAAAAGAAAAATCTATTTAGGAATGTTTGAAAGGTAGCTGAAGGGATCCTTCATTTTGCTGAGGCCAAGTATGCTACATAGGGTTCATAATCCTGGTGGGAACAGCAGTTACACAAATCATGAATATGCTTCATGGCAAACTAATCTTGATAACATCGAAGATGCCTATTTAAGTGTCCTATCAATGTAATCTGTATATTGCCAGTTCTTCCTCTGCAACTGTTGGTAACTAGAGCCAAATATGTGACAATGGGGAAAAAAATTCATACTGATATACCAAATATCTATTTGTCTTTTTAATATAAAACACAACATTCCTTACAAAAAAGCTACTTAAATCATGCCTTTTGTTATGTGATTCAGTGCGTTCTGTCCTCAAGGTCATTTTCTTCTATTTATCTACAGACAGACTTAATGGAGTCATTATGGTTGAATGTCATTTTTTTCTGGATTGACTTTATTAAAAAAAAAATCAGATGTTGCAAGCATTTCTCCATGCATGCATCTAGATGTCAAAATACTACACCTTTCACTGGAAAGCCGAATTATGCAGGAAGTTCTTTGTTGCCTGGCTCTTGAAAAAAGGAGATCTACATGTTGATGCTGCTTTAGTCATCATGTTGTATGGTCTATTATCCCAAAGGTGTTTGTGGGTGACACTAGCGGCCCATCAAAGTCTAACCTTCCCCTTTCAATATGAATTTCTCCCATCGATTTTGAGGTTAATAGTAATGAATGCTTTCATTTTAACTGCAATAGGATGTGCGGCGTCGGTAAAGATCAGAGTTTCTTTGTTCTATTTACATCAAATCTTCTCTCAATTGTTGCCATTTAGTTGCCAGCATAATTGCAGATGATACCCTGTGTCTGGATGCCAGGGAGTCAGAGACATTTTAGCAGAAGCAATTGCTAGCTAGCCTTACTTACCTGGCTAGGAAGTCAACGATAAATTGAGAAGAGGGCATGCAGGTGAAAGCACTTCAGAAAAGGTGTGCCCTGAGGGGTATCGCCTTCATTGCCCAAGGCAGCTACTGCAGGACTCAAGTCCCTCAACTACTTATCCTCAAATTATCCTCCTAACTTCTTCACTGCTGGCATTCCCTGTAGATCCGATGACTCACAGCAAATCCTCCCAACCTGCCGAGAAGGTACAGAGGCACCGGCTCTGTTGCAAGGCGACTAAGCAAGGCTAGAATAGCGTTAACCATTTATTTGATTAATATTCATTTGTTTCATTGTGTTCCGGGTATTACGCGAAGTACTGAAGACACAGGGATGAATAAGACATCTGTGATCACTACTGCGTGAACTCAAAGTCTAGTAGAAATGAGACCCAATTAAGCAATTAATTATAGGAAAGTCTGATAAATACTACGAAGTTAAATACGTAAGAAAGAATTTAGAAATGTTGAAAGGGCAGTCTCCTTTATCTAGTGGATTAGTACAGGCTCTCTAAGGGCAGTGATGTTAAGGTCGAAGCTGGCTCGAGGCAGTGGACAAAGAAAGGGGTATTAGAACTCCAGGAAGAGAACAGCACATGTTCAAATGCCCTGAGATGGGAAAGTATAGCACATTTGAGTAATTAATCAGTGTAGTGCAGGTAGAGCAGCTAAGGTAAGCGTGTATGGTGCTTTAGAGAGAGGGAGCTAAATCAAATCATGGACAGATGACTCAAGAAGTTGGGGTTAATTACCAAGAGCAATGGAAACTATAGAAGGCTTTTAAGCAGGAAAAGTGAAAGCATAGTTGTCCTTGCTGTTTAAAGGTATGCTCGAAAAAGAACATAGAATAGGACTAGGAAGAAAACAGGATGAAAGAACAGAAAAGGGAAACATGCCTCCAATTGTGATGTTTAGCAATTGAAAGTATGTTAGATGTTCCATTTCCCAGGATGGTGACAAGACTCAGCCTGGGGAGGGAGACACTGAGGCAGGAACTAAATGGTTAATGGATGAGCGAGCCAATGATAACAATGCAGGGCAGCCCTAGAAGGTAGAACAGGTCCTGTGTGAGATGCAAAGGAATAAGACTTTTTGAAAGAAGCGAGAGGAGCAGTGGTTTGGAAGACGTGAAAATGACCCAAGATCCGACAGACCACACCTCTGATCTTAAAATAAGAATTAGGTGAGAGGGGCGCCTGGGTGGATCAGTCGTTAAGTGTCTGCCTTCGGCTCAGGTCATGATCCCGGGGTTCTGGGATGGAACCCCACATCAGATCCCTGCTCTGGGGGAAAGCCTGCTTCTCCCACTCCCCCTGCTGCTGTTCCGTCTTTCGCTGTATCTCTGCTGTAGCTCTCTCTGTCAAATAAATAAAATAAAATAAATAAAATCTTAAAAAAAAATTGGGTGAACTTAAAAAAAAAATTATGTGAGTGAATGAATGTCTCCATTTAAGAAGACTGCAGGAAAATACTGTGGCCTCAAAGGAGAGTCCAGTTTTATTTAGAAGCCAGAATTTCTTGAGTTATTTTTAACTAGTTTGAAAACGCTAGGCAACTTCCCCAGTTCATCACAAATGGCTTCTGAGACTTTCTCAGGGTGCTGCTCATAGGGCTGGTTTATTACATCTGAACTGCACACCACAGCTGGGTTGGGCAGTGGAGCCTGTCCTTTGCAGAGATGTAGGTATAGGACACTTGGTTGTTTCTGCCAAGGAAGGTCACCCTACATGTCTTATGGATTCTGTGAACCCCCGAACTGCTCAAAGAAGGCTCACTCTTTGTTTTCCCTGTCAAGTGCTTCCCTGGGTATTCTTGTCTTATTATAATCACATCACTTACTAAAGTCATTTTTTTTGAGATTTTTTTTTTTATTTGACAGAGAGAGATCACAAGTAGGCAGAGAGGCAGGCAGAGAGAGGAGGAAGCAGGCTCCCCGCTGAGCAGGGAGCCCGATGCGGGGCTTGATCCCAGGATCCTGAGATCATGACCTGAGCCAAAGTCAGAGGCTTTAACCCACTGAGCCACCCAGGCACCCCTAAAGTCATTTTTCTTGTTGTTTGGCTTGGGTTTATTCAACCGCTTTTAAACTTTAAGCATCTCAAAGGCAGTGATTGTGAATTATTTATATTTTTGTCTTCAGTGTTTAGCAAGCAGAGGTTCTTAATTAACTAATTCATTCATTCATTAAACCCATCCAGGTGAGGCATCTTGTTCTTTCATAAAAGGAGTATATATTCCT
Organism: Ailurus styani; assembly: GCA_002007465.1. Lineage (NCBI taxonomy): Eukaryota > Metazoa > Chordata > Mammalia > Carnivora > Ailuridae > Ailurus > Ailurus styani. Next base: position 155,800 of record LNAC01001209.1, on the reverse strand, counting down.
CTTTTCAGCAAAATTAATGATTCCCCATACTTCTGGCTAATATAAAATGTTTTGCTACTAAATTTCTTTAGAATATTAGCTTTTAAAAGGAAGGAATTAATATCTCTCAATAGATTTTCTGCCAAGATGAAGGAAGACACAGATTTGAGCTCATATGCCAACTCTAATCAATTGGCTGTCATTCCCTACAGTAACTGCTTTGAGAAGGATTTTGAGACTTTTTCCAGGCACTGCAGGGAAGACTATCATAAGTATCATAACTGATTTGGAATCCATGTCATTGGTTCAAGATTTGGGAGTGATGGCACTTTTCCCACATTTTTTCCCATCCCTAATCTAACCTAGAATTGTTTAATACATGTTAAAGTAACAATTCTAGTGCCCTCAGCAGAGATATTAGGTTGTGTTACAATTGTAAATGCTGTGTCTACCTTCCAACTCTGACTAATCTTTCCTTTGTGGAAATTTATGAAATCATATGATCTCAATTATATAATCTAAGTTATCAATTATTATTTATGGCTATGGGTTTATCTTCTTTTCCTAACAAGATAGTAGGCAATATGAAAGCAAGAATCATCTTTCCCTGAATATTAACTTTGACTTTGGCTAAAGAAATTGTATCAGCTAGCTATGGCTGCATAAAAAACCATCCCCACTTTTCCGCCTGTTCCCCCCCACCCCCACCCCGAGTGCCGCTCTGGCTGCACCGCGCTTGCTCAGAGCTCCCGGGTCCTGCTAAGGTACTGCCACCGTCGTCTGTCTCCAGCCGCCGTCATGATCTTCTGCCGGGACCTCATCAGCCATGATGAGGTGTTCTCCGACATCTACAAGATCCAGGAGATCGCGGACGCACTATGCCTGGAGTTGGAGGGGAAGATGGTCAGCAGAACAGAGGGTAACACTGATGACTCTCTCGTTGGTGGAGATACTTCCGCTGACTGCTGGGAAGGCGAAGGTACTGAAAGCATAGTCATCCCTGGTGTTGCTATTGTCATGAACCATCACTTGAGGAAACCAGCTTCACAAAAGAAGCCTGCGGGAAGTACCTCAAAGATGACAGGGTGGGGGGTCGTGGGGGGTAGGGAGGGAAAAATAATGAAACAAGATGGGATGGGGAAGGAGACAAACCATAAGAGACTCCTAATCTCACAAAACAAACTGAGGGTTACTGGGGGGTGGGAGGGTAGGGATAGGGTGGATGGGATATGGACATTGGGGAGGGTTTGTGCTTTACTGAATGCTGTGAAAGGTGTAAGCCTGATGATTCACAGACCTGTACCCCTGGGGCAAAGAATAAAAAATAAATAAAAATTAAAAAAATTAAGAAAAGATGACATGAAATCAATCAAAGGCAAACTTGAAGAACAGAGGCCAGAAAGAGTAAAGCCCTTTATGACAGGGGCTGCAGAACACATCAAGCACATCCTTGCTAATTTAAAAAGCTACCAGTTCTTTATTGGTGAAAACATGAATCCAGATGGCCTGGCTGCTCTGTTGGACTACCCTGAGGGTGGTGTGACCCCATATAGGATTTTCTTTAAGAATGGTTTAGAAATGGAGAAATGTTAATGAATTTGGCCATTACTTTGGATGGATCACCTGTTGCTCTAACTGACTCTGCTCTTCATCCATACAATACCAGGTCTTAGACAAATGGGACTGATGTCATCTTGAGCTCTTCATTTATTTTGACCCTGATTTATTTGGAGTGGAGGCATTGTTTTTAAGAAAAAAGCATGTCACATAGGCTGTCTAAAAATAAAATGCATTTAAACTAAAAAAAAATAAAACCTAAACACAGAAAACAAACAAACAAACAAACTACCTGCAAAATTCAGTGCCCTGCAACAAACAACACACATGTATCATTATGCTCACCTTTCCTTGGATAAACTGGGGTGGCTCTGCCTCAAGCTTTAGGTTCTGCAGGTTGGCTGGGTTGACTCATTACTGAGGTTTCAAGGGATAGTCTACTAAGGTAGCCCTGATCAACATATCCCCCATTCTTCGGAGACAAGTGGATTGCCAAAGTCACATTCCTTCGTAGGAATGGCAGAAGCACAAGAGAGTATTCTCTAATGCAGAAGGACATTTCATGTCTTTGCTAGAATCCTATCTTAAACACTTTTTGGCCAAATCAAGTACATAGCCAAGCTCAACATCAATGTAGTAGAAAAGTATACTTCATCCACGGAGGGGGGCCGGGAGGGGAAGAGTGACTATTTGCTGAATTCCAACCCCAATAGAGTTTCTTTTCCTCAAATTAAAAGTGGTGAAAGGAGCACCTGAGTGGTTCAGTTGGTTAAGCATCTGGCTCTTGATTTCAGCTCAGGTCATGATCTTAGGGTCCTGGGATCAAGCCCTGCTCCAGGCACCCTGCTCATCTGGGAGTCTGCTTGTCTTCTTCTCCTTCTGTCCTGCCCTCTGTTCTTTCTGTCTGTCTGTCTCTCTCTCAAATAAATAAATCTTTTAAAAAAATAATAAAAGTGGTGATAACCTGCAGGGCTCTGAGATTGCGTTATGACAACTAAGAAGAAAAATTCCTGGCATACATTGGCAGTCAGTAAATATTTGTTGAACTATTGAATTTCTTTTTCTACCCTTACAGTATATACAATGTGTGATATCCATGAGGATTTGAGATTCACTGGACTTTGATCAAGGTGGGATTTCCAGATTCTATCTCCATTTCATTCTGTGACCTTCGGCAAATTCAGAAATGTTTCTCATTATTATATTTTGCAAGTAAATCACAGATCTCAGTTGCATTGTTTATTAGAGAATATTTTGGGACTCTAAGATACACATTATGTAAGCTTTTCCAAATATTCAAAAATGTAACTTGTAATCAGACCTCAGCAATAATGGTATAAAAAATGTCACCTGTTCAGTTACTGATTTGTTGATTTTAAATAAAAACTACTTTCCACTTAAGAGTAAAATTAACCTTCTAGACTTTTAGGCATCATTTGTAACACTTTAGACCCCAAATTTAAAATCTTTGGCTTTGAAGCTTTATTTTTTGGAAACTTTATAAATATAAATAAGTTCTCATGAAGTATTAATGCATCCTCTCCAGGCCATGGGAAAAGACAAAAAAGTCATAACGAATAAACAGACTCACAATAGCTTTTTTTTTTTTAAGATTTTATTTATTTATTTAACAGAGAGAGAGCAGAAGTTGGCAGAGCAGCAGGCAGAGGGAGAGGGAGAAGCAGGCTCTCTGCCGAGCAGGGAGCCCGATGTGGGACTCGATCCCAGGACCCTGGGATCATGACCTGAGCTGAAGGCAGCGGCTTAACCGACTGAGCCACCCAGGTTCCCCAGACTCACAATATCTTTAAATCTATAATGGAAGAACACATTTAAAAGGCAATAATTAGAAAACTGAGCTACTAGTAATACATCATTTAATATTTTTCAAAAAAATTAGGGGAAAACTGTATGCTTTACCTGACATCATACTTACACAGGATAAAAGGCAATCTGATAGTGATCAGTGTCTCTGAGTTAAGAACACTCTGTGGGAAATTTTACTTTCTCCCATGGAGTTTGAATTCCTTATGGCCATTAACAATGTAAAGGGAAAGTTCTGGGAAGGTAGGGATTTCACTCTGTGGAATGATTATTGTTTAGAACAGGGACTGTGTCAATATTTAATGTTACATTTCCTAAAACACCTGGCATAGGTTTATAAACTAGGTTAAAATATTAATAAATATTTATTCACTGATTCAGTTGTATTTTTCACATACTTTGGTGTATAGCTGTAAATGTTGGGCCAGAGAAAATAAGAGTTAATGCCGATACTGCACTTAGGCATCAATCTTCTAAATGTGTTACTTAATATTTTGTAGCAACTTTAAGATGTAGATGCTCTTATTATCCCCATTCTGCAGATGAAAACATTGAGACACACAGAGGGGAGGTAGCTTGTGGAAAGTCACAAAGCTAGTGAGTGGGATTTAAACTTGGGCTTTCTGGGCCTCAGTCTGTGCTTCTAACCATGGTGTGACTGAGCTAACTTAGAAGATGCTCACTCCTTCAGGAAGGCCACATGGCACAGTGAATGTGCTTCAGACTGTCATATAACATGTTTTTTAAAACAAAGCAAATCAGGAAGCATTAAGATTTACCAGGGATCTTAAAACTTAGAACAAACAGGCCTCAATTAAAAGCCCATTTCTACTCTTTATTAGCTTTGCAACCTTGGGCAATTTTCTTACATCCCTAAACCTCAGTTTTTTCTGTGTCAATGGAGAGCATATTTACTTAAAAGGATTATTAATGAGATAAGAAAGTATGCTTAGCAGAGTATTGGCATATAATAAACTGGAATTATTAATACTATTTAGTCCAAGCGCCCAGGGAAATTAAATGGCTTGCCCAAGGTCATCTGTCTGGTTACAGAAAAGTGAAGTCTCAACTATGGATTTCTTGGTTCCAAGTCCAATACCTTACACTCTGGTAATGGCCACTCCCCAGGGATTTCTCACATGACTTGATAAAGTGAGATAATCCAGAAAAGAAACATGTCGCCCAACAGTCTGTTTGCAAACCACATAGGGTGGCTAGGCTTTGCAATGTGTGACATCACTTCAAGCAGCCTGCATGCTTAGTGTCACCATATTTTCTTCAACAGATCAGAAACCTAAGCAACAAATATTCACAACAAAGCCAGATTTCTTCATGAGGCTTTTCCAATTAACATTTCAGGGCTCGATTAAGTTTATATCATCAATATCTGTATTCCCACAGTAACTGCTTCTCCATTACCAGCTCTATACCACAGCATTTGTCATCAATCACTTAAGAATTCCTTGCATCTATTATAGATTTCATACCTCAGTGTTCATCTGCTAGTTTCTTGCTTAATATAATGTTATATCAAGGATTTTTTAAAACCTACTCGTTTCCAAACCATCAAATTATTTTACTCTCTCAACTTTTATAGGAGCAGGTGTGCATGTAAGGGACATACTCTATTTGCCTGGTGTTTGGGAATTTTTAAAGCTATTCATAGACCTTGTAGCATGTAAGCTATTTTGTGCCCTTCTTATAGATTACATTAGTAAAATTATTTATTTTGCATTTGATTTCTAGGAATTCAGTTAATGTAGGCATGCTCAAAGTGGCTTGAAACGCCTCTGTGGTTTGCACAGCATTATTCCAGAAAGGCCCTAAACGTCGTTCTTTCAAGTCATATTTTTGACGACACCCCGATGCTTTCTGCAAATATTTTCTCTATATACTCCAAGTCTGATTTGATTTAGCCCCACAGCTTTATAAATGTCCCTGAAACACATGGGGTATAACTATAATCGATGATTCAGCACATTTCCATCACATAAAAATCAAATTTCCAGTGGCACCACTTACTCTTTATTGTGCTGAGATCAATAGTTTCAGGAACCCTTAACCCAGCCGTGTGCCCATCTACCCAACATGTATTCATAATATCAGTCTATAAATTCAATAGAAATATTAGGTTACAGGGGCATTCATGCTCAGAATAGCAAGATTTCTTGAGTCTGGGGAGTGTGCTGCAGAGAAACCGCTCTTCTCACTAAGAAACTGCTCAAAGTCTTCCAGAATGGCACCACAAAACAGGACTCTGCAACTGTGTGTGGTGAGCAGATGGGCAGGGTGAGTTTGGGGATATTTTTAGGACCTATAAAAACATTCCTTCCCATCTACTTAGCTGACTGTAAGAACTAGCGTCCTTGGATACATCCAAATTCCCTATTTACAGAACTTTTTCAAATAACCTATTGAGACCCCTCTCTCTGGGGGGCAGAACAGGAGTTCTCAGCATGGTCTATAGGGGGCTTACCTCTTTCAGAGCTGATTACTCACCTGCTCCTGCTGTTCTTCTTGCTCATGTATTTCTTTTGTATTTATGTAACAGTATAACTAGTTACTCTGTGACTACATATAGAGTAAATGTAACCACAAATATTTTTAATGTCCCATCCAACCTCTAAGAAACTATGTCAGGGAACAAGAAGCATTTGACATAGACTTTCAAAATACACAATGTTCGAAAGCAACTTTGAAAGTTTGGTTCTCAAAACAAGAGTGAAGCACTTTTTTTTTTTAAAGATTTTATTTATTTATTTGACAGAGAGAGATTACAAGTAGGCAGAGAGAGAGGAGGAAGCAGGCTCCCTGCTGAGCAGAGAGCCTGATGCGGGCCTCGATCCCAGGACCCTGAGATCATGACCTGAGCCGAAGGCAGAGGCTTTAACCCACTGAGCCACCCAGGCGCCCAAGAGTGAAGCACTTTTAAATAGTTTTTCCTGCTAGATTTTTTTAAAGATTATTTATTTATTTATTTGACAGACAGAGAGAGATCACAAGTAGGCAGAGAGGCAGGCAGAGAGAGAGGAGGAAGCAGGCTCCCTGCTGAGTAGAGAGCCGGATTCGGGGTGGGGCTTGATCCCAGGACCCTGAGATCATGACCTGAGCCGAAGGCAGAGGCTTTAACCCACTGAGCCACCCAGGCACCTCTCCTGCTAGATCTTCATGCTTTCTGGTTTGCATTGTTTTTTTAAAAAACATGTCTTATAACCAGCAACATCTAACAGTTTGCTCAAATGAGCTCATTGGTAACTGATCTAGATGGAACCTCTTACCTATCCTCCCCTCCCCCCAAAACAGGCTCTGGATGGACTTTCAGTGACTTTTGTCTCAATTAAGATTCCACCAAAAGACTTTCTCTGATGAGGCAGGAAAATTAGTTTGAGAAGAGAGAGAGCTTTTGTTACCAAATAGATCTGATGAGTCCTTTTGATTTCAGGGAATAGATTAAGAAGAGAAGGACAAAGAAAAAGGTAAATTGCTATGCATAATAAAACAGGCCACAGTGGAATTTCTGGGCGTGGGCTAAAAAAGCAGGATGGCAGGTCCCAGGGATGGAGGGAAGACAGGAAAATCCATGAGTGGGACGAGAGGGTGGGGTGGGGTGAGTCGTACAATAGGAAGTCCAGTATCTGAAGAGATAAGGGCATCCAGGAGATGGTGGTGACGATGCTCGTGAATTTACGAGAAGCAGCAAGCCAGTGTTTTAAGTGTTGACTCCACCATGATCTATATAGTCCTATTCATTCCTCTTGGTCTTCATCAAAAATTCTGCCACACACAGCTGCCTATGTGACTGGCATTTTTGAAAGCTAGCAGTATTTGTACCCAAAGTGTGGCTGAGAGAAGACCAAAGGGGTCTAAGAAGTGAGGAAGTAAGTCAAAAATTGAATAAGAATTGATCAGAAATAGGAGATGGGAGGGTAAGAGGAGTAAAGGGTCTCTATGTTTCCAAAGAATATCTGGATTTCCAGAGGAAAAGGAGATCCTGCTTCTCCTACAATACTTGGCAGGAGAAACCAAATTGACTCATTTGATATCAAGTGATGAGCTTGGGGACATGGGGACTAATATATGATTACACAAGGACGTTTATAGACTTGAACCAGAATTTAAGGTTGAAAAGATAAGCAGAGAAGGATGACTTCCCTCCGTTTTCCCATACTGTTCCTTGCTTCTCTCCACCTCACCTAATTGCTGGCTTCTCTCATCCCCAGTATTTTGAGCTTTGGGTCCTGGAAATGAAAGGAAGAGGAACAGTTTAAAATGGGAGCATGTCAAGTGGATGAGCCATACAGTTCTACATTGTTCTTTCAAGTGTCCCTGCACCATCTGGTCATCTCCCCACACAACCATATATCTCAAATACCCTCTGGATTATTCAATGTCTTCTAGCTTAGGTTTTGTGTGTGTGTGGGTGTGTGTGTGTTTTAAGGTCTTTTTCTTTTTTTTTTTTTTGAGAGAAAGAGAGTGTGCATGCCTGAGTGGGGAGAGGAACAGAGGCAGAGGGAGAGAGAGAATCCCAAGCAAACTCCCCACTAAGGGCAGAGGCCAACATGGGGCTTGATCCCAGGACCCTGAGATCACGACCTAAGCTGAAATCAAGAGTCAGATGCTTACACAACTGAGTCACCCAGGCACCCCTAGCTTAAGTTTTAAAGAGTTAGAGAATTTGGTATATCAAGCATCGAAGTGAGTCTTGCCAATGGGATTGAAAAAGTGAAGATGAATTTAAGGATTGATGCTCTGAAATGGAACAGAAACATCACTTATATGAACCTATGGCTTCCCTCTGTTTCTTTAATTTTGAGAAGTGATCAATAGATTAATGAATATTTCAAAAAAGATACGCATATCAACGGAAAGATTCTTCTATAAGGACATCCCTAAAGCAGAATCAGAGTTAACCACTTAACTGAATATTATGACCAATGTATCAGAAGTGATACATTTTAGTTCACTTCTGTTTGGAAAACTTACTGTTTAATCTTCCTCATGACCTGTTATACCTCTGCCCAACACCAGCAATAACATAAGACCTCAGATACAAACTTTCCATACAGTAAGGTGGCTTAGAATATGCACAAGGGAACAGAGATACCAAGGAGGTGCCACAATTTCCTCATTATGAAATTTGGGGCAAATCAGTTAACATATCTGAAATGTCCTTTTTTCATCAATAGAATAATCATAATCAAGAATGTTTTGTGAGAATTAACATACATTATTTGAAAAGCGCTTTTAGCCAATGAGTAAGTCAATGGCTTAGAATGTCTGTTAGTTTTATTCTAGATAGCCTTCTGGGCTAGCTTCCTCACAGTCTTGCCTCTCCTCCGCTAGCGCATCATGCTTTTGCCATTTGTAATTATCTGCAAAGCCAAACAGCCTCATAGGCTAAATACATTTTTAATGCTCAGTGTCAGGAGTCTTGCTAGTGACTGCGTGGAGAGAGATTTTTGGCCCTGCTTGATTGTAGCAATTGCATGCGGAAGAATGGAAAGGCTGGAAGCCAGAGTATCAGCCAAGCAAATCCCACAGATGCCGGTCTCATTTAAAAACAGTTAAAAGCTATATTTTCAAAGGCAATAGACATACACACACATACACACACCCTAATAACCCCACTACCTCTACTACCGCCAAAGCATTAGCTATTTGTTTCCCAAAGCCAAAATAAACTATTTACATTTTACTCTCATTTTCTCTTTTTGGGCATGTTTTTCTATAGGAGTAAATAATATCTAATCCACCCCCCCGACCCATATAAATTCTTAGGACTCTCAACGCCTCTTTAATGGTTAAAAAGGAGTGGATAACTTCATCGAGTACTTGCTATATGGCTCGAGCTATGCTAAGAGTTCTGCATCTTGGCTGTGATACCTCCCAGTTGTTGTCTTTGATTTATGGGTACGAGGAAGTTAAGTGATTCCCTCAATGTTCTATGAGTGACGAGTGCTAAATGCTACCCCAGTCTGCCTTTCTGATTCCAGAATTCATGTAATTAATCATTTGACATTTCCTTTCAAGTTCTTCACTATTAACATTTATACATATTGTGAACATGCTATTTAGACATATTAACATTATTTATATACATTAACATTAGTACACTTTTCTGTGACAGGCACTGTTCTAAATTCTTTATGTATATTATTTGGTTTGATCATTAAAACCTTACCGTGAGGTTGGAATCATTTTTATCATTCCCAATTTGCAAGTGAGTCAACTGAGGCACAGATGGGGTGGTAATTTGCCAGAGATTACACTGAGGGACAGGGTACCTGGGTGGCTCAGTCGGTTAAGCATCTGCCTTGAGCTCGGGTCGGGATCCCAGGGTTCCAGGATCAAGCCCCGCATCCTGCTCCCAGCTTAGAAGGGAGCCTGCTTCTCCCTTTCTCACTCCCAGTGCTTGTGCTCTCTCTCTGTCCAATTAATCAATAAAATCTTAAAAAATAAAATAAAAGGGAGAGACAGGATGCAGATCCCAAACTTCCTAGTCCGCATCCCTTGCCTGTGCCCCACCCTACCCCAGGGACACAGTTGGGATTACGAACCACTAGAACCTTCTCACAGGCCACCTTTATAACCCGGCCCACGCTGCTGCATTTTGTCAGCACACCGAAAACCCATCGTGCAGAGTGCTCACAGACTCAGTACTTTCCTCAAGCCTTAGTCCCCACACCTGGGACTTTTCTCCCCTTCCCACTTCCCTGGGCTCACCTGGAGAAACTCCTTCATCCTCCAAGGCCTCCAAGGTCATGTTCACCTGGGAATCCTCTTCCCACGTCTCTTCCCGAGACACCATTTCCTTATTTCCCACAGCACTATGACTGGTCTCGTAGTTGCCAATCCTTCCCTTATGTCCCTGTTGACTGTTTACCATGCTCCCTCCTCGAGAAGAGGAGCTCCCAAAGCCGGCATGGTGTTGGTAGAGGCCACTGAGAGGACATGACCTCCAGTTGCCCTTGAGCTGCAGCTGGGCCATTAGAGGCTCCTCCCCACCCCCTGCTTTGGAATGTACCTTGCGCACCGACTATCCCCACACCTGAAGTTGTTTTCAAGGACACAGCGTTGAGAGAGTAATGTGTTATTGCGATCATCTGGTGGCGTATGTGACCAAACCACGCAAAGGCCTCTGTGTAAGCTTTAGATTCTGGCTGGCGGGTGTGCAGATGTCCGCGTCTTGCAGACTGCCCGGGACGAGCCTTGGGGGTAAGTTCCCTCGCTTCTTATATCTGCTGCATACTGATCTGGACGGGCCTGCCTCTTTCTTGGGTCACTTCTTGCCCCCAGGGCAGGAGGGGCCCGGTTTCCACTGTCACTTGGGAAGCTCCCCAGGTGTCAGACCAACAGAAGGCATTTTGTTCTGCTGTGTTCTGTAATGTCTGGCAAAGTGACTGGCATATAGGAGATATGCATTTAATTATATATATTAAATTGAATTCAGTACAACCATTTTAGCTGTCCCTTTGATTCTGCACCCAATAGGGATTAGACCAAAATCAGAGACTCTTTCCCCGAGTTGTGCTCTAATTAGAAAGTTTTAGTGAACAAACCACAGGTTTGGTTCTTGTTCAGAATCTTTCTGTCCATGATTTTTGTTTCTGTAAGATAATTATAGCTCAGTTAAAAATAGCTGTTTGGTGGGGCGCCTGGGTGGTGCAGTCAGTTGAGCCTCAACTGTTGGTTTTGACTCAGGTCGTGATCTCAGGGTCGTGAGATAGAGCCTGGTGCCAAGCTCCTTGCTCAGCATGGAGTCTGCTTAAGATTATCACTCCCTCTCCCCCTGTACCTCGTCCCTCCCCCGCATGCTCTCTCTCTCTCTCTCTCTCAAAATGAAATCTTAAATGGGGGGGGGGTGCCTGGGTGGCTCAGTCGTGAAGCATCAGCCTTTGGCTCCGGTTCTGGGGTCGAGCCCCACATCGGGTTCCCTGCTCAGCGGGAAGCCTGCTTCTCCCTCTCCTACTCCCCCTGCTTGTACTCCCTCTTTCGCTGTCTCTCTCTCTCTCTGTCAAATAAATGGGTAAAATCTTTCAAAAGAAAAAAAAAAGCTATTTGGTGTGTTGGGTCACTTTATATGAATGTAGGGATCTTGAGTTAGCAGTTTGGTTTGGACCCTCCTCTCTGACATTCTCTCTCATTTATTTTCCATAAATGGTTGATTCCCAGATCTTTTACAAATTACTTTTGGCTATTAGTGATATTTACCAGTTCTTCTTAAAAGTACCATGTTTAAGATAAAAACACCAGTTTTAGAACCGTCTCCCATAAAATCTGATTCCTTCCTGTATGATGCTAATACGTTTCTTCATGTATTCCAAATTTTCACTCTCAATATTATTTCATTATGAAAAGTAATGTTTGTGTGAAAATCTAATTTAATCTACTAGTCCTGCAACAATCTCTCATTCTGATGTTGGAAGCTGTCCCTGTACCCTCGCAGAACAGAGGCAGGAGGTGGAAATGGGGGTCTGCCCTGGCGATAAGCACAAAGGCCACGAGGAGGAGTAGAGCCCATCCTGTGGAATTTTGCCAAAAGACCGTTGCTTGCAGACTTTGGTTTTCTGAACCCTTTGCTGCCTCTGGTGTTTTGTGTCTCTTTTTTGCCTGAGCTTCCACCTTTCTCTCTGTTCTCCACGGACGTTCCCCATCTGGTGAGTGTTCTCATTAGGCCTGTGATTGTACTTGCTGCTTTGATACTCTTCCAGAATCTCCCCCTATTTCTGTTACAACACAGGAGAAGTGACTGTATTCTTTTACTTTTTCTTTTTTTCCCTTAGATGGCATAATAGAAATATTACTGAAATATGATATGACTTGTGTCCGGTCCACTTTCTGTTCTTAGTGAGCTGTAGAAACTTAAGCAAACAATCAATGAGGCGTGGGCGTCAGAATAACTCCTATCATCGTTGCAATATACAAATTCTCAGGCTCGATCATGGACCTATTGATTCGGAATCTCCAGAAGTAGGATCTCAGGAATGTGTATTTTTCAGACACTAGATGATACTAATGTCTACCTTTGGATTAGAAAAACAACTCAGTTTTGATATCTCATATTTCCCTTCTAAGAATAGAATGTTTCCCTATCAAAAGTGTTCCTTTCAAGAATTCTTTAAGAATCAGAAATATTAAAAACTTGACTTTATATTTACCTAAAATGGAGAAGATACTCTTTTTTTTCCTATAATGTATTTAGCTCTGTTATGGCATGTTATTTCAGGAGATTGTCATGACTCGGACTGCAATTTTATTTTTTAAATAAGAAATANCTCAGGAATGTGTATTTTTCAGACACTAGATGATACTAATGTCTACCTTTGGATTAGAAAAACAACTCAGTTTTGATATCTCATATTTCCCTTCTAAGAATAGAATGTTTCCCTATCAAAAGTGTTCCTTTCAAGAATTCTTTAAGAATCAGAAATATTAAAAACTTGACTTTATATTTACCTAAAATGGAGAAGATACTCTTTTTTTTCCTATAATGTATTTAGCTCTGTTATGGCATGTTATTTCAGGAGATTGTCATGACTTGGACTGCAATTTTATTTTTTAAATAAGAAATAGAATTTGAGTTATCTGGAAGAATAACCAAAAGGAAGACTTTTTAAATTCTAAGTAATTGTTGCACAAATTTCTCAAAATTGTCAGGTCTCACTGTTATTTATCATTAGTGGTGATGAATGGCATAGTTTATGATTTCTGAGTAACCGACTTTCCCTTATTGTTGGATGAGGTCTTTCCCTTAAAAGACCCCTGGGATTGTACCTGACAATATCATGCCTTATACATGGAATAACTATCATCCCATGATAAGAGAGCCCACACTTTAAGACATGAAAATTTTAAATAGAAAAAAAGCAGTGATACCGACTAAGCTGCTTGCTGAAAGTGGAGAGGAAACATTAGGGGGAAAGGAGAAGAATTAATTTATAATCTAGCAGGGGGAGTTGCATAAAGTCCTTGGCTTCTGCCTAATGGGGTAGGTTTTTTCCCTTAATATTCAAGTTGAAAATCCTTTCTTCCTATGCAAAGACAGGAAGTTTATAGAATTTCTTCAACTATCACATCAGAAGGCAGAGCAGAGAAAGTTGTCCTTTGGGGGTAACTAGTAACAGTCATTTTGTGATGAAAGCACTGAAAGAAATAAAGCTTTTAACATAAAATAAGAAATCAGAAGAACGATAAGTAGGGCTATGAATTTACAATCGATAAAGACTATCTTGAAATCCTGACTTTTTGCAATTACTGGCATAGAGACTGAGAATTCTCTGCATTTATTTTCAAAGCCATAGTCTTGAACATAGCCCATTTTGGCAAAGATCAAGAACAGCACAGATACTTAACAAATGGCAGGGAGCCAGAATAAGGTCGGGAATGTACAAAAACAAAAAGTTCATTACTGATGCCCTTGAATGGTGATTTACCATGTTCTCGGTGGACAAGTGTCAACATCAATTTTGCGCACTCTAGGACTGCCTGGGTGGATCAGTTGGTTAAGTGTCCAGCTCTTGATTTTGGCTCAGGCCATGATCTCAGGATTGTGAGATGAGCCCTCTGTTGCGCTCTGTGCTGGGTGTGAAGCTTGCTTGAAATATTCTCTCTCTCCCTCCCTCCTCCTCCCCCTCCCTCTCCCCCTCCCTCTCTCCTTCCTTCACTCCCCCCCTCAACTCTTAAAAAAATACTGTTCACTCTACATTGCTGCTTTCACTTTCTCTCTGTGGCATTTAAGGTAATTATTTGGTAAACTGCATAATACTAATGACATTTTTTTCTAATCCATTTACTTATTTATATACATCTGGAATAAAAGAAACTCAAAGGATAGTTTTACAGGACCGGGTGGACGTAACTAGCAATTAAGCAGAACCTAAAACAAACACGTTATAGCCTTAACAGAATGGTGACCCGAGAATGTCAAGTTGTGTTTCCTTTCTTTCTAGGAGAGTAAAACCTGGCAGGAGGTACAGCCTGAAGTGAGGGATAAAGTCAGTTCTCCTTCTGCACAAGTGCTCTGTCTTCTCTCCTCTCTTTTTCCCCTCCTCCTCCAGTAATCCCCCCCACTTCCTTTCTTCCTCCCTTCCTTAGTTCCTTCTCTTCCTCCCCTTACTGCATTCTTCCGTTCCTGCCATAAACCGAGCCTGTGAAGCAGACACATGCCTGTTTTCCTCCTTTTCTTTATTCTCCTTTATGCCTAATGAAACATGCCACAAAAGGATCCCTGTCCGGATGAGCCCAGTCCCAGCCCTGAAATGATGTTCTGTGGTGCAGAGCACTTGCTGAGCTGGACACACACGGAAGCACTAAGATAACAGGGTACTCAGATGATGCTGTCTAGTGAACTGAAGTGAGGCAGCTGCAAGTGAGAAGGATGAAAAGGTGCTTTAAAAATGTGCTGAAGCATGGAGATGAGCAATCTGGCCTGGCAGGAGCTCCCAGGTAATAGCTGATGCAGTCACAGGGAATGACCTGATACTTAGGAACGGAGAACTATGTTTCAGATGAATGGGAGTCTATGGTAGCCAGTCCTGAAACCCTGGAAGATGGATTGTCTTTTCTAATGTGGAATTCTCTCCCAGTGATCAATCTCTCTAGCCATACCGGGATCTTAAAAAAAAAAGTAGGGTGATTTGAAGATGGCTTAATGTATTATGCAATCGACTTAATAAAAAGTATGAGCCACAGAGCTTTGGACACATTGTGAAACAAGCTGCCTAATCTTACAAAGAGAGCTTTTGGTTTTTTATTTGTCATGTAAGTTACACATGATTATGCCTGACCCTCAAATTGGATGAAAGCTGGATACGAAGGAACGTATGTAGAAAATTGAGCATTATGGCCAAGTACTCTGAAAATGCAGGCAGAATGATGGATTTTCCATTGCAATATTCATACTTGGAGGTCAGCTTTGGGGGGGGGAGAGGTTAAGTACATGGAACTAAGGGAGAGCCAATGAACCTGGGCCCTAAGAACAGAGCAGAATGTACAACTTGGAACATGATAGTACGTGATATGTTGACTTACTTCCTAAAGCAAATTCAGATAAGTTTAAATAAGTATCTAATAGCCTTTTTATCTCTGAGATATTGTCGCTCCCTCATGAAAGCGCATGGTATATAGTAGCGGGTATCAACTTCCAATTTCAGCTCTGGTCATGATCTCAGGGTCCTGGGATCCAGCCTCACATGGGGCTCTGGACTCACTGGGGAGTCTGCTTATCTCCCTCTCTCCCTTCCCCTGCTGCTGCTCCTGTGTGCTCGCTTGCTCTCTCACAAATAAAATCTTAAAAAACAAAACAACAACGTCAGTACAAATCTTTAAAAAAAAAATAGCATTTCCCATGTAGTTTCAACAGCATGGTCACAGTAACCCCTAGTAATCCTTTAATATCCTCTTTATCCTGCTCATGTTGAAATTCCTTCAGTTGTTTCAAAAACAGTCCTTCTAGTTAGAGGTCCAAACCAGAATCAATCCAGGACCAAACATCACATACGGTTATACATCCATTCATTTTTCTATTGTTCTAGGAAAGTGTTTTGTTTCATTTTTAATGGCAGAGACATTAAAAAAAATAAAACCCTACCATTTCCTGAGGAATATCATTTCTGGACTTGTCTATTTCTTCGTAGGGACTTTTTTTTTTTTTTTGCACTTTTCTGCTTTCCAAATTTGCAGTGCTTTGAGATTTTATTTATTTGTCAGAGAGAGAGAGAGAGAGCACAAGCAGGCAGAGTGGCAGGCAGAGGGAGAGAGAGAAGCCGTCTCCCTGCCGAGCAAGGAGTCCATGATGGACTCGATCCCAGCACGCTGGGATCATGACCTGAGCCGAAGGCAGCTGCTTAGCCAACTGAGCCACCCAGGCGTCCCTGAATTTGCAATGCCTTGGAAATTGTCTCTAAAGTCTTGAGTTAGAATTAAGCATTTATATTGAGCATATGTTTGAAGTGCTTTTATATACCACATGTTGCAACCTATGAGAAGACACAAAGTAATTAATGTCTCATCATTAGCAATGTATATGGCTGATGTATCCCTCTATTACTCCTATGTTTTGCCTTGTGACAAGACAGTAATCAGTTTGATGTTATTCTGCCCCCCATTCAATCACACAGCTCCTCATCAAAAAATCACCTAATGGGTTTCATGCCAAATGATAAGTCTTTACCAAATCAAAAATTCTACGAATTGTTGAAAAATTATTTTCTATTTTTACGGTGGGGTTTTGTTTTGTTTTGTTTTGGGTGGATGAATCCACTATTATCAACAAAATATTTGTATACACACATTGTGCAAATCACTGGAGATGTAGATGTCTGTAACAGATAAAATGTCCTCACTGTAGAAACTGATCAGTCCGTGGGACTGGAGGGCAAACACAAAGTAATTGCCAAAGGGTTTCAGTAGCAAGGGTCACATAGGGTGCTGCCCGCTGGAAACCCCATTCAGAGGTCAGAGAGCACACTGAGCTGTAAAGAATTTGATGACATAAATGGAGAAGAGGGAGGAAGGTTTTGGGCAGGAGGGATTGCATGAACTAAATTGAGAAACTGGGAACGTGCCACTTTGATAATATTAGCTGTGGGGAGGAGGGCATGGGGTTCTATCATGCTTTCTACATGAGCAACCATCCTTTATTTTTTAAAAGAGAATTTTTCTTCAACAGTTGTGGTTCATTTAGTTCCCTAAAACAGCTTCTGGTGAAAATACAGTATGGATATTTAATTATTTCCCTTTAATCACCAATTTTGAAGTAAATAGATAATTTAATGGCGCCATATATTACTCCAAATGATGGTCCAACAGTATAGCATAGGAATCCGACTTTGGACACATATGATTGTTTGTTAACACAAGTCAAAAATGTCTTTTGTAAGGAGGATTTTAAAGTTCTGGCGAGACAACACAGTGAGGTTGAGATCTAGAAACAATGCAAAATTCCACCAATTACTCAGGCTTCCATTGAAAACCATTTCAGTTTCCAGATTACAAATCCAAGATACCTAGCTAGGATTAAGAGATGAATATATGCCAATAGTTATCAGATATATGCTTTAAATATTTACCTAGAGTAATCACACAATTCCTAGCTTGCCTGAGAGAGTCTGAGTTTGTCCTCTTGTAGAAACTCTGTTTCTGTTTGTTTCGGGTTTTTTTATTTTTATTTATTTTTTTCTTTCCTGTGTAGGAAAGGACCCAGTTCTTCCTCACCATGTTTCTTCTATCCTGTGTCTCCTTTACGGGTCACACAGAACACTGCTGACCTTCCTGGTCACCAAATTTGTGGAGGGTTTTCCCACGTGGAGCCATTTTCTATGACACCGACTCGGTGTCCTAGGATTTCACTCAATTCTGACACTGTCTACCTGGAGCTCTGTCAGATTCCACAGCCTAAGGGCTCAGTATCTCACAAGACTGACCCACTCCTGACTTGAGATGCCAATCAAAAGTAGTAGATCTCTTGTTACTTACAACTTCTGTTCCATTTGGCTACAAGTGAAGGTTCCAGTGACCCCCTCCTAGGACTCAATTTAATTTGCTAGAAGAGCTCACAGAACTCAGGGCAACACTTTTTTATATTTACCAGTTTCTTAAAGGCTATGACAAAGGATACAAATGAACATCCAGATAAAGAGATACATAGGATGAGGTCTCGGGCCCAGGAGCTTCTGTTTCTGTAGAGATGGGGTGTACCACCATCCCAGTGTGGATGTGAATCCCAGTCTGGAAGCTCACTGAACCCCCTACTATTGGGATTTATGGATGCTTCCCAGTGGAGACATGAGTTATTAACTCCATTTCCAGCCCTTCTTTCCTGTCTGGTAGATGACGGGTGGAGCTGAAAATTCCAACCTTCTAATCATGGCTTGATCTTTCCGGTGATTAGTCCTCAACCTGGAGCCATCCAGAAACCCACCCACAGTGGCCTCAATAGAACAAAAGATGTTCCTAGTGCTCTTTTCACGTGGAAAATCACAAGGGTTTTAGGAACTCTGTGCCAGGAACACAGATATGTTCCTATGCCAGGGGCAGAGGCCAGTGTATATATATTTTTTCTATTATCTCATATCCTTGTGTAATTACTATTTTTTTTGAAGTAGGGTCCACACCCAGGGTGACCTTGAACTCAAACCCTGAGATCAAGACCTGAGCTGAGATCAATGCTTAGCCAAGGTAGCCACCCAGGTGCTCCTTATCCTTGTATAATGATTAATAGCACCACTTTTCTCTCTCAAAAGAGGTCTTGTTTGGATGATAAATTATATTGCTACCAAATGTTCACATATATTTTGCCAATTAAATCATTATGTAAAGTGTAGCCTCTTCAACTTAGTATAGGGTATATTATTTTTAAGTGGGCGGGGAAGGGGCAATATTACCTAAAAAGGAAAAAAAAATTGGGGGGGTGAGGTAAAAAAATCCTAGATGTCAGAATGGTGTGTGACCCTTAATGGAGAAAGGTGGGGGAGAAGATTGGAAACAAATTACACAGCATCTTTAGGGTGATGATAACAAAAGTTTGAAAAACTCTGGAGTCCTCCTGATTTGATTTGTATGAGCTACTTTCAAATTCCATCAAATGTCTTTGAATTGGATAATCTTTCAACTCTGGTTCATTCCATAGCCTATGTCACTAAAATGTCAGTTCTCAGGGAGGGCTAAGTCTTGGCTTCGTATTATCAACAGAAGACAATACATAGAATTCTTTTAGCACTATTTTATGTTTAGCACATTTCATGAATCCTGTTTCATAGCCTCACAACAGTACTATGAGGGGAATCATTACTGTCCCCTGTTTTCAGCTGAGAAAAGTGTGCCCCAGATAAAGCAGTTTGCCCAGGGATTCATGATTAATGATAGTAGTGTTCCTGCTTCATGTATTTCCAGTTGGTACCTACTCATTATTATCATTTAAATGAAATTTTCTTAGACATTTTTAAGTTATACTGAGTTCTTCCCTTGCTCTTTGTCCTCCCCTCTTCCCTCCCTCTTCCCTTCTTCCCCTACCTTTCATCCCTCTCCCTTTTTACAATTTCATTGAGATATAATGAAAATAAAAAGTGTGCAACACGTTGGGTTTAAATAGATGGATATACCAATGAAATCACCACCACAAATAACATTTTCAGAGCTCCCCCAAATGTCCTCATGCCATTTTGTAATTCAGCACTTTCTTACCTCTTTCTCCTGGTCATCATTGACCTTTTTATCATTATGAAGCTATTTTCATTTTGAAGAATATTATATGAATTGTGAATTATATGAATATACTCAAAAAGGAGTATATTTTTTCTTTTGTTGTTTGCTCAACCTAATAATTTTTGAGAGTCCTCTGTTTTCTTTGTATATCCAAATTTGTTTTTATTGCTGATTAGTATTCCACCATATGGATATGCTTCAATTGGTTTATTTTAGTTTTGGGGTACAGAAAAAGCTGCTATAAGCATTTGTGCTTTAGTGTTTTGTAAACAAATGCTTTCATTTCTCTTGGGTAAATACTTGAGAGTAGAATATCTGGATTATAGGATAAGTATACGTGTAACTTTCAGAGAATCCACCAAACTATTTTTCAAGGTGGGTAAACAATTTTACTTTTTCACTAGCAATATTCAAGAGTTCCAGTGTGTCCTGTCCCTGTCAACACCTGCTGTTCTCAGTCTTTTTCATTTTAGTCCAACAGGTATGTAGTAGAATATCATTTTGTTTCAAGTCTCATTTTTTTGATGACTAAAGATGTTGAACATCTTTTCATGTGTTTAGGCATTTGTGTATCTCTTTTCTTTGGTTAATATCTGATCACATTTTTTGAATTTTAAGTTAGGTTGTCTGTTTGAATTAAAAGGATTTTTAATGTAATATGTAATATATGTGTGCCAAATGTTTTCTCCCAGTCTTTTGACTTTTTTTTAATGATGTCTTTTATTTAAATTTATTTAAAATTTTTTATTTGCCCCAGGGGTACAGGTCTGTGAATCATCAGGCTTACACTTTTCACAGCACTCACCATAGCACTAACCCTCCCCAATGTCCGTAACACATCCACCCTATCCCTACCCTCCCAATGATGTCTTTTAAACACCAAACATTTTTAATTTTGACTTTAATCCCTATCAAGTTTTTCTTACATGGTTCCTAGTTTTTGTGTTTTAAGAAACCTTTTTCTACTACGAGGCCAAAAAATTGTTTCTCCAATATTTTCTTCTAGAAGTTTTAGAATTTTAGGTTTTAGAATTTTAGGCCTATGATCCATTTCAAATTAATCTTTGTGTATCATGTGGTATAATGATTATTTTTTTCCACATGGATAGACAATTGATCCAGCACCAGTTGTTGAAAAGACTTTGCTTTTTCCCACTGAACTGTTTGTGCAATTTGTCAAAAAGCATGTTGACATATGCTGACCATACATATTTGGGTTATTTCTGTACTATCTATTGTTCTATGGATCTACATGCTTATCTTTTCACCAAAATCAAACTGTCTTGTTTATTTATTCCAGCTTTATACTAGGTGTTGAAGTTGGGTGGAACAAGAACTCCAATTTTGTTTTTTGGGGGGTTTTTTGGTTTTTTTAAATTGCTTTGTTAAGGACCCCTCATGCATGGTTGGTGAGAACGTAAGCTGGTATAGCCACTGTGGAAAACAATATGGAGGTTACTCAAAAGATTAAAAGTGGAATTACCCTATAATCCAGTTATTCAGTAATTGTACTAGTGGGTATTTACCCAAAGAATACAAAAACATTTAAACACTAATTTGAAGAGACATTTGTACGCCTATATTTATTGCAGCATTATTTATAATAGCCAAATTGTGGAAGCAGCCCAAGTGTTCATCAATAGATGAATGGATAAAGATGTGGTGCACGCACACGTGTGTGTGTGTGTGTACATAAAATAGAATATTACTCAACCATAAAAAAGAATAAAACCTTGCCATTTGCAACAACATGGATGGATCTAGAGAATATAATGCTAAGTGAAAAAAGTCAGAGAAAGACAAATAACCATGATTTCACTCGTGGAATTGAAGGAACAAAACAACCAACCAACCAAAACAAAAAAAGACAAACCTAGAAACAGACTCTTAACCATAGAGAACAAACTGCTGATTACCAGAGGGGAGGTGGGGGTGGGGATGGGTGAGAGTGATGATGAGGATGAAGAATACACTTACTGTGATGAGCGCTGAGTAATGTATCACATTGTTAAATCACTCTATTGTACACCTGAAATTAATACAACACTATACGTTAACTATACTAGAATTAATTTTTTTAAATCCTCTGGTTGTTTTATTCCTTCTTTTGGATTTTCATATAAATATTAAGTTTGTCCATTTCTACAGAAGTGACCACTGGGATTTGCATTGAAAAGTTCTGGGCTTTAGCAACCATATAAATTGCCCAGAGGTTTAAAAAAAAAATTCTTAACAGCCTAGTCATTATAATATGAACTCCAACACGACTTTGAAAGCCTCTGGCAAGCACTAGCCCTAACAGGTAGAGAAACACAGGCTTTCACTGCTACTTTTCAGCTGCAAACTCAGTGAAGCACATTTTAACTACTTTGAAAATCCGACAGTTAAAGTAACTTCTTTAAAGGAAAGAAATGATACATTGAAAGTTAAGATTGTTATCACTGCACATTAATTTTTTTTGTATAAATCCATTTCTTCAAGACTTGAAGAACTCAGTTTTCATAATTATTCAATAAATATAAACTGAAGGAAAAAATTCCACCAGAATCCCAGAAGCAGAAATAACATTACAATGCTAATACAGTCAGTAGGAGGCCACAGTAATCCAGATTATCATACATAACTGTCTCATGGAAACTAATTTGACTTTTATTGTGCTGCTAAATGAAATTATTACATGATCTATAGATTATTGAGCCCTGTGGCAATGCTGGAGAATGAGAAGCTGTGCTGCATCTTTTCCTTTGATGGTTGCAATGTTTTTAAAGCACTTTACACATTAAAAGTGAGTAAAGAAGACTATAATACTCAGAAACAACACAGTGACTAAATAAATTACTTTCCAGGAGCCGTATGGCAGGAACAATGCAGCAAACGAAGTATTTTTTCATTAACCATGCGCATCCAGTGAAGACAGGAATTGAAAAGAACTTGCATGTGAGAGGTCTCTAATTGAGAAGACAGGTATTCCTCTGAAAGTCATGCCCCGGACAATGACAATGCCCCCAGATGATCCCTAAACAATTCCCGAGAATTTGTCATCTTACTTGACAGCTTCGGAAACACTGACCGTGGACATTCAAAGACTTTGAAATGATTAGAAATGGTATAATCTGATTAAGGCTGTTGTTCATTTGAGACACAGTTCAGGGCAAAAGAGACTTGTGTTTGGACATAATAAAGTCTTCTTGATAAAAGAGCTGTGGTTGAACAGGAATTGTTCAGGAATTGGCATTGGAATCCTAATATGCTAACAACAGTGGCTCAAATTAGTACTAACAACTAAAATTTCATGTCCCTTTGGAGGTTCTCTTTGAATTCACTTCCCAAATAGAGTTAGCATTGGATAGTTACCATTGGATGTTTTTTCCTGTTTTGTCAAAGATTAGTTGACCATGGAGTTGAGGGTCCATTTCTGGGTTCTGTATTCTGTTTCACTGCTCTATGTGTCTGTTTTTGTTCCAGTACCATACTGTCTTGGTGATCACAGCTTTGTAATACAGCTTGAAATCAGGCAATGTGATGCCCTCAGCTTTGTTTTTCTTTTTCAACACTTACTTAGACATTTTAACAATGTTTGTTCTTCCAATCCATGAGCATGGAATATTTTTCCATCTCTTTGTATCTTCCTCAATTTCTTTCATAAGTGTTCTATAGTTTCTAGAGTATAGACCCTTTACCTCTTTGGTTAAGTTTATTCTAAGGTATCCTAAGGTTTTTGGTGCAATTATAAATGGAATTTATTCCCTAATTTCTCCTTCTGCAGTTACATTGTTAGTATATAGGAAAGCAACTGATTTCTGTGCATTGATATTGTATCCTGTCACATGACTGAACTGCTGTATGAGTTCTCATAATTTGGGGGTAGAGTCTTTTTAGGTTTTCCACATAAAGTATCATGTCCTCTGCAAAGAGAGAAAGTTTGAGTTCTTTGCCAATTTGAATACCTTTTCATTTTGTTTTGTTGCTGTTATGATTTCCAATACTATGTTAAACATTAGTGGTGAGAGTGGGCATCCTTGTCAAGTTCCTGATCTTAAGGGAAAGGCTCTCAGCTTTTCCCCATTGAGAAATGGATGAAGACCTCAGTGTGAGACGGGAATCCATCAAAATCTTAGAAAGGAACATAGGTAGTAACCTCTTTGACATTGGCCACAGCAACTTTTTTCAAAACACATATCCAAGGGGCTCTGCGTCTGTCCTGCCCTGTGCACGAGACCNGTCTGTCCTGCCCTGTGCATGAGACCAGGCTGTCAGGTGGGCCCTGTCTGCTCCAGGCTGGGATCCGGGGCTTTCTCTTCCTGGGAGGCTCCCCAGCCACATCTGCACTAGGAACATTTCTCTCAGCTTCCAGGAGGCCTGTGTGGGGCCCAGCCCTTCAGGAACTCCTGGGCCTCTCTGCAGGGTAGACCAGGGTCTGTGTGTGACCCCCAGTGATAATGAACTGTTCCCTGCACTTCCTCAAAAAACAAAACAAAACAAANAGGGTCTGTGTGTGACCCCCAGTGATAATGAACTGTTCCCTGCACTTCCTCAAAAAACAAAACAAAACAACAAAACAAAAAAACACATATCTAAGGGCAAGGGAAACAAAAGCAAAAATGAACTTTTAAGACTTCAACAAGATAAAAAGCTTCTTCACAGCAAAGGAAACAGCAAAACAAAGAGACAACCCATGGAATGGGAGAAGATATTTGCAAATGACACTACAGATAAAGGGCTGGTATCCAAGATCTATAAAGAACTCCTCAAACTCAACACCCAAAAACCAAATAATCAAGTCAGAAAATGGGTAGAAGACATGAACAGACGTTTCTCCAAAGAAGACATAAAAATGGCTAACAGACATGTGAAAAAATGTTCAACATCATTTGCCATCAGATAAATTCAAATCAAAACCACATTGAGATACCACCTCACCCCAGTTAGAATGGCAAAAATTGACAAGAAACAAAAAATGTTGGAGAGGATGTGGAGAAAGGGGAACCNTCAAATCAAAACCACATTGAGATACCACCTCACCCCAGTTAGAATGGCAAAAATTGACAAGACAAGAAACAAAAAATGTTGGAGAGGATGTGGAGAAAGGGGAACCCTCTTACACCTTTGGTGGGAATGTAAGTTGGTATAACCACTTTGGAAAACAGTGTGGAGGTTCCTCAAAAATTTAAAAATAGAGTTACCCTATGACCCAGCAATTGCACTACTGTGTATTTACCCTAAAGATACAGATGTAGTGAAAAGAAGAGCCATATGCACCCCAATGTTCATAGCACCAATGTCTGTAAGAGCCAAACTGTGGAAGGAGCTGAGATGCCCTTCAACAGAAGAATGGATAAAGAAGATGTGGTCCATATATACAATGGAATATTACTCAGCCATCAGAAAGGATGAATAGCCAACATTTGCATCAACATGGATGGAATTGGAGGAGATTATGCTAAGTGAAATAAGTCAAATAGAGAAAGACAATTATATGGTTTCACCTATTTGTGGAACATAAGGAATAGTATGGAGGACATTAGGAGAAGGAAGGGAAAAATGAAGGGGGAGAAATCGGAGTGGGAGATGAACCATGAGTGACTATGGACTCCAGGAATCAAACTGAGGGTTTTAGAGGAGAGGGGCATTGGGGGATGGATGAGCCTGGTGATGGGTATTAAGGAGGGCACATATTGCATGGAGCACTGGGTGTAATATGCAAACAATGAATCATGGAACACTGCATCGAAAACTAATTATGTACTGTTAAAAAAATTATTCCAACACACTCCTTCTTCTCACTGTTAGTTGATCATTGTTTCCAGTTTTCCAGAGCAATAGAAGCAAACCTATAAAAGTGCTCATCTTTACAATAACAAATAATCAAATTGCCTCTATTTGTGTTCATTTTCTCCCACTTTTTCTGATAAAATAGATACTATGCCTCCTCTTGTCTAAGACCGAAGAGTTCATCCACCTGTTCACCAGGTAGAATCCAATGATTCTTAAAACTGAATGTTGACAACTTTTTTTTTTAATTTACTTGGGAGAGAGAGAGAGTGTGTGTGTGAGAGAGAGAGAGAGTATGAGAAGGGAGAAGGTCAGAGGGAGAAGCAGACTTTCAATGGAGCTGGGAGCCCGATGCAGGACTCAATCCTGGGACTCCGGGACCATGACTTGAGCCGAAGGCAGTTGCTTAACCAACTGAGCTACTCAGGCGCCCTGACAGCTTCTTGTTATATAGATTTAATTGCTTCCTTGACTCCAACCTTTCCTCTGCTATTTAAACATGCTGAAGTAGCTCCCTTATTAATGAAAGCTCTCCCTTATGGTGAGCACTGTGAGTTGTGTAAGACGGATGAATTACAGACCTGTACCCCTGAAACAAATAGTACATTATATGTGAACAAAAACAAAACAAAACAAAAAACAATAAAATGCCCTATACAGGGAAAAAAAAAACAAAAACAGAACCTCTTCCTGGACTCCCAAGCCCTTCAACCTCATCCCCTTTTGTTTGGTTTTTTTTGTTTGTTTGTTTGTTTGTTTGTTTTGGGGGGAAGGTTAAAGCTTTACTTAATGGGTGAGAGCACTTGTTAAGTTTTTAAATCATCACAAGACAGGACAAGCTCTGTGATTTCAGAGCCCAATTGTAAGTATACATTAGCCTGTGCTTTTTTTTTTATTATTTTTATTCTTTGCCCAAGGGGTACAGGTCTGTGAATCATCAGGCTTACATCTTTCACAGCACTCACCAAAGCACAAACCCTCCCCAATGTCCATAACCCATCCACCCTATCCCTACCCTCCCACCCCCCAGTAACCCTCAGTTTGTTTTGTGAGATTAGGAGTCTCTTATGGTTTGTCTCCTTCCCCATCCCATCTTGTTTCATTATTTTTCCCTCCCTACCCCCCACAACCCCCCACCCTGCCCCTCAAGTTCCTCATATCAGAGAGATCATATGATAATTGTCTTTCTCTGATTGACTTATTTCGCTCAGCATAATACCCTCCAGTTCCATCCATGTCGTTGCAAATGGCAAGATTTCGTTTCTTTTGATAGCTGCATAGTATTCCATTGTATATATATACCACATCTTCTTTATCCATTCATCTGTTGATGGACATCTAGGTTCTTTCCATAGTTTGGCTATTGTGGACATTGCTGCTATAAACATTCGGGTGCACGTGCCCCTGAGGAACACTACCTTTGTGTCTTTAGGATAAATACCCAGTAGTGCGATTGCTGGGTCGTAGGGTAGCTCCATTTTCAACTTTTTGAGGAATCTCCATACTGTTTTCCAGAGTGGCTGCACCAGTTTGCATTCCCACCAACAGTGTAGGAGGGTTCCCCTTTCTCCGCAACCTCGCCAACATCTGTCATTTCCTGACTTGTTGATTTTAGCCATTCTGACTGGTGTAAGGTGGTATCTCGCTGTGGTTTTAATTTGTATTTCTCTGATGCCGAGTGATGTTGAGCACTTTCTCATGTGTCTGTTGGCCATTTGGATGTCTTCTTTGGAGAAATGTCTGTTCATGTCTTCTGCCCATTTCTTGACTGGGTTATTTGTTTTATGGGTGTTGAGTTTGAGAAGCTCTTTATAGATTTTGGATACTAGCCCTTTATCTGATATGTCATTTGCAAATATCTTCTCCCATTCTGTCAGTTGTCTTTTGGTTTTGTTGACTGTTTCCTTTGCTGTGCAAAAGCTTTTAATCTTGATGAAGTCCCAATAGTTCATTTTTGCCCTTGCTTCCCTTGCCTTTGGTGAGGTTCCTAGGAAGAAGTTGCTGCGGTTGAGGTCGAAGAGGTTGCTGCCTGTGTTCTCCTCGAGGATTTTGATGGATTCCTTTCTCACATTGAGGTCTTTTATCCATTTTGAGTCTATTTTTGTGTGTGGTGTCAGGAAATGATCCAGTTTCATTTTTCTGCATGTGGCTGACCAGTTTTCCCAACACCATTTGTTGAAGAGACTGTCTTTTTCCCACTGGACATTCTTTCCTGCTTTGTCGAAGATTAGTTGACCATAGAGTTGAGGGTCCATTTTTGGGTTCTCTATTCTGTTCCACTGATCTATGTGTCTGTTTTTGTGCCAGTACCATACTGTCTTGATGATGACAGCTTTGTAATAGAGCTTGAAATCTGGAATTGTGATGCTGCCAACTTTGCTTTTTTTTTTTCAACATTCCTTTGGCTATTCGGGGTCTTTTCTGGTTCCATATAAATTTTAGGATTATTTGTTCCATTTCTTTCTCTTCAGATCGCATAAATCTTTCGCCTTTTACTCATCCCCTTTTGTGCTGACAAATGTTTAATCTCCATTCCAAATCTGTTACTCAGGTAAAACTCTAAAATCTAGCCTTTCTAAACCACTACTCTGAAAAAGCTAATACTGGAATCCTCAATAAATGCCATGTTACTTGCCTTCTGAGTAGGATGTAACAGAGCTCTCCACTGCCTCCTTCTTGAAACCTTCTTCCATTGGCCTCTGGAATTCCTTGTCTTTGTTTTCTTCCTGACTCTTTCATCACTTTCTCTAAGCTGCTTTGAAAATTTGTCTTTCTCAACATGGCATCTCTTTTCCCAAAATTCAGACTCTCACCTTCCTTTGTAATACCACTGCTGGATTTTATCCTCCCCCATGCTCTTAAGTGGCATTAATATGTCCATGACCTTCAGCCTAGGCCTCTCTTCTGAGCTCCAGACCCATGTATAAATCTGCCTACCCAGAACCTCTATCAGGATAACTCAAATATGATTTAAATACAACATAAACAAAACTGATTTCATGATTCATTGTCCATGTTGGGTCAAACTTCTGGTTCTCCTTCAGTGCCTTTATCTGAGAACAGTAGCATCCTCATTCATCCAGTTATACAAATCAGAGTGCCTGGGGCAATCTTGACTCTCTTCATCAACTTACATTTCTTACTGAATGGCGTTCAAAGTCTTTTTGCTATTTGTATCTTTCAGATTCCATCCCTTCTTTCCACTCTCATGGTCACTAGGCTACCCAAGCTGCATCTTCTCTTACCTGGTACCTTATAATAGCTTATTATTAGGTCTTCCAAATCTAGAACTTATTTTCTGAAATGAAGCTAAGTTGATTATCTCAAAATAGAAATGATTGTGTTTCCCCAACCCCATCCCTGTTGAAACCCTTTATTTTTTCTCATTGTACTAAAGACAAGGAAAACAAATATCCTTCTGGGACTATGTGGTAAAGCTCCTGACCAGCTCTGAAACCTCATTCTCTGGAATCTTGTCACACTGGTCCTTCTCAAATTCCTCCAATGCACCATGTTCCCTTCAGTAACAGGAACTTGAAACCGTGGCAGCTCCCTTTGCATGCCCCTCCTCTCTTGGTCATTCAATAAATTCATAGTCATCCTGATGTCTACTCAGCCACCCCTTCCTGAGAAAAGCTTTACTGATCCCCAGGCTGGACGAGATTCTTTTCTTTACAAGCTCTTATTTCATTTTTACCCATACACGGTGTGTATTAGGTACTTTTATCTGTTCCTAACTCCTCTCCACTGCCACACAATACCAGGTGCTCCATGAAACTTGGACAGAGTCTATTTACTATTGGCCTTTAGTCCTAAATACATATTTTGTTGTTGTTGTGTTGTTGAATAATAGCAGTACGAATGAGTAGATGGATCAATAGGAAAATTTGGAAGCATAACAGCATGTTCAAAATATGAACAATAAACCAGGAGACAGTACTTTTTCTATTATTTCTAATGCTTCTTATATTTCAACCAAGAAACATTTATTATTATCTTCTAATCTCTTAAATATTTTCTAGTTGAAGAAATTTTGTATTTGATGGTTGTTTTATTTTGGCCTTTTATTTTTTTTACCTTAATCCTTGGGCTTTTTATATTCTAATATTCTAGAATAATCTATCCCCCAAACCACCTACTTTTCTATTCAAAACACAATATCCCACAATCAGGCAAGAAACCTTATTATTCAGTCTAATGAGAATAGTTTCCTTTTATTCAAAGGTTTGATATTCAATATGGTCATGTTCTGAAAAAGGGAATTAAAATAATTTATTTTTGTTCATCTCAATAAATATCCCACGCCTACCATGTGTCAGAGTTCGATTATGAGAATATGGAAATGAATAGGACAGATACTGTTCTACTGGTATGAAGTTGTTAACATAAAAACTGGTGGTCCAGAGATAACAGTTGTATTGGGAGTCATGATAATCATTTTATTGTAACATTTAATTACTTTGTTGTTTGAGTTCCCCGGGCCTTTCTAAATGCTTAACTGAATAAATAATATTGACTAAGAATGGCCCCTTGACAGGACAATCCACGCTCATAATAGTGATTTTAATAAATTTGGGAGTCCTCAACCAAAATGGACAAATAATTATACATGACCAGAGGAAGATGAACATGAACTTTAATTAATGAACATTTCTAATAATCATGATAAGTCTTTAGCTTAAAGCCTATATCACAGCCACAAATTTTTTAAAAAAAATATCAAGAAACCCAAGAGGGAAACAGAAAGTATGTATAATATCCATAATACCCTAAGCATAAAACAGAGTCTGTTTGAGCAAATTAAATTTTGGCAGGAGCAAGACATTAAAGAACAAGTGGTTTAAAAATACCAATATCAGAAAACTTGAAAGAAATACATTACCTATTTTTCCCTCCCTACCCCCCACGACCCCCCACCCTGCTCCTCAAGTTCCTCATATCAGAGAGATCATATGATGATTGTCTTTCTCTGATTGACTTATTTGGATCAGAGGGTAGGGATAGGGTGGATGGGTTATGGACATTGGGGAGAGTTTGTGCTTTGGTGAATGCTGTGAAAGATGTAAGCCTGATAATTCACAGACCTGTACCCCTTGGGCAAAGAATAAAAACAAAATAAAAAAAAATACATTACCTACTCAGTGAATCATTCTTCTAGCATTTGCTTCTTAAGCATTATATTTCTTAAAGCAGTAGTTCCCATTTCTCCAGTTTTTAACCCATTATTACTTCTTAGCATTGAGACCTTGGTGGGGTGGGGTGGGGGGCTCTGCTGGAGAGACAGTAGGCTAAGAACTTTTTATAAATCCTCTCATTTAACTCTATAGCACACTTATGAGCAAGGCACTATTATTATCCCATTTTGTTAATGAAGAATAGGGAGGTGCAGATAAATTAAATGACTTATTAAAGATCACAGAGCTGGTAAGTGATAGAGCCAGGATTTAGAACCATGCTATCTGACTCCAGAGACATTACTCTTGTATACTCTCTTCCAACAAAATGTTCTTTAAAATGAATTAAAATTCAAATAAATGAATAAAACACGGATATTAGGAGGGAGGCACATAGCTTAAAAATCTAATAAATATCAGACTCTAAAATGTTGGAGGATCATCACCTTTCTCTTTCTCCAGTGGAAAGAGAATTGTCATCCTGGTTCAAGAAGAATGAACAGTCTCTGTTTCCAATGGCTCAGAAGCCTCCAAGTGGGTTTCAGTAATTTTCTTCCTTTTTCCTTTTCCAAAGGTCTAACTAAATTTGTGAGGATACTAAATCAAACTTTCTGAGCCTTCCCTGTTATTTCAGGGGGAGGGTGGTTTGTTTTGTTTTTTTCTAAAAATGATTGTTACCTTTTGCTATAAATCTAAAATTGATCCCTTGTGATGGGAGCAAGGGAAGGCATGTTGAGGAGGGTGGAGTTACACAGGGCTGGGAACCATAAAATGGGGAAAATCACAGCCAAGAGAATGTGAACTTTAACAGCTTGGTCAGGCCTGTATTAAAGGGCAAAATCACATATGTCACAGAGAGTGTTTTCATCACTCAGAGGGGCAGTTCTGAAAAGGACAACATGCTAGAAATGAGAATGGGGGAGCTGAGGCCCAGGTCATCTGTTGTAGTTACCTGGTTATTCATTTGAGCTACTACCGTGGCCGGTGCTGAGATTTTCAGATCATCCAATTTTGTCTTGTCTTTTTTTTTTTTTTGTCTTTTTATTTCTTTATGGTCAACAATGAACTTTTGTAGGGTGTTTACCCTACAGGGAAGATAATGTTAACTGAAGATTATCTACCTAGCCAGTTATCTGCGTGCACACTAATTAACTATTTGCTCGTTTTTGACAAAACAAAACAACATGCGTACACACACACACACGAGTGCTCATGGGTGTAGTTTTTACTGCAGTTTTCTGGGTGTGCTAGCTGGAGACTGTAGTTTGAGGGAGAAAGGGACACATGTATTTACAATGTGGCATAGGTATAACTCCATATTAAGCATTCAGCTTCCTCATTTTAAAAATATCATTTACATCCCCACAGGGACACTTTGGTAGTGCACAAGTCCCAGACTCACTGTGTCCCAGCATTATTCTCTTCCTCTTCTCTGCTGTTTCTTCTTTCGCTCTCCTTCTCACAAGCCAAAAGCAAAACAAACAAACAAACAAAAAAACCTAAAAAACAGGGAGGGAGGAATAAGGGATGGGAAGTGAAGGAAAGGAGAGGAAAGAGAGTGAGAGAGAGTATGAATATACAGACAGTAGCAAGACCTTTTATAAAAACAGACCTCTGATGTACAACCTGTGGCAAGCTGACCGGACACCAGCCTGACCAGACACCAACCTCCTTGCTGCCAATGAATAGCCCAGGAACCAGCCTACTCCAAGTCAGGACTTGTAGGAAAGTAAGACCACTGTCTCTAATAACAGCTCAGCAGGGTAAACAAATAACTTCTGTAACAGTCAACCCCAAATGGTCAGCATTTGATTAACAGCTGCCAGCTTCCCTAATGTTTGTCTGTGAATTTGTCTCTACTTCCGCCTTAGCACCAATCAGTTGCAGCCCATTGGGTGCTTCCCTTCCTTCCACTATAAAACTGTCCCCCACCCCTACCCCCCACCTACCTTTTAGTCTTTGCTAAAAGGCTAGTGACATGGCTGACTCAATGCTTTAGCAAACTCTGAGTAAATACGCTTTTCTTTCTTCATTTGGTTAGTCTTTATTTCCATGGGAATAAAGAAGAGGAAGGCAGAAAGAGAACACATTATGGTTACCCTTTTATTTTTGGTTATATTCTCTTCATATACAAATAAATTACATGCTTCTTGAGGGTGATGACTATATTTGACATATCTCTGTGTCCCTCAACACTCCTAAAACCTCCTTGGTTTTTAATGTAATGGATGATGAATGCATTCTTTATTAATTACTAAATAAAATAAAACACCACAGTAAAGTGCAGGTGAAAAGAGCCTTACAGGAACTTCGATATAACATCCATCTCAAATAGGAGAGCTGCAAAAATGTAAAGTCTGTAGCTCAAACACACAGCTCAGCAGTAACTTTACAAGACACCTGAATTTTTTCTTCCACTACATCATCCCATTTTTCACATGGAAAACAAGTTCTGGACATGTACTAAATCATGTAGGTATGTCTTTATCACATATACTTCAGGGAATTTGTTCATAAAATGGAAATAAATCGGAAATACCCCAATTTATATATCTGATATAAATAATATTTCAGACATTATGATTTATTTAAAATGAGGTAGGCTTTTGTGGCTATGTAGTTAAACTGGTTGTACCCCAAACCCTACTGAAATAACAATAATGATCATGGTGGTAATAATAGTAACACCTAAGATTATATACAGCTAAGAAGTATTTATATAGCTAAGAAGTGTGTGTGTGTGTGTGTGTGTGTGTAGCTAAGAAGTATTAAAAAGCAATAAAACCATAAGGTAACTGAAAATAGTAGAAAACAGGAGTCATTGGAGGGGAGATTTTGAACCATTTATTTTAAGACAGCCAGTGGGACCAATGTAGAGAATTACTGAGGATTGCAGAGCTTTTTTTGCGTTATATTTATATTAAATTAGAAACTAAGACTGATGAGAAAGTTTAAATATTTTTAAAAATATCAATAATCCATTAAATTAACACGGAGTAATTTTGTAAAAAAAATAACTATTTTCAAAACAAATATTTAATTAAGAGTGACGTTTTATGTTTTTGTAAATCTCTTATATTTGGCTTCATAGACAACAACTGGATTCTTCTATTTGCTTTTGCATTTAATCTGTTAGGACTTGGTTTCTTGGTCACTATATGTGAAGAAAGCTGCCCTCACGCAGACATGTAATTGAAGAAGGGAGAGGTCATTTAATAACCTTTTTAAATCACTGTAGTCATCTTCTATACTACACCAAAACTCAGAATCAGTCATCGTTTAAAGTTTAGTTGCAGTATGAAATCTAAAAACACACCAATGAACTTTTCATTCGTCATCTCATGAAAATCTATTGCTCTGTCTTGCAACATGAATAGCTTTTTTACTTGTGAATGATTATATAATATATAAATGAGGCATTCAGCAAATAATGGCTCAGATAGTACAGATCTTCTAAATGTTGACACAATTATACCATAATAAAACTCGCACTTGTAAATATGACCACTGATCTGATCAGAAAAGTCTTTTAGTATCCAGAGCCGTTAAGCTCTGGTGGTATATACAACTTTTCTAAAATTCTAATTGTAACTCAAAACTTATTTTGTATCCTTTAGTGACCAATTGTTTTTTCTTCATGCCACAGATTCGCTTCGCTTGTTTTTGAGAAAATGTCTGCCAAATGCCCAAATCTGTATAATCATTGTTGGTCACTATTGTAGAATGGTTAAGTTTTCTTCTCGTAGGATGTATATAGAGATGCTAGGAAATCCTTGCTAGAGTTGACAGAACAAGAAACAGGAGTTTAGGAATATTATTTACAGTTGCACACATAAGTAAAATTGAAAACTGACACTAAAATACTTTTTAAAATTGGACAGAGGAAGGAAAATGGCAGGTATAAGTTCTCACCTATTATAGCAGAATTCTGTGGTCTAAAGCTGCTACATTCAGAAATGGAGCTCTAACATTTTATTTAGACTTCTGGTGCTCATCAAGGGTAGAAGCGAAAGCAAAAACAGAAGAAATAATTTATCCCTAAAGAATGGGACTAGGAATTGCAGAAGGAAGAGAAAACATCAGTTATTCATTTAATTCCATTCTAGACTACTTAAAAAGAGTTCATACTTGTGTAATATATGTGTTATGACTGTCAGGTTTTGTGAAATGATGTGATATAATTTGAAACTATTATTATACTAATATTAAAACATAATAGAAGACAATAATCAGACCATCGTAATAGTTGGGTATGAGACCAGTTTTGTGGATTTAGCCCACAATAACTAGCTTTTAACAGAGATTTCTTGTGAGCAGAATTGTAAACAAAAACAAGCAAACTAATGAAACAAATGCTAGCATGCATGGGGTATAAAGCACTCCATTCTATTACTTTGTACGAAATGTTTCAACAAAATAGAATGGACTGATGGGCAGTTAAAGGGATGGGCTGGTGGATAGCATTAGATAAAGTAAATGGAGTAAAATGTTAATTGTAAAATCTAGATAGAGGGTGTGTGGGTGTTCACCCTACAACCTTTCAACTTCTCTATATATTTAAATTTATTTAAAATGTTTTTTTTTTATTTTATTTTCATTCTTTGCCCAAGGGGTACAGGTCTGTGAATCATCAGGCTTACATCTTTCACAGCACTCACCAAAGCACAAACCCTCCCCAATGTCCATAACCCATCCACCCTATCCCTACCCTCCCACCCCCCAGTAACCCTCAGTTTGTTTTGTGAGATCAGGAGTCTCTTATGGTTTGTGTCCTTCCCCATCCCATCTTGTTTCATTATTTTTCCCTCCCTACCCCCCACGACCCCCCACCCTGCCCCTCAAGTTCCTCATATCAGAGAGATCATATGATAATTGTCTTTCTCTGATTGACTTATTTCGCTCAGCATAATACCCTCCAGTTCCATCCATGTCGTTGCAAACGGCAAGATTTCGTTTCTTTTGATAGCTGCATAGTATTCCATTGTATATATATACCACATCTTCTTTATCCATTCATCTGTTGATGGACATCTAGGTTCTTTCCATAGTTTGGCTATTGTGGACATTGCTGCTATAAACATTCGGGTGCACGTGCCCCTGAGGATCACTACCTTTGTGTCTTTAGGATAAATACCCAGTAGTGCGATTGCTGGGTCGTAGGGTAGCTCCATTTTCAACTTTTTGAGGAATCTCCATACTGTTTTCCAGAGTGGCTGCACCAGCTTGCATTCCCACCAACAGTGTAGGAGGGTTCCCCTTTCTCCGCAACCTCGCCAACATCTGTCGTTTCCTGACTTGTTGATTTTAGCCATTCTGACTGGTGTAAGGTGGTATCTCGCTGTGGTTTTGATTTGTATTTCTCTGATGCCGAGTGATGTTGAGCACTTTCTCATGTGTCTGTTGGCCATTAAAATGTTTTTTTTAAATGCCCACAAACAAAAAATTAAAAAATAATAAGATGAAATCACCATACTCCCCTGTCCTTGCTCTTGACGGATTGTTGATGTCAACCGTTGGCTCCCTCTTCAACCAAAGGTTCAAGAACTGCCCCTTTTACTGTTGGCAAAGGAGTGATTGCAGTTTTGAGCAAAGATCTGAGAGAAGGAGATAGTGCTTTCACAGACTGTCTCCCTTTTCCTGTGGTAATTTCTTTACAGAGACATTTTCAATATTTCCATTTTAGCGGCTTGCCTTGGAGGTTCTTAGAATTTGTCTCTAAAATTGATTCTTGCCACAAACACTACATAAAGTTCTTTGGCCTCAGGGAATAAATATTTAATTTTTCTCTAAAATTAGAACATACCTATTTGACCTTTGTTGTTATTACTGTTTGTGTGTGTGTGTGAGAGAGAGAGAAACTTTAAAATTTAAGAACTGCTTGTGAGATAATTACCAGGAGACCTCTCAGGATCTCAGAATTGGGGGTCATGGGGAGGTATGAACATGCAAGAGAAATTGGCTGTCATCAAGAAAAAAGATTATTCAGCAATGCTACAAGTCATCACATAGATCCACCTCATGATGTCCCCTCTGCTTTCAACTCCTAGTTTTCACTATTCACATGGAGGGACCATGGAAAAACCATTTATTTCACCAAGAATAAGTAAAACTCCATATGTTGTGCCCAATTTTCCAGAAGTGCTAACTAAAGAGGAAGGAAAGGAGCGTGCTGCTTTTCAAGTGTCTTCCACATTTTAGGATCAAACATTCAGTGATTCTCCATCAGTACTACACCTGGGTCAGGACTTGATTTATTTGTTCCTCCAGCCCTGCTTACTGTGCCGTCCATTTCTACAGAATGAGAAGAGAAATGTGGGTTCCAGATGTGCCACAGTCTTACTCAGGTGGCATTCTTTGCAAGCTCTAAGCAGGACCACAGTAGAAAATCCTGCAGCACCTCAGCCTTGATCACTGCTCTCATTCAGAGAACAGAGAATGCCAGAGATTTGTCATTGTTGCTTTCGGTTCTTAACAGATAGGAATGATGGAATTGCTCAGTAGCTCCTCAACTTTGCCTTTAGGTGCCTCTCCTTAGATGTGGAAACTTGGAAGTTTTTATCTATTAAAATGAGAACAAAAATTTAGGAAATGAAAGGACTAATAAAACAGCAAGGATGTGCCAAATGGCAAGTCTGACTTGCTTCAGCAGTGTTGAAATAGGAGATAGTCACTTTAAGTCTTGTAAGAGACTTTTTGTGGACACCACTTCACTCCAGATATTGTGGTATCAAAGCAGTGAGTCTGTGTCAGGAGTAAAGGATCTCAGAGGCTAATAGCTTGCCAATACCCTAAGCTCCTCACGAGTCTGTGTAAATCTCCTCAATTAACCTCCATTTTAAAAACCAAAAAGTAAATAGATAAATAAATAAAAGGAGCCAACTGAACAGCATCTTCAAGGCATTAAGGAAATCAATACAATATATTATTTTTGTTTTATGAGAATGTAGGGAAGAGGGAGAAGTGGGGGAGAGGGAGAGGGTCTACACAGGGGTGTGGACAGGGAGGGGCCGAGGGGACGGAGTCAATAATGTGTAGCAATTCACATTAAGGACCTTATTTATGTTTCTACTACAGACCTAACCATCCAAAGCTTCACCATCCATTGAATGTGTAAAGCCTGGTATTTATTTTCACTCTGCTTTAGAAGAGATTGGAGTGAGTCTCGAGGGAATGATATTTCTTACAGATTTTGTCTTACATTCTCACTGAGATCATACCACTTCTCACAGTTTCTCAGTTTTACTATCTACCAACTATAAGGAGCCAGATTTTCGGAGGTTGAA
Organism: Ailurus styani; assembly: GCA_002007465.1. NCBI lineage: Eukaryota > Metazoa > Chordata > Mammalia > Carnivora > Ailuridae > Ailurus > Ailurus styani. Next base: position 118,008 of record LNAC01001209.1, on the reverse strand, counting down.
TGCATCGTTCCAAGACTTTGAAGGTTCTTGGAACAAGGTGTGGACAGGGACTTGGGAGAGCTCAGTTTTAGTCTTGTCTATGACACTTCCGAACCTATGTGTCTTGAGTAGAGTTTTTACCTTCCTGGAATAAAAGTTCCAGTATTGGTAAGATATGAAAATCAGTAGTGAACTACAAAGTTGTGCCCTCTCTCTTCAGGAAAGATGTTATAAAGGGGCTGGTGGGATCATGATGGTGGCGTTGACCACCGATATCCGTCAGGTACCTACATTTAAGTGCTACTTTAAATATTTTACAAAAAATATTTTGCTGTATTCCCATGGAACCCCTATAAATGAGATATGTAATGCACATCCTTTTTTTAAAGTTTTTATTTAAATTCTAGTTAGTTAACATACAATGTAGTATTAGTTTCAGGTGTACAATATAGTGATTCAACACTTCCATTTAACATAGATTAGGCACTCTGAAAGAGGATTTGATGTGAATTCCTTCAGAATTTTGCAATCTAGCAAGGCACAATATTGTTCAACACGATTTTCCCTGACAAACTGTTGAGTGAATGAAGCACCATATACAGCATTCCATGTAATAAGCAATAGGTAGTGTTTGAGCTCAGAGATGAAACAGAGCTTTACTATCTATGGTGATAAAGATAATTTTTAGGGAAGGGTAGATTTTATTTTATTTTATTTTTGATTCATCAGTCTTTTATAACACTCAGCGCTCATCACATCACATGCCCTCCTTAATGCCCATCACCCAGTTACCCCATCCCCCCACCCTCCTCCCCTCTTAATCATGGGAAACAAACTGAAGGTCTAATGCACATTTTTACATTCAAGAGAGAGTGTATATTACAGGACTTTCAAGATTCTTACAAATCTTTTTTCTTTTACCTCGTCCTCCCTAGATCTACTGAGATGTCAAAATAAGTCAATGTATATGTAAATTCTTTAGACGTTGTAAAACAAAATGTAAATGTGAATTACTATTTGGATCACCAGTCAGCCCTTCATACAAAATCTGGAGCAAGCTATCTCTTTCTTCCTCTGATACATTTTAGTCTTAATTTAATATACTCTCTAGTCATTTGAATTATCTCTCACTTCTATCTTTTCACCTCTCTTTTTAATTTTATTCTTTCCCAGCTAAACCTGAGACATTGCTTAACCCTACTATTGAAACTTGAGTATCTTTATTCTCAAATTATAAACTGTAAGTAAATTGTAACTGTCAGTGAACCCCATTATAATGGGGGTAGGTTTTTCAGCAGCCCGAACAGTGGCGGTTACTAGGCTGTTTCATGTCGTGTTCCCATGCATGTTTATTTGGGAGGACTTTTAGGAATGACCACCACAGAGGGAAAAGATAGGAAATGGGATTGATCAAACGGAGAAACTGAACTGCAGTGTTATCTTGACTGAAGTGGCAGCCAACTCTACAGAGAATTCTGAAGCTGCCATGGCATCCAAGCTGGTGTGAAGCCAGTCCTTTCCCCTCCCACGTGGATCAGTCATTGGGGTGGACAGTCCCCAGAGGAAGGGGTGTCTGGCTCTCTTCCAGCAGTGGCAAGCCGCAAAGGGAGCTGACTCCTGGGGGCTGTGGCCTGCAGTAATCCCAGCAGCTGTGATAATAAATTCTTCCTTCCTGAAGGGGGTCTGGGAGGGCCACATATCACAGGGTCCACCATCTTCGTTTAGAGGAACACAGAAATTCACCTTAGAGCAAGTCGTCAGAGAGCATTCCTTGAGTAAGCGCCTTTAGTTATGGAAATGTAAATTTAGCAATCCTTGCCCTGGAGGATAGGCAAAAGGACCTTTCTCGGCCTGGAAGCCTTTTTTTTTTTTTTTTTTAACATCTACTTTCATATGCAAAACTGGTCACTGGATAAATTTGGCTTAAGATCATTCTGGAGGGAAAAGGTAGAGACCCCAACCTCTTCCCTTTTAAGATTTAATACCCTAAGGAGATATCTGTCTGCTAAGATGTTTATTGAGATCTGCAGGCAGGAAAAGACCAGCAAGAATGCCAAAGGAGGACTTAGAGGACAAAAATAAGAAAGTGGCCTGATAACCCAGGCTTTTCATGGGCACTGAAAGGTCATACTCAAGGTGAGATGTACATGCTTTTCTCTTGTTAATCTGTCTCTGGTTAGAGGGTCCCCAGCAAAGAATTTAAAAGAGCAGAAGGAATTTTTTTTCCTCCCTTACAAAAGCAATTCTTGAGAATGCGATTAGGTAGTAAAAATGGTTGCCACTTAGCAAACTTAAGGGTGCAGCTCCACTCCAGAAGTACAGGGATCTGGACCAATGAAAAGCAGAGCAGCAGTGGGCAAGAATGCTTACAACTGGATGAGACTTATTTTCACTAGTGATGTCTTAGGGCCTTGTTCGAAGCAATTCAAATATTCATTTAATAAACATCTGTTGAGTGTCTACAGTGTAATGAGAGCTCATCTAGGCACTGGGGATAGAGCAGCAAACAAGGCAAGACATGATCTCTGCTTTTAGAGAGCTTAAAATCTAGTACCAGAGGCATAAAGTAAACAACTAAAGAAAGGAGGCAGTTTAAGATAGGATATCCACGATGAGAGAAATAAAGCAGAATAGTTTCACAGTGGCTAGAGAATTCTGGTTCCTCACAAAGACCCTCTCCTCCACTAAACCTTAGTTCAGCTCCTCCAAGCCATCTGCTCAACTATGCCTCAACCTTGGCTCCCATCCTTGTGGGATCTGTATCTCCTAGTCTTAGCAGGAATTCTGCTCAGTCGGTTTAGGGAAAACCCCCACTCTTAATATTGGATCACTTTTGGTATCTGATCAAATTCCTCACCCTTCCTTGATACCTGATCGCCCAGGCTGGCCTTCAGCAAGACTCCTGTTGTTGGTTTAGCAAGAATGTGCACCCCCACGACCTTGATGTTTTCTCCGGGCCATTCTCCATCCACTGACTCCCTCACTCTGCTCATCGGCTATAAATCCCCAGGCCTCTTTGCTGTGTTCAGAGGGTAGCCTCATCTCTCTACCCTATTGTGAAAGTCCTCATTCCTATCGCAGTAGCCCTGAATAAGGTCTTCCTTACCATTTTAACAAGTGTCAGAATAATTTTTTTTCTTTAATATTCCCCAAGTATCCCCTGAAAAATATATTGGCAAGACAAAGTTGAGTTTCCTGTTTATCACATTAAGAACCACCCCTACCTCAATGATTCTGAAAGCATTTTGGGGGAGGAAGGATAAATTCTGATCTAATTTTAAGGTCTGGTTTTAGGCAGATCCTTCAATGGAGGAGGGGAGTATTAATTAGTATTGGATGAGGATCATAATATAATAGTTTAGGATTTGTGGACACAGCCAGAGGAAGATTTTGAGGCAAGGAATTCAAGAGTCTTAAGATGTAAACTTCTTTTCAATGCTTTTTATTAACAAGAAGATTGGTCTTTCTGGAACTTCTTGTAATGCATAATAAAGTTATTTGTAGCTTCTTTTCCTGGGCAAAAGTCTGCTGGAATAGTAAAGTTAGGCTAATGGTGACAATGGAATAGTAAGGGCATGTTAATATAGGCCAGGGGTTAACAAATTTTTTCTGTAAAGGATAAGATAGCAAATATTTTGGGCTTTGAGTACCACATAAGTGCTCTGTTACATATTTCTCATTTTTATTTTTACTTTTGTTCACAACCTTATCTTTTAAATGGAAAAAGAAAATATTCTTTGCTCAGGAGTCCTATAAAAAGAGGCCCCTGGCTGGATTTGGCCAACAAGCCATAGTTTGTGAACCCATGCAAAAGATGGTAAATTGTGTGGAGGTAAGATGGTGTCACCACTCAAGAACGTCTTTAATTAGCATGGTCCAGGAAGGCCTCAAACTTGCTGCTCCCACTCTCTAGCTAACTAACAGAGTTGGGAATACTATACTGCACTCTGAGGAAACCCAGTGAGGTCCTTGTATTATTTGGCAGTAGTAGTAGTCATTAAGAAGTAGGCACTGAATATTCTTTTAGTAATAACGAGAGGTGGTGTTTAAGTAATTAATTGGAAAAAATAAAAGTGTCCTTACTTGGACCCCAAATAGTAAAGCAGATCATTGAGGTTACACCCACAAAAAATTTTGAGCTGGAGGGCTTCAGTCTCTATGAGAAAGACCTGCTTCTCAGTTAAAAGGTCCAGCTTCATCTCCTCTGCTTCCTTTCTCACTCCAAACTTAGATTAATATAACTGGGAGAAATAATACCAAACCACTGAATATTTTATAGGCCTGTGAAGGTTAGCCATTATAGATGTTCCTGGATGCACCATATTCACAGCCATTTGCAGCTAATTATAAAAGAGCCTTCGAGGTGTTTGTGGAGGGTAGGAGGTGGGAAAATGGTGGGAGCCTTTAGCTGCAATAGAGCTAAAACCTTGCAAATATATATAAATATTTCAGAAGCCAGGATTGGAAGGCAAATCTGCTGTAGTTTAAATCCAAGCTCACAAAACATCTAGCATAATCGTTTGGATAGAATAGGTGCTCAATGACCGTTTGTTGAGTGAAGACATAAAAGCAAGAATAAGCAATGAAAATCACAGGGTTCTACAATGAGAATTATTGCCTCCTGATTTTCCATTCGGGCAGCATATGTTCTTGACAGACTCTGTTTTCGGTTTTTCACGTACCCTTTCCCATTTGGTGGTTTCATTGCTTACTACACAGCTCCTCCCTAGACGGAGAAAGAAAACCTGCATCTCTCTCTATTCCAGGAGCAGTTATGATAGGTTTAGACATAAAAGACACTGATGTAACAAGATAAAATGGGGGTTTGATGATTTCACTGATCTTTATTTTTTAGCTGTCCTGCTTTAGCAGTATAATTTCAAGGTGGTCCAAGCAATATAATTCCAAGAGAGTAAATTGCTTTATATTATACTATCCATTTCAAGCTGAGTTAAACTTCATTCCATGGTTAGCTAGTTGCTATATGGAAGTAAATATTTTATAGTTAGTTTAATCTTCTTGCCATATCTTCATGCAGAAGAAGAGATCATTTATCAAACAATGGAATAATATCACTGAAAAAGATCCAGGAAAGTTTTATCTTCTCTTTAGGAAAAGTGGTACTTTACATTAATGTTTCACAACTCCTTTAGACCATTTTTTCCCTGCCTGAGATAAGACCAAGAATGCTGGGATGCTTTATCTGTGCTCTTTTTCTTTCCCTCAAGTAGCTTCTTCCAATTTCTCCAGCCCAGTGACAACATTCCCATGATCCATGAATGAGCTGCTCTAGCAGTACTTTTTGCCACATTTACTGAAAAAAAGACATTCTGTGTTGGAAGCTGGCTTTATGATGTGCCCTTCTAAGTCCACGGAATGTCATTCAATCTATTATTCTTGAAATTGACAAGTTAGAAGGAAGCTCACCTTTCTAGAGTTTGCCTAGAAATATCATTGCTCCTTCATGATTACTAGGAATAATTTGTTACTGTAGGAAAGGAAAAAAGTTTTTCTCAACCCTCTTGGGATCAGATCTGAAAATTACACTGACAAAGAGAGATAAACAGGAGAAAAGCATACAAATTTATTTAGCATAAGTTTTACATGACAAAGCAGCCTTTGTAAGAAAATGAAGACCTGAAGAAATGGTTAAGCCTGATGATTTTTATGCAAGGTTTGATGAAGAGAGGACCATCCTGGAGAAATATGATAGGTCAGAGTGTAAAGTAAGTGTCCCTGCGGGAAACCATGAGGACACCTTTTGGGAGACAAGTACCCTTTGTCTTCAAAGGTAAGGGTGCTTCTCTCCTCCATAGATAGGGTAGATAGGAAGAACACCTCTTACATAAGGGTTTATGACTGTTGGGGGGGGGGGGAAGGGTGAGGGGAAGGATGGAGTGACCTTCCTGCCCCTGTTGTTTTCTCAAACTCCTTCAGCTTAAAATATTCAATATACCAAGGTGCTATATGTAGGGGTAGCGTGTCCTGAACCAAAGGTGAAGACCTTTGTGTTAATATCGGTCCCTAACATTATCCCCTTTGAATAGATTTTTGAATAGCTATGAACTGAATTGACCTTAGAAGTCGAGAAAATGAAGTTGTATATAAAATAGATTCACAGCATATACTTGTACACAAATGTTTATAGGCTAATTTCCCAATTGGCGATGTGGAACTCTGAGCTCAGTCAAGAGGTTTGAGGATGTAAAAGCTAGTGTTTTGGACTTTCTTGTTATTCTTTTGAGAGAGCAACGACATGTGGATAGAGGTGAACAGCATGCTGAAAGATCTTTCTTTAGATCAGATGCTCCCAAAAGCGGTAATATCACCCCCAAAGGAGCAAAAATGAATTCTTGCATGGTGAAAAAAATTTATACACATGTAACTTTTTAAAGTATATAATGCATACTATTGTCTCCTAAAATATTTAGTATATAATATGAATATATACTCTTTATGTGTATATCTATACTACTAAAATTTCATGGAGGGTACAATTAGGAAAAAAAAAATGAACTAAGAACACTCCCTGGGGGAGGATAAAAATAAAGAAGGAGTTCAGAAGCACTGCTTTAGATAAAAGGCTAAAGACAACCAAAAAGGAGAAAGGGTAATTAAAATTAAAAGAACCAAATTAAGATTGAGAGGAGGTGAAACCGGTGTCAGAGAGGAAAAGGCATTGTTTTTTTAGAGTGTGAAAATACAGAACTCATTTTCAACTTAGAGACATAATAGAGCAGACTAGCAAATTAAACCAGGAGCTCCTAAACTCACGGTGAGACATGGTACCTGCTAACTGAAAGGAGTCAAAGCCAAGAGGGCCCATCTCGTGAATTAAGTTAATGCCGGATTAATGTGGTAACATGAAATTACACTTTCAGTTTATGCCAGTTCTCTGTAATCTGTTCTCTAAAATTCCTTCCTACTCTTGGGGCAATGAACTGTGCGTTTCAGTTGACGGAGAATGCTACACTTGAGAGGACTGGACAGAAAAGAATCTATCGTCAGAGCGAGGTTCACGGGTGTGGGAATTGTCAGTTGCATAGAGCCCTTGCTTAGAAGGACCTTGTACTTGGTGTATGACTCTGCTGTCACTGTTTTTGAAATTCTTAATCATTCTGAACAAGGGGACTTATATTTTTTGCTGTGCACTGGGTCCTGCAAATGATGTAGCTGGTCCTAAGTACAGTAATAAAACAAGGGCAATCCCAGGGGGACAGATAGGTCTAGTCTTTGGAGGACAAATTTCCCCTTTCCAGTGTAATTTTTCAAGATACTAGAAGATGAAAGCTTCCCAGGAGAACCAGTGGGCAAATGCATCCTGTTTGGGTGCTCTAGGGGCAATGTTCCATGGACCATTTGCCGAAACAAGATGCTCTGCTATCTTTAAATGCCAAAATCTATCTCAACTGTAGAAAAGCAAGGCTACCATCAACCTCAGCCTGACTTTACCACTGGAATGTTACCCTTTGTGGCCACCAGCTTCCACCACCACGAAGAGGTGCTGAAAAGAGGTTGAAAGAAATAATTCGCTAAATACAGTTCAACATACGCGCACTTGGCCTTATTCTTTGTACCTTAAATGACACCTTCTATTATTGCTATCATAAATAAATAAACTCCATGAAAATAAGGCCATTCCACACACTTCACTCCTGCCCAGCTCTAAAATGCTATCACTTCATCATAGAAAGATTGGGAGAACTTACAGGCAACTATGAGAGATTTGCTTTATTTAGCAAGTGTGAGAGGTATGAACGAAAATTTGTGAGTGGGCTAAAAAGAAGTTTCTGCCTGTGATGTTTAGAAATCTGTCTGCAACACCAAGCTGGAGCAGCTGTTTGCACTGCAAGATGATTATATTTCAGAAGCTGATGAACTTCAGTTGCTGGAAGTGTACCTGTGGCAATGGGGAAGATGAATGCTCAAGAGAAAGGTTCTTTCCTTCCACGTGAATGCTCCCGTCCTGAGGCCTCTCCCAGGAGAAATAAGATCCCTTTTCATGGCATCAGCCCTATTCAGAGACGTCAGCGGGGAGTCAGGAAAGAGGCACTCAGAGCCGGTGGAGCTGCCTTTCTCCCTCAGGGAGGCTGCGGCTCTTTGCAGGTGACGAGAAGAAGGTGTGATTCTCACATTTAATGAAATCCCAGAAATGAGGCTTTCAGTTAACATCTGGTCTTGAAAGAGGGGCTCTTGGCAGGCTCTTTTCCTGCTGCGGAATGGCGGGTTGGGTCAAAGGGACTTTCTGTCCTCCTCCCCAGTCCAGGGAACATTAGCGGTTGGTTCAGTTCCATTCACCCCAGCAGGGGAACCAGGCGGAGGGAGCCCACTCAAAGTGGCAGAGACTGCTGGCAGCTGGCTCCCGCCATTCTCAGCCTGTGCCCTCTAATCAGGTAGCTGTTCACTTATGTCCAATGAAGCCTAGCTGAGCAATTAAAAAGGCAAACACTTCCTGAGAATGGCATGGCTGGAGAAATTGATAAATTTCCCTTTGCTTGTACCTCAAGGCACAGCGTAAGCTGCTTAAATGTTACCTTGGAGCCAGGGCTTAGTGGAGCTTTAAAGAGGGTTTACCCTTCTGAAAGGGGCGGGGCTGAAATCTACAAAGACCTTGGGAAAGTCCTGAACAGTCTTGTGGATCCTTGCAGCTCTCTCGCCCTCTCCCTTTCTCTTCTAGTACAAACTGTGTCTTTCTGCTAGTCAAGGCAGGTATTTTTGCAATTGTTCTGATTGGCTGGTCTTCTGTAATACATTTGCACCACTGTACTTTCTTTTCCTTCCGATAATTGGGGTCCCTTAGAGTCCAGAACTGAGAAAATGAAGAGTTATTTCCTTGGTCGTTTCTTCTCTCCTTTATTCTGTAATCCTTTTGTTCTCTCTCTGATTTCTGTCCACTTCTAATGACCCCCAGGCTTTTCAGCACAGGAAGCTCCAAAAGAAACAATGCTAACAGGACACAGAGAGACAATGGGAGCCTCCCTCTGGCTGGGAAATGGCAGTGCATCCAAGTAGAGAGATCTCTGAGATGCTAGAGTGGAGCTGTATTATCAGAAAGGAGTGTCATCGTAATTGTACCAAACCTTTAAAATAATAGTTAACTTTGACTAAAGAGATACCACATACACAACCATATTCTTCAGAGAGGACCACACGTGTATAACGCTATTACTTCTTGGAAAATTGAAAAATTGAAAAATACAAGTGACCCATGTAGAGGTTAAAAAAAAAAAGATATAATACAACATAAGTGTTAAATAATAGTATTGGCTAAATAAATTACGGTATGTCCATGCCACTGATTACTAATGAAGTCATTAGAATTACGAGGATGTATAGCTATTAATATTAGGTAGAGTATGCTGAATTTTACACACATACACACACACACACACACGTATGCTACCTTTAGATGGTAGTAAAATGGACAGGAGAAGAGGGATAGCCTTCTTTGGAGCCACCCTTTCAGCTCTGTTACAGGATCTTCATGCCTTCATGAAGACTCTTGCTTTAATAATGTCCTTCAGGAACAACTGCATGCAAGAACCTAGCTCTTTACTTGCTGACACAAGGTAATCATAGACTAACTAGAAAAAAATGTGGAGCAATCACCTTACCTCTGGGTGTTATATTCTCATTTGTACAGTGAATGGGCTTGACCAGGTGATCTTTCAAAGTCTTTCTTCCTCTCATCTAGAATTCTCTGTGTCATGATAATTAATGGGTGACCCCGACGGAGTTTTCTTTGTATCCTGGTCATTGAGACAGGCTTATGATGAATATATTTTTAGTGAATGGCGGTGTTAGTAGCCCTTAAATCACAGGGTACAGGTAGGTGTCCTCCCACTTGGTCAGATCTCACACAGAACCAGCGCTGGCAGTGTAGGGAGAGAGCATCCCCAACAAAAAAGGATCCTGAAATCTAGAGACCATTTCCTGGCAGCCTGTAGAGCATTCCTCTGATTTTAGATAATCGTGGGCTATGTTAAAAACTGTCACCAACTATCTCTCATTGGTGGCAGTCCCAAAGTTTGTCTCTCCTCAAGCTGAGGGGGAGGCATGAAGCTCAGTGAAGGGCTGAACATTGTGTATAGGGTCTGCAGTGGGCGTGTACGCATATGTACATGTGCGTGTGTGAGAACAGGTGGCATTATCTCATTTTTTTTTAATCCAGATACACTTTTCTCCACCTTTCCTTCCAAAAGTTAGTCATTCCCTGGCATTTTGTGCTTAAATTATTCCCTTTATCCCAATAAGTGTGAAGCTTAATTAAATTCCCGTTTTTGAATACAGTTGTAGACATAGCAGCAAACTGTCCTTTTAGATTGTGATGTAGTTAGAGAAAGAGCTATGGTCACATTAAACAAAAAATTATTATGTGTCTTTGGAGTGTGCCCATGTTAATCTTATAGTTTTATAGCTATGCCATTGTTTCCATTGTATGAATATGGATGGATTTCTGTTTCTTTGGTTTTTTTAAAGATTCTTTCTTTCTTTATTTGACACACAGAGAGAGATCACAAGTAGGCAAGAGAGGCAGGTGGAGAGAGAGGAGGAAGCAGGCGGGGCTCGATCCCAGGACCATGAGATCATGACCTGAGCTGAAGGCAGAGGCCTTAACCCACTGAGCCACCCAGGCGCCCCTGGATGGATTTCTATTGACGAGGACATCACATTGCTGGTCTTTGACAAGTATATTTGCTCCATTCCCTGCCCTGGGACCACTTCTCCCTCTAGCCCATGGTTATCATCCTTTCTTCCACAGTGAAAGAGAAACATCTTTGAATGGGGTGAGGTGGGGACTGAAGTCTAGTTTTTCTCAGATGACATAGTTTATAGGGATGCCTGGAATTGTCCCACTGGATCCTACACCATCCACTGTAATTGCTTAGAAATGCGCTGGGTCTGTCTCACCTTAACTCCCATGTTCACAAGGAAAATAGAAGCCAAAATTGTTACAGTAAGCTTCCTGACATAAATTCCTGGGATAAGGGCGCCTGGGTGGCTCAGTGGGTTAAAGCCTCTGCCTTCAGCTCAGGTCGTGATCTCAGGGTCCTGGGATCGAGGCCCGCATCGGGCTCTCTGCTCTGCAGGGAGCCTGCTTCCTCCTCTCTGCCTACCTCTCAGCCTACTTGTGATCTCTCTCTCTCTCTCTCTCTCTCTCTCTCTCTCTCTTAAATAAATAAATAAAATCTTAAAAAAAAAAAAATCCTGGGATAGTTAACATGAGCTTGTATGATCTGTAGGAGGCCTGCAGCCAGAACGGTCACAGTGCCTCCCAGAACAGCTGGGAACGGTCAGCGGCTGGACTTACTCATCCCACACACTTCCCCACAGGAGGGGCTTGGTCGAGGTATCAGTAGTCAGGAAGGGTCAGGCCCTCACAAGGATGCGAATACGAGAGAAGCAAATGGCTTCAAAAGAGAAAGTGTGTTGTTCCGGCAGGAATCTCAGCTTCCCCTTCCTCTGCCATGAATGTTATCACTTCAGAAATTCTTAGTTACTGGTGTCACAGCCCTGCTCTCTGGCCTGTGCGGAGCTGGGTGGGTCATCCCTCCCCGGAGAGGCGCTCACTCCCCTCTGGGCCGGGGCTGGCTGGAGGGTGGGGAGAGCAGAGCACGCTGCTCTTCCGCTGCGCGTGCGCAGTCTGCAGCCCTCCCCTGCGGTGCATTTTGACTGAACCTGACTGCCGTCCAGAAGATGCCGTTCTATCTCAAGTCTCTCTGTGGTTCGCTTGCTCAGTCCTCATTCAGCAGATACCAGGGAAACTGACATACATCCCTCTTTTCTTTTGATCACTTCAAACTCGCCTGTTTTCCCTTTCTAACATTAGAGACTGTTTATTCTTATTATAAAAAGGCTAATTGTTATATATTTCATATGTAAATATATACACGCATATATACTTACATCTATCTGTGGATTATACATGTGTATACATATACATACATACACATATGTGTGTACATATACGTATAATCCAAACTCTGTTCCTCAGAATATAATGCCCATAACATGCACTGGAAAATTCATGCACAGTGGATCCTTTTCCCTCCGTGAGAGATTCATATTCAGATTTGCACATCTAAAGAACTGGTTAAGTCCTACAGTCATAAAAACCTGTCTGGGGGCGCATGGGTGGCTCAGTGGGTTAAAAGTCTCTGCCTTCGGCTCAGGTCGTGATCTCAGAGTCCTGGGATCAAGCCCCTTTGCTCAGCAGGGAGCCTGCTTCCTCCTCTCTCTGCCTCTCTGCCTACTTGTGATCTCTCTCTGTCAAATAAATAAAATCTTGAAAAAAACCTATATATATGTATATATAGAGACATATATATATATATACATATATATGTATATGTATACATCTCAAGAGTTCCCCAGTTTATTTGACATTACACAGAACTAATACTCTGCAGAACACATTCGAAGACACTGCTGTAGAAAACCAAATAAGAGCACTGTGGAGCTGAATCACGAGGGCTTAGGTTCTAAAGACCATGCCTAAACTGAAAATCTCAGACGAAAAAATATTTTAAACAACAGAACTACACTCATTGTGGTGAACCACTCACCTTAGGGGGAGCAGAAGGCGCTGATAAGGACTGATGGAGACATGCTTGTGTCTGATCACTTGCTCATCTGTGGTCATAGATCACAGAGGGGAACAGTGGGACAAGTCACTAGTGATCTTACATAGCTTCCTCTTTTTTTTTTCGATCACGTGCATATGTTTAACTTTTGATACATTAAAAATGTATATGATGCAACCTCAGTCTGGTCTCAAAAGTGTCCAACATATGTAGAAATATAGCCAATCTTAGAAATCACTTGTACAACATTCTAGTATGTATATATTTGAAAACCAATCCTTGACAGAATAGTGGAAATGAAATATATTGCCCCTTTTGGACTTTATAACTTTTTTCAAAATTTTGTTGCCCTCCCTAAGTGCTCAGGCCTCTCATACTCTAGTGAAAAGAGCAAAGGATTTGGAATCAGAAGACCTGAGTGAGTCTTAGTTATTAGCTGCACGAATTTGAACAAGTCACATACATTCTTCCTGAATTTCAACTTCTTCACAAGTAAAAGGAGAGAGGATTATACAAAGAAGTGAGCTTAAGGGAAATCCATGGTAAATGTCCAAGACCCATGTAAATAGCCTGTGTGTTTATTTTTCCTCGCCTACCTAGGGACCCTCTCCCACCGTGTTTCCTGATCTAGATCAATGCCTAGGTAGTTCCCATGCACAAAATGCTCATTTCCCCATCTTCCGTATTCTCAAATACCCTCTGCTCCTTACTCATAGCTAACTGTGCCAATGGAAGGAAGTTGATGAAACCATGCACATCCAACTAGAAGTTATAATTAATAGTTGAATGGCATAAAAGTTTAGGATATTCCCTGAAAAGCCTTGCCTTGAAGGAAGTCTACAGGACATGATGGTAACATACATGGCAGCTGGGAGGCAAACAGCAGGGCTCATTCCTGGCACCCCTGAAATCACACCACTTAGAAGACCTCTGTTCTATCCATGGCGCTCTAGGCTGTTCCACCCAGAATACACGCTGCCTTTCAGCTTCTAAAACCGTGGGGAGATACATTCACTCTGATTTGGCCCACGGACTTGCAGTTGTAAAACTTGTCGGTGTGGACACAGATCAAGAAAGAAAGAACAGGTAACAACATTCAGGAAGCATAAGCTGAATTTTTTTTTCTTTTAAATGTCCAAGATGTACCTATTCATTAGCTCTTCTACGGTAAACTTTAATGGAGTGCTTTCTAGCAATAAGTTTTCCTTTTTAACATTTGAGAGAGATCTTTAACTTCCATCTCAGGCATTGTCCATCCTTAACTTCCAGTTGACTGCTTCCAATCTTCTCCAACTGCTTTGACTTTTCTAGTATATTCCAGGTGATAGGATAGACTTAAGCAGATTACAAAGGCTTTTATCTGTGGAAATTTTATTTTTTTATTATTATCATTTCCTTCAAATATTCATTTCTCTAATTACTTCCTCTGTAGTTTTCTTTTCAAATGGGGTGGGGGCATTTTATTGTTGTTGTTTTGTCCCTCATCTTTTTATACGGAGTCCACGTATTTTTGTGGCTAGAAGAAAATAACCTTTCAAATACTAAAAGAAACTTTTATTTTCATTTCCCCAACACCTTAGCCAGTTGGGAAATAGACATTCTGGATTCATACTTCACTCCTCTCCCTAAACTGGCAGAATTTTCTTTAAATTTTTACTTTAAAGTTCTGTAACTATTTTTATTGTTGTTGTTTTATTTGTGTTTGGCTTGATTTCTCTTTAAGAACCAAGCATATTTTCTTGTCTAAACAGTATATTTGATCAAAGCTAAATTGTGTTTCAAAAAAATTTACAGTAGCCTACTCATGTGTGCCAAGCTCATGGTTGATAAAATCTTTCCTCATTCAATTCATCTCATTAGCCCACTGGTCACTCAACACATGAGCAGACCTGCATCTTGGACATCTGTTGCCTATGGCTTTAAGTGTACACTTAATTGAGCCATAACAACTAAGACAAGATAGTACAGCCTAGGAAATTATCTCATGTTAAATGTGCTATTTGAGGTAAGCCCTTAGTTCATATTTAAAGACCGGACCAGATATAGAAATAAAGTTACGGTTTTTGTTTTTTTGGTTTTTAAATCCAGCTCTGGCAAAGCTTGTAGACTGAGAGGAAAGGCAAATTTTCAGTGAACATAAGCGAATGTATAACTAATAGAAAAATATTACTTTCTGTTATCTGGTGTTGGTAAAAATGGAATATTCTGGTTTAAATGCTATTCTATCCACCAAAGAATTATCTTTGATTGTTTTCTAAATAATAGTTCCAGAATTCATTCTTTTAATCTCTAAATTATTTTACAGTATTGTTAAACATAATAATACTGTACATGTTCCCAAATGCCAATTAAAGGAAGATTATGTTTAGGGGCGCCTGGGTGGTTCAGTTGGTTAATCGGCTGCCTTCAGCTCAGGTCATGATACCAGGATCCTGGGATCAAGTCCCGCATCGGTCTCCCTGCTTGGCAGGGAATGTGGTTCTCCCTCTCCCTCTGTCTGCTGCTCTGCCTACTTGTGCTCTCTCTCTCTCTCTCCCCCTCTCTGTGTCAAATAAATAAATAAAATCTTTAAAAAAAAAAGAGAGAAGGTTATGTTTAGCAGAATATCAGTTAATCAAGATTATAGGATTTGGCATAAAAATCATTTAAAGTTGTGCTAAGTCTTATATGAGGAGTTTTTATGTATAACTCTGCTTACATCTCTCTCTGTATGTGTATATCAATGTATATGCAAATATACTTATTAAATGGCAACCATGTGGTATCTTTACATACATGTCAATGCAGAAAATCAGTCATTTCAAAATGTGTGCATATGATTTGATTAGGAAGTACAGCTGCTTTCCACAAAAATGTTTAATCTTTGTGACACTTTGACCTATTGCCAATCTATTTTTTCAGGGTTTCTGATACTTCTGTTCTTTTACTGTAGTTGTTTCCCAGTTACCATGTTGTACTGTGTTTCTTGAGTCTGAAAAAGTAGTAACTACCTTTCCTTCATGAATGTGCTACTATTCCCCTTTATTTTTCATATCACTGTTGACATAATTATGTTGTCATGGGCACCTGAGTAATGCAGCCATTCATCATTAAAATAATATGATAACTTGAGTTGATATTGTAATTCAGAAAACCCTCTTACTACATTTTCTCTATAATTCAGGACTCATGGTTATCTTATAGTTATAGAAATAAATATGTGCCCTGTGTCTGACACTGTATGCATTATCACTCTGAATGTTCACAGAAAATTGTCAGTCTCTGCTCTTCAGTGCCTGAAAAATAATAATAAATGAAAATTTTGCTATTATAGAGAAGGAATAGTGTCTCTTTCCATCACCCAGAAAAGATCGCCGGTCTTATTTGTAGCTTCTTGTGTATTTTCATAACTTCTAAAGATGAGTAAACTCATTCGTGGTGTTTTGGTTTCAGTTTGAACAATGTCAAGGAGGTAATTGGTCAAAGAGTGAAAGGCTGGCATCACTAGCCTTGGCGTATTATTATCTTGCTGTCTGGGTGCTAGCAAATGCCATTCAAGGAAGCCAGATGCATCTGCCTAGGAAAGAGCCTGAAGAGGGACATTGTTATCATTGATATTCATTGCTCATGTTGATATGATCATTATGAGGAATAAGGAAACCTGCCAAGTATGTGGTGAGATCACAGGCTGCCCTCCACCACAATAGAAAATGTCTTAACAAAGAAAAAAAATTAGGACATGTTCTCTGGAAAAGAACAGAATCTCATCCAAGGGCAGAACTAGTAATAAAGAGTCCATATTGGATGAAACAAAACCACTGATTGAAGGCTTGTGGACATCTTTGGAGAAAATGATGTACCCTTGGATTGTAAAGGAGCAGTGCCTACTGACAATAAGTTTCTTTCTTTTCTTAGGAATAAAACTCAGATTCACAAAAGGCAAACTGTATAATTCAAGGAAGTTTTACAATTACGAGAGGGGATTTGCTTCTGGACTCAAGAAGCAAAATTCTGGGGGCACCTGGGTGGCTTGGTCATTGGGCATCTGTCTTTAGCTCGGGTCATTATCCCAGAGTCCTGGGATCGAGCCCCCGCTTCGGGCTTCCTGCTCGGCGGGAGGCCTGCTTCTCCCTCTCCCACTCTCCCTGTTTGTGTTACCTCTCTCACTGTCCCTCTCTGTCAAATATATAAATAAATCAAAAAAAATCTAAAAAAAATTAATAAACAAAATTCTGATAAAATAAATTTGAAAGAAAAAGTAAGATTATGATGCCTGGGGGTCTGGAATCTCTCATGAGGAGAAGAAAATATTGTCACTCATTTCATTTTTCAATCCTCTTGCTGTAATAGGATATGGAATAGTTGTTCTTAGAACTCTGTTAATCCTTAAAAACATTAATGTATGTAAAAACAAACTTTGGTGACATTCCTACCCTTTACTACCTATGCAACGTTTGGTATCATTAAGATTTGAAATTGGCATTGCTATGCCTTTACTATTCCATGTTTACTTGGAAAGTTTCTAATTTTCTCCATCCCCAGGGAAAACTATTAGGTCCCCTGTTGTGTTCATTAGCATCGCCCAGTAAATTAAAATGTAGAAGATAGCCTGAAAGGAACAAGAGAGTACTATTTGTTAATGAAGCATCCTACCTGAACAAGTTTTTACTAATCAGGCTAGGGAAAACAAAGCTATGTTCAGCAAAGTGCCCATGCAAGGAAGAAGAGGGGAAGGAATCTTTGATTGCATAAATGAGAAAGTAGCTAGTATTCAGCTGAACCAGCAGGGACGGTGCTCCCAAGGCCTTTGTGTGGTTGTCCATGGCCGTGTGACTACAGCTCAGTCCATAAGGATGTTATTCAATCTGTTGAAATGGAGGATTATGAGACATGTTTAGGAAGTTGGATTTTAAGGAAACAACAGGGTTTTTTTGTGGTGACGAAGGGCAAAGTGAGGGGACTGTGTGTTCAGGAGGACTTCCCCTCATTCTCTCCTCATTCTTTTTTTTTTTTAAAGATTTTATTTATTTATTTAACAGAGAGAGACACAGCGAGAGAGGGAAAAGGAGCAGAGGGAGTGGGAGAGGGAGAAGCAGACTCCCCACAGAGCAGGGAGTCCGATGCAGGGCTCGATCCCAGGACCCTGGGATCATGACCTGAGCTGAAGGCAGACACTTAATGACTGAGCCGCCCAGGTGCCCCTCTCTCCTCATTCTTGCCTGTAAACTGCCTCAGCCAGCCAGTCAGTGTTCAATATTTCCTGCCTGCAAGCTGCAGGCTCCCACCATCCCACCTCCACATTCCTCATAGTGATCGTCCTAAAAGAAAAGTCTGATCATGCCACTCAGGTGCTGAAAACCCTTTAGAGGTTTCCATAACCTGAAGGATAAAGATCAAAATCTGTCATCAAGCAAGGAAATCCCTATAAGACGGGGCACCAGATGACCTTTTTGGTTTTTCTCTCTCGCTGCTCTTTATCTGGTACACACTTGAGCATTAGCTGTGTCAAATCTCCCCGTACCCCATCCTCCATTAGACCACTGCACATGCTCTTCTGTAGTGAACACTACCACCGTCCTCCTCATCATCCTGATTAGCAATTACCCGTCCCGCAAGACTCAGCTCCACTACCATCTCTTCTCGTAGTACATATGTGGGGACATATGGATATGCATAAACACACACAGTCCTCATTTTGCCCAATAGTTCAGGACCGTAAAAGTGACTGTGCAAGTCCAAGCAAAGTAACCTTTTTATATTTTCCAATCAAAGTGATCGTAATAATCAGTGGGAAAAAATACATTGTTCCATGACCTTTAAATTTTCATCAAAATATTAAAAACTCTCTGTCGGTTATAAACGTAGACAGAAGTAATCAATAAAATGATTATTTAGCACACTGTGATTAAAAACATTAGAAACATTAAGAATGAGAGTATTTCATTTCTTTTTAGAAAAGGTAAGGAGTAGTTTGAGCAGAGCTTTCCTCTCTCTTCTCATGGTGTAATTTACAGTGCAGAGAAAGCATCTTCTCTCTGCTTTGGCAAATCATCATACTCCTTTCTAAGTTTGGATTGGCTTCTAACATTTTGTTTTTTTCACTTTCAATGCCACGAAATATCTTCTGATTTTCTTTAACATGAAGATTTTTTTGCCAACATCACTTCCTTTGGGACATCTTCATCCTTTTCCTTCACTTTCTTTCCTCATTTATGTCGACACATTTGTCTTTATTGAGTTCTTCTGGCTACACATCTAGGGTTCCTTGGATGGCAACATTATCAACATTCCCACAGTCAGCTATTTCTTTTGTAATTCTATTTACATTTAATTTGAATTTCCTTTCCAATGTCATCACTTTTCATTTCTTTGCTGAGATTTCATCCTTGTTAGCCAATTTCCTCTTTTCATTATTTATACTTGTAAATACCACATGGATTTGTAACTAGGAGACAAAGAGGCAATACAACTCCACACTCCTGTCTGTGCCTGAAGGTGCACAGTGAGCAATTACTAACAGACTTCATTTTTTAAAAGATTTATTTACTTATTTGAGAGAGAGCACAAGCAGAAGGAGCAGCAGGAGAAGAGGAAGAGAGAGAATTCTCAAGCAGACCCCTCACTGAGTACAGAGCCTGATACAAAGCTCAACCCCAGGATCCTGAGATCATGACCTGAGCTGAAACCAAGAGTCAGCTGCTTAACCCACTGAGGCACCTAGGTGCCCAAATCACTGACAGACTTTATTTTTTTAAGTTTGTTTGTTTGTTTGTCAGAGAGAGAGCACAAATGGGGGAGCAGCAGGCAGAGGGAGAAGCAGGCTTCCTTCTGAGGAAAGGGCCCGGTGTGGGACTCCATCCCAGGACCCTGGGATCATGACCTGAGCCGAAGGCAGACACTTAACGATCTGAGCAACCAGCATCCCATCACTGACAGACTTTAAAAGAAGTGACATTTTAGTCACTAATCATGATGCACGTCTCTTATTTACATTATGATTTGTAAATGGAAGAGTTAGCAAGGGAGTTTTTACTTTCTGCAATTACTCAGAGTTAATATACTGTAGAAACTAAAATTTAGAGCATGATATTGGTCTGGTATTATTTAAACGGTGAGTCATGGGAACTGAAATTTATGCACACTGGAATGGTGCAAATCTGAGACTGCCTGTGTGCGTGTGTGTGTGTATAATAAAACCTATTTCCAAGTCTGTCTTTCCATCTATAATGTAAACATCTTATATCAGACACTGTGCATCACTTCTGATACGTTTGGCCACTTGGTTCGCCCCATCTGCTTTGTGACTGACTTCACATGAGAAACAATCCAATTGTGTCTAGCTCTGTGCCCAGATTGGGCACCTGTCACCTCCCACCACAAGTTTTCCTATTCTCACCAAGGTATGAGTTGCCAAAAGACCTGCTTCTCTCCCATACTATGTGCCTCAGTACGGGACTCAGTAGAGAAATTTTTCTCCCTTCCTTTACTTCAGCTGATCTGAGACTTAGTAATTTGTATAGCCTCTCACAGATCAAGATTTGTCCAGGGTCAGACAATCTCTTGTGCTGAACCAAAGGCCAACATTTGGCGCTAAATTCCACATGCCATCTTCACAAACTTGGCTTCTGCTGGGTTAGAGTTTCTCATTCCAGAAAGAGGAATAATTCTGATTGGAGCAGGGTAATTATTGCAGTGAAGTAGAGTCTGGTACTACCATGAGGCTTCTTTGGGCTTTTCATACCAACAGATCAATGGGAAAGGATAGTAGTTAATCCTCTCATGGGGTATTGAACCTGGGGGCGGGGGACACACACACACACACACACACACACACACACACACACACACATATATATTCTAATAATTAATGCCAAGCAATGTTAGAAGCAAGGAGTATATTTGAAACTTAGCATTCAGTAAGAAATATCAGTGAGAAACATCTCATGATGTTTCCTAGCCCAGTGATAACAATAGAGAATTACTGGAACAATGACCCAACAGAAATAAGGCAATAAGGGCTGAGACCTTCAGGAATGTGGATTTGGTCATCATACTAGGTAAATTACCAGGTCAGTCAAAGCACAAAATTCTATTGAAGGTGAGGTCCCTTTGTTTGGAGAGTATAGGATGAAGATGATGAAAATCAGTTATGTCTTTAGGACTGGCTACAAGAGCAACAAGTAGAGTTTGTTTCAAAACAAACCTGTTGCATTAAGACTTTTCAGAGCCTGAATGGCCAACTGTTTAAACTTGTACCCATCCTTCTTGAGGAAGAAGTGGAGATTATCTTTTCCTCTTAAACCTGGAGGCCACTAGTAGAATGAGAGATGGACTAAACCTCTTCTTTTGTGCCATCAGTTGTGGTGGCCAGCTGGATGATATACCAGTCATATTGGCACCCTCCTGTCCTGTTTAACACACATCCCCACCACCCATCATTTTGGGAGATTGTATTTCCTGATAAAGTAGGAGCACGTTCTTTGGTTTTCAGTTTTGTTTTCGTTTTGTGTCTTGCTCTGCTTGCTGGGAGACCTGGCTAAGGGACCCGACAGGGAAGAGAATGTACTTGCTTGACTTTTCTTGCCTATTAACACACATTTAATGCATGAATGTTAGGTAACAACTACTGTATGTGTTAAATATTTAAACTATGAAGGCATATAGACGAGATCCGTTTCTTAAAGGATTTACGATTTAGTGTGTGTTGGGCAAGAGTAGATAGCAGAAGAAATGGGAAGGAGGGAATATCAAACTCTGGTAATCAGCGAAGACTTAAAGGAACAGTGAAACTGGAGGTGAAATTTGAGGATTTACCAGCAGATTTCCAAGCAGATAAATAGATGAGGTCCTTTCAGGCAGAAGGAGCAAAAGTAGAAAGGCATGAAGACATGCTAGAAACATGGCATACTTGGGAGAATAGGCATAACTCAGAAAGACTGGACTATGCAAATCATAACGGCAAGAACTGACATGACACCGAGGGTAACAGGCTCCTGGGGCTCTGCTAAGAATTTGAAATGTTATCATATGGGCTACAAGTAGCCATTAAGAAATTTCAAGCAGCAGACCCACATTATCTTGGTTTCTAGTCAGAAAGGGCTCTGGGAAGGTGACAGTGAGAAGGGAAGTAGGAGGCAATTGGAATCTTCTAGCTAAGCGACCATGGAAGTTGCAGGCAGGTAGCGGCAATGTGGTTGAAAGGAGAGACCATGGTGGAGAGACTTTCAAAACATGAAGCCCATACTGCTTGCTGATTTATTGGATGGTGGAAAAGAGAATAAAGAAGAAACAGTCTAAGATGATCTCCACTTAATAATAATCAATGGGAATTTGAATATTTTTCTGGCTTTAGGAATACACTGAGATAGGAAAATCCAAAAAGAGCTAAGTTTTTATAACTTTAAGATCTAGCAGTCAAGTGTTTAGCACAGTGTTGATGCTTGGTAATTTTAAAATTTATTTCTAAATTGCCCAATGTCCTTTTATACTGCCCCTCTCCCACCAAGCCGGCAAACTGATTCCCATTAGAAAAGACAGCGTGAACTAATATTGTTTCCTTAAGGAATAATTTACATGTTTTGCTCTTAAATATAAATGATAAAAATGTTCAGCAATAAGTAAGTAAAATGCTTTGACTATGTTCAAGCTTTGGAGCTTAGCTTTCACATTTATGAGCTGAGCATTCGGCCATCTGGATTTTCCACATGGATCCATTTGAAAAGGAAACTCCAATGGTTTATAATGCTAAATTAACTTGTTTCAAGGGCCAAGCAACAGATTTCTTTCTCCTTGTCTATCTTGACAGCTTACTTCTTTGCATTTCATCTGTGCACATATTTGAAGAGAAATGTATCTTTCAGTGTGATTCCTGACAGCCATATTATTTAAGATTCGAAGTGTTTTGCCTCCTGAGAACTCGAGTCACATTTGTTAATTTTGATTTATAGCTAATGTTTGGTACTCCACTCATGACTTTCACTTAACACACTTAATGAGCATCAGTTCTCACAGTGCTCCATATGTGGTCTGAAAATGTTATTTACAGCCTCTCGATGAGGGAAATGGCACAACAAGAACTTAAATCTCAGCAGGCAGCAGAATAAGCCAGACTAGGATGAGCCGGAATTCAATTACTTCATATATGCAATTTCAATAGGTCACATGCTCAGAGATGAACTTTCCTATAAGGCAATATGTGTATATTTAGCCAGATAAAATTAGTATCATTACAAAGGTTTAAAAATCCAAATGTTACAAAAAAATCAAGATGCTGTCTTATAGATTGAGACACTAGCAGGCATGTGAATTTAACCGGTAGGTCATGAGTGATCATGACAAAGGTATTTTCAGTAGATTGCCGAGGAAGAGGTCTGTTTTGAGGTTGAGGTAAGAATGAAAGTAGAAGATGGGTGTGTGGATGGCTCAGTCAGTTAAGCAGCTGACTTGGTTTTGATTCGGGTCTTGATCTCGTGGGTCATGAGATGGGCCCCAAGTCAGTCTCCATGCTCAGTGGGGAGTCTGACTGAAAACTCTCTCCCTCTGCCCCTCCCCCATTCATGTTCTCTCTCTCTCTCTCTCTCTCTCTCAAATCTTTAAAAAATGAAAGTGGAAGAGTGTACACTTAGTTGTAACTGCTCTTGTAAGAATTGTAATGGTGAAGGAAAGGAGAGAGAAGACTGTATGTGGATTATGAGTAAGGTAATGGTGGAGAGGTTGGTTTTTACACCAGTTTTGTAATGGATAATTCTGCAGCCTATTTCTACTTTAAGGAAAAAGAGCCAGTAAAGAGTTTGAAGAACAAGGAGAAAAATGGAATGAATAAGTGCTGGAGAAATGAAGAAAAATTAAGTCATCCAAAGGGAAGATAACCGATTCTACTTATCTTACCTAAAATGGAAGCAGGACTTTGGCTTCTTAGACTACATGTGATTAAGAAAATTGACTCCAAACAGAGATTTATGGTGAATCTAATGCAGCTTATTTTTAAGAGCTTTTACGGGCACAGACCGCTCCCATTCCAGGCCCCAAGAGGAGCCCTAATAAAGGGTGCTGGGAAAACTGGACAACAACATGCAAATGAATGAGACTGGACTACTTGCTTACACCCCACACAAAAACAGACTCCGAATGTATTAAAGGCCTAAGCGTGAGACCCAAAACCATAAAATCCCTAGAAGAGAACACAGATAGTAATTTCTCTGACATCCACCATAGCAACATTTTTCTAGATATGTCCCCTGTGATAAGGAAAACAAAAGCAAAGTAGGGGCGCCTGGCTGGCTCAGTGGGTTAAGCCTCTGCCTTCAACTCAGGTCATGATCTCAGGGTCCTGGGATGGAGCCCGGCATCGGGCTCCCTGCTCAGTGGAGAGTCTGCTTTCCCCTCTCTCTCTGCCTGCCTCTCTGCCTACTTGTGATCTGTCTCTCTGTCAAATAAATAAATAAAAATCTTTTTTAAGGGCACCTGGGTGGCTCAGTGGGTTAAAGCCTCTGCTTTCAGCTCAGGTCATGATCTCAGGATCCTGGGATCGAGGCCCGCATCGGGCTCCCTGCTCAGCAGGGAGCCTGCTTCCCCCTCTCTCTCTCTGCCTCCTTGTGATCTCTCTCCCTCTGTGAAATAAATAAATAAAATTAAAAAAAAAAAAAAAAGATTTTAAAAATCTTTTTTAAGAAAAGCAAAAGTAAACTTTTGGGTCTACACCAAAATAAATAGCTTCTGTATAGCAAAGGAAACCATCCATAAAACTAAAAAGGAACCTACAGAATGAGAGAAGTTATTTGCAAATGACATATCAAATAAAGAGCTAGTGTCCAAAATAATATTAAAAACTCTTATACAACTCAACACCCAGAAAACAAAAATCCAATTAAAAATGGTCAGAAGACATGAACTGATTTCTCCAAAGAAGACATACAGATAGCCAGCAGGTACATGAAAAGATGCTCAACATCACTTATCATTAGGGAAATACAAATCAAAACTACAATGAGATATCACCTCACACCTGTCAGAATGGCTAATATCATGTTTTAAATATGTGATTTATTACAGTACTTTTCTCTTTATAAATATTCATCTTTGTACTTGACTTTACATTAGCAATTTTGTAGTCTTCTTCTCAAAAAGGGCTACTAAACTTGTATAAGTTTCAGGTCACACCAAAACTGGATCCCCTATGGCATGGGGCTCAGTGTCCAGTGATGGGTCAGGGGACCCCAAATTTGAGAACAGGAGTAGTAAGAGGCAGGGACCCTGGTGATTCACTATAGGAAATAGAAGCCTAACTTTGTAAATTCTTGTATTCTGACAATAGGACCAATGGAAGAAAAAGCGCATTTATGGTAGTGTGTGTGTGGGGGTGGTATTTATGGATCATCACAGCTCTCCAGACTCCATATGTCTTTTAATTCATTTAGTCCTCTCAGTAATAATATCTGACCCTTATTGAGCATTTACCCTTAC
This sequence comes from Ailurus styani, assembly GCA_002007465.1. Lineage (NCBI taxonomy): Eukaryota > Metazoa > Chordata > Mammalia > Carnivora > Ailuridae > Ailurus > Ailurus styani. The sequence continues at coordinate 93,004 of LNAC01001209.1, read as the reverse complement.
ATTTGGCAGGTACTATTCTAAGCATTTTATGTGCATTAACTTATTCAATCCTCATAACACCCATATGAGATAAGTGCTATTATTAGTCCTCACCTTACTGTTAGGGAAGGTTGTCAGAACTCTAATTAGTGGGGGAGTCATGATTTATACACTGCTTTTTCTTTTCAAAACTATAATCTTAACCCCTGTAGTATGCTTGACACATAGTGACATTTAGTAAATCAGTTTTCTTGCTCCTCTCAACTATACACGATCAGATAATCTGAATAACTTGTTCAAGGTCTCATAGGTTGTGATGGACCTGAGACCTAAAATTATGGTTTCAAAGCCCACCCATTTTTTAGATGTCCAAACTGCTGATTATTAAGGCTAGTCACTCCATGCTGTTTACTCACCAGAAAAACCCCAAACATGACAAACGCAAGAAGGACCCGTGGGTCAGTTTATTGAAATATAGGAACAGAAAGTCCTTTTCTTTCTTTTTTTTTAAGATTTTATTTATTTATTTATTTGACAGAGAGAGAGAGAGAGAGAGAGAGATCACAAGTAAGCTGAGAGGCAGGCAGAGAGAGAGGAGGAAGCAGGCTCCTTGCCGAGTAGCCAGCCCGATGCGGGCCTCGATCCCAGGACCCTGAGATCATGACCTGAGCTGAGGGCAGAGGCTTTAACCCACTGAGCCACCCAGGTGCCTAGTCCTTTTCTTTTCTGATACTTAGTCCTCAGACCAAAGCTGGGTGAGAAAGTTGGGGAGAAAATCTTGAAGCTCTTAGTCTGTGCACAACAGAACAATGCTTTGGGACAAGTCATGGAGCAGAACTGTCAGGAGACATAACAGAAAATCAAGCCCTGAGTCAAAAGGGACAAGTCAGTGTAGGTGACTGAGTGAGAAGTGTTGAAATGAGAAATGCTGAGTGGCTCATTATAATTTGTCAGAAAATAGTGAGATAAATGAATTCTTGCTACCATTGTTTTCAGAATTGCTTCCTGTTTTGAGGATATTTTATTTTTTTAAGTCAGGGAGAGGTTGTTCTTATGATACTTGTCATTGAAAAATCACTTAGTAAACTGTTAAGTGTATATGACACGACGTAAAATGACAGTCACTTTTTTTTTTCCGGAACTTAAATCACATGGGACAGTCAGCGCTAGCTAAGGCAAATGGGGGAAAGATTTTTAAAGTGTGTTTATCATGAGTTATCAATAATGTGTATTCATTGCTATGGCCATACCAATTTGACAGAAATTAAATAGAGTGTAAATCACGTAGGAACTGTGTTCTCGTTTTGGGAACAGACATTCATAAACAAAACTTCTGAATAAGAATGAATACCCAGAACATGACATAGGAATTCAGAGATTTGTGATGATTAAAATACAAGACTTAATCTAGTCTTCAAATATTGAGTAAGATTAGATCTATAGTGATCTAAAAAAAAAAACAAAAGAAGATTCATTATTAAGAAAGAGTAAAGTGGGGCACCTGGGTGGCTCAGTGGGTTAAAGCCTCTGCCTTTAGCTCAGATCATGATCTCAGGGTCCTGGGATCGAGCCCCGCATCAGGCTCCCTGCTCAGCGGGGAACTTGCTTCCCCCTCTCTCTCTGCCTGCCTCTCTGCCTCCTTGTAATCTCTCTCTTTCTCTCTGTCAAATAAATAAATAAAATCTTTAAAAAAAAAGAAAAAAGAGAGTAAAGTGAAAAACAGAATGATATGATGGAGGACTGAGAGAAAAGAGGTTTGTTTTTGTTGGAAAACTATGGCAAATGATTTTTGATAAATAAGTTGGGTATAGATTTTTAAGGCTGAATTGAGGAATCTCGACTTCATAAATGGAAAACTATCAAAATTTGAAAGAGTTCAATAGCTGGGTGAAGTCTATTCTTTTAGGAAAATTGATTGGATGTCCATATGCAGAGTTATTTGATAAGTACAAGAGTCACAGGAAAGAGATTGAGTGCAAGGAAAGCCTATAGGATATTATTAAAATTTTCTGAGATGAGATGCTAAGAGGCAGAAGCAGAGTGGGAAGTATAGGAATTCATATTTTTTAAAGATGAGACAGGACTTGATGACCATACAACTTACTTGAGTATGTGAGGAAGGGTGAAAGCATTTACCAAGTAGATACTGTGGAGACATGATATGGTGTCCTCCTACTACTTCAAAAGAAATAAAAAGAGATTGACAGAGAAGACAATGTAGTAAATTTCAGTATTCATGGAAGAGATTGGCTATCTCTGGATGTAAACCAAGAGACTAAAAACGTGTAACCTGTGTGTTTCAGGATACTAAACTCTTTAAAACATTATCTACCTCCCTCTGCTCTAGATCCAAGCTCACCAATCAAATTTCTAATTGTTTACTTGATTTCCCATATATATATATATATATATATATATATATATATATATGGGAAATATATATATGTATACATATACGTGTGTTTGTATGTATGTGTATATGTATATATATGTATATATATGTACACATACACACATACATACATACATACCTGCTGGAAATCATGAATACTATAGCCTTTAAAAAGTAATATCACTATTAGACGGGACAAAGACAGGTCACCCCAAAATGTGTCACTTTGGTGCATTGATTATTTTGTATTAAAGTTACTTAGGAAACAGCTACTGCAAGAATATCCTGACCCACCTTTTCCTCCAGAAAGGAAGAAATGAATCTGCACAAAAGGTGCCTTCTCTATACCAGGAGGTAAAGACATATCTTTATCACCAGAGTTAGGGAATTCAGGGCCAGAAGGTTATATAAACAAAACTTGTATTTTTACTAATTTACTAATAGCCCAAATTCTGTTTAGAATTCCTTACTATTTGAAACTCCCAAACATGTTTCTTTGTCCTGCCGATAATTCAAAGATTTGTTTTTCTTTGCCTAAAACATAAAAGCTACATGCTTTGGTCATTTCTTTGGATCCCAATTTTATTATTAGGCCTCCCTGCATGTAATTAAACATTGTTTTGTCCTCCTTTTTATCTGTCTCATGCCAATTTAATTCTTAGGCCAGGTAGAAGCATCTTGAAGGATAGAGTAAAATTTTTCCTCTTCAGCACTATGATAGGTAAAGCATTGGCATTCTTGTTTACATATATGATTCCTGTAAATTTGGCTGACTAAATGTGTTCCTCTGGGTCCAGTTAACTTTGGGGTTTGGATAAAGCAAAGGTTCTAAGACCAGGTCTGAACTTTGCCCAATTAACCAAGGTAATACTTCCTGTTTGGGTCTGTCTTGCTGCTGGTTTAGCTGTGTAGTCTCCTTGTGTGGTACCCATTTCATCATGTTGAGCCCTTCAAATTGCAACCCCCTATGGAGAGAAGACCATCCCTGTACTGGCTAACATGTAATTTCTCTGTTTTATCCTTGAAGGCTCATTTGAGAAGTAAAAATTTTGCATTGATAATATGATTTGATCATTTTAGAAGGTACAGTGGAGAATATTATCCTGATATAAATCACATTTTGGTTATGATACAGTATTCATAAAGAGATGTGACTCTTCAAGGAGAAAATCTAAGAGAATAACTATGAAAGAATCCTATGGCCTCAGTCCACACAGTCTTATGTGACCACATTTTGTCTTCTAAACTATAAAGCAATTACCAGAAATAATCAAATATATTCCTATTGATTTAAGTTTCCCCCATGAAAGGAGCTTCTATAAGGAAAACAAATACAGTAAGAAGAAATTGATGATTATAGAAATGTTCTTAAATGAGTTACATCTTTATAACTTAATGATGTATAAGTAAACACTATATATGGATTTTTATCCCATGTGCAGCAGACCATCAAAAGCTAAACATTTCTCTTTTCTTTTTTTTTCCCCTTTCCTTTCTTTCCCTTTCTTTATTTTTTGCTTTTGCTATGTTGGAATCTATGATATACTGCTTCATCACTTCTATATCTTGATTACATTTTAAAATAAAATCAGAAATCCCGTATGATCCAAGAATGTAGAGAAGAGAAGATAGAAATAAAAGGGTGTGAATGTGTGTACATATTTTTGAGATTAAAAAGAAAACAGAACAGTGTATCTTAGGAAGATAGGCAATATCTCAAAAACCTAAACCCAGATGTAATCAGATTTCAATTCAATCTAACATCTTTTCAAATACTTTGCATCTAATAACAGCAGAAATGGGAGCGCATTACATCAAAATGACATATAGAAAGGGCTCACCCAGCTGGCAGACAGAGGCTCTTAGTGCCTGGGGTGGTGTTATTTAATGTGTTTATGACTATTGCTTAAGCATGTTCAGAATTTTATAACAGAGATATGAATAGTACTTACTGTATCTCAATATAGCCACATCTGCTCAAAAGGCATATGGAAAATGAATTCCCTCTGCACACTTTACCCCAAATTACCAGTGGTAATGGATATCCAGGAATTTTATTGGAAAAACAAACACTGGAAATGAAAGCAAAGGTGTAGTTGTCAGGAAGGAAGTTTAATTCTCAGATTTATTAGTAAGGACTATTTCAAACAAGCTTTTTATTAATTGCAAGTTGATGACTTCATCATGAACTATGTATGTAATACGGCATCATTTTTCCCAGGCATCCAAGTGATGTAAACACTTTTTCCCTTAAAGGGATTTTTGTCAGTCCTCTCAAAGTAGACACAGAGCAGAAGAAATTCACACTCTTGAATTTAGCCAGTAAAACTTCGAAGGGACTCAAGTGAGGGGCGAATCCCAAGGAAAGCCATGTGACCACATACTTAATGGCAGAATGCTGAGAGATTTTCAGAAGTATATTATGAATACAAATACCCTTGCCTATGTAAATGGCTGTGGGGGCACTGTACCCACAAACTCTTCAGAATATGTGGCACAGTTTTCATTTCTCAGTATTTCTTAGCCTCTGAATTTAGTAGGTTCCCTGTTTTGCTATAACTCTTTTTTTATGGCAGCAATTTTCATGTTTTTATAGCATTTTTATGACCCATTGAAAGGCCTCTTGGCACAACGTTTGGCAATGTTTCACCTCAGATGCTGTCACAAAAGAATTCACAATAGTAGGGAGTGGAGTTTCATCAAGGAATCCAACCTACACTTGCCCCAGATCTAGTGGACTTCAGCCTCCATGTATCTCAAACTACCACACAACTAGTGTGATTCTACTCGGTCCTCAAAACCACAATGGCTAAGCCTGGACAGAAATTAGGAGAGTCTCTCTCATGAGTGGGTGAGTCTATAGCTTTAAGGCCTCTATCTTTGGGCCACCACATGGGAGTCAAGCTACTCTGTTGTCCCAACCCATTTAATTTGTTCTCTTACATAGTTTCAGGGGAGAATTTAGCTTCCTACCAAGACCAGAACCTTGCAGTATATTGCAGATTAGTTGATTGAAAAAGTACATTTCCTTATCGTTTTTTGCCACCTCGTTCATGCCAGTTTCCAATGCCCCATATTCTGGCTCTGAACCCTATAATCTTAGAGTCTGAATGGAGCTCTCTACCTGACCTTATACAAACCTTCCTGAAATTCTGATGCCTATCCCTATGACTGTCTAGACACTCTCAGTGCTATCTACACCCCAGTCAGATTCAGATTCAGTCAGATTCAGTCCTTATTTCCATCTTCTACTCCTCATTCTGACCTCTGGCTAAAGATACCTAGGATCTTTGTAGGTAGGATCAGATTTGTCTGTCTGTCCTGGGACAACTAACTCTGATTACTGGATCTACCTTATGAGAGAGCCCAATACCCTCAATTTCAGTGTACCCCAAATACTGTCCCAGAATATACTCTGTCTAGTACTTCAGACAGCTGGAAGATGAAGGTAAAAACCCATTTTTTTCAAGAGAAGAGAGCCATGGGGAACAAGGTCCAAGATAACCCAAACAATGATTACAAGGTCTAGATAAGTAGCAGATTAGGTAAAGGGAACTCAATTTTCCTTTCATCTCAGTTCAGACTTTAGTTGTTGTATGTTAGAAGTTAGTTATGAATCTCTTACTTTAAGAGCCTTATGCAGCCTGAATTAATGTCAGCCTGAGAAGCCTACTAAGTCTAGCAAAATTTAAGTCAAATTCTACCCTTTTTTTTTGCCCCAGGGGTACAGTTCTGTGAATCATCAGGCTTACACCTTTCACAGCATTCACCAAAGCACAAACCCTCCCAACCCCTCCACCCTATCCCTACCCTCCCACCCCTCAGTAACCCTCAGTTTGTTTTGTGAGATTAAGAGTCTCTTTTGGTTTGTCTCTTTCCCCATCCCATCTTGTTTCATTTTTTCCCTCCCTACCCCCCACGACCCCCCTCCCTGCCCTCAAATTCCTCATATCAGAGACATCATATGATTATTGTCTTTCTCTGATTGTAAGTCAACTTCTATCCTGAGGACACTAAGAGGATTTTGTTTTTCCAGATCCCTCCTCTCTATCCCAACACTACGCTTTAGTTATACCAAACCATTTCTTATGTCTTTGCTACATACCAACCTATTTTATATCTCTGTGCTTTTTAAAGATAATTTTTCCATTTCTGGAATTCCCTTTATCCCCATTCCTGTGCAGGGAGCTACAATTGATTTGCCAAAACCAACATTAGATGTTACGTCCTTTCTGAAACATTTTCTATGGTACCTGTCCCTGTTTCTATTGGCAGAGTAAATCATCTTCCCCTCGGAATGTTGTACAAATTTATATTGTTTCACAGTGCATGGTGGGTGATGGGGAATATACAACTGAACAGGTAGATCACAGTATGGTAGATATAAATGACAATAATTTTAATAGATTATGATGATTGTAAAAATACAGTACAAATATAGATGAGGTAGAGATTGATGGATCAAATTTAAAAAGTGCTCCTAAGTCAATGCGTATTTTCCTGGATGGAATTTTCATTTAGTTTTCCAAAAGACTCTGACTATATTTTACCTCACTTAAATTTTTTTGTAGTTGTTGTCTTAATGAAATAAATGGCATGTGTATTTTGATTCACCAAACCCATTTGGACTCCTAAAACAGTTGATAAAAGGTCAAAATTCAAAAATATTTCAACAGACTGTATAGGTGGATAAAATTTAACTTACAGAATGGGGAATGGGTCCTGGGTAGTCTCATAACTTGTGATAGAATTGAAAATTCACTGATACCCAATGTTTTTTGAACGTTGCAAAGTACACACACACACACACACACACACACACGCATAGCATTTGAACCAAACATTTCACCATTTCACATCTAGGGATAGCTTCAAAGAAATCATCAGATGTGCTGTTTAATTTTTGAATTTTATAAACATAAATGCCATTTACATTGTTTGAAATGGTAAAAATGAGAAAATGATCACATATCAGTGACATATATATATCAATAAAACTTATATATACTTAAATAAAGTATGTCAAACTATTTGCAGATGACATGACACTCTATAGAAAACCTGAAAGACTCCACCAAAAAACTGTTACAACTGATAAACAAATTCAGTAAAGTCACAAGATATAAAATCAGTGTTCTGAAATGTTGCATTTCTATACATCAATAATGAAGCAGCAGAAAGAGAAATTAAGGAATCAATACCATTTACAACTGCACCAAAAAACAGTAAGATCCCTGGGAATAAACCTAATTAAAGAGGTGAAAGACTTGTACTCTGAAAACTATAAAACACTGATGAAAGAAACTGAAGATGACACAAAGAAACAGAAAAGCATTCCATGCTAATGGATTGGAAGAACAAATATTATTAGAATGCTTATACTACCCAAATAAATTTACACACTTAATGCAATCCCTATCAAAATACAAACAACATTTTTCACAGAGCCAGAATAAACAATCCTAAATTTGTGTGGAAACACAAAAGATGCCAAACAGCCAAAGCAATCTTGAAAAAGAAAAACAGAGCTGAAAACATCACAATTCCTGACCTCAAGTTATATTACAAAGCTTTGTGATCAAAACAGTATGGTACTGGCACAGGAGACACATAGATCAATGGAACATAATAGAAAACCCAGAAATTAATCCACAATTATATAGTCAATTAATTTTCAACAAATCAGGAAAGAATATTCAATGGGAAAAAGGTACCTGAACAAATGGTTTGGAAGAACTGGACCCACTTTCTTCCTCTATACACAACAATAGTTTAAAATGGATGAAATACCTAAATATGAGACCTGAAAACATAAAACTCCTAGAGGAGAATGCAGGCAGTAACCTCTTTGACATCAGCCACAGCAACTTCTTTCTAGATGTGATTCTGGAGGCAAGGGAAACAAAATCCAAAATAAGCTACGGAGACTTCACCAAAAGAAAAGGCCTCTGCGCAGCAAAGGAATCAATCAACAAAACTAAAAAGAAAAATGGAGTGGGAGAAGATATTTGCAAAGTACATATCTGATGAAGAGTTAGTGTCCAAAATGTATAAAGAATTGATACAACTCAACACTCCCCCCAAAAGTAATCCAATTTAAAAATGGGCAAACGACAAAGAAGACATCCAGATGGATAACAGACCCACGAAAAGATACTCATTATCACTCATCATCAGGGTAATACAAATCAAAACTACAGTGAATCAGAATGGCTAATATCAACAACACAAGAAACAATGGGTCCTGGCAAGGATGTGGAGAAAGGGGAATCTTCCTGCACTGTTGGTGGGAATGCAAACCAGTGCAGCCACTCTGGAAAACATTATGGAGGTTCCTTATAAAAGTTAAAAATAGAATTACCCTATGATCCAGTAATTGTACTCCTAGGTATTTACCTAAAGAATACAAAAATACCAATCCACGGCGCCTGGGTAGCTCAGTGGGTTAAGCCTCTGCCTTCGGTTCAGGTCATGATCTCAGGTGCCTGGGATTGAGTCCTGCATCAGGCTCTCTGCTCAGCAGGGAGCCTGCTTCCCCCTCTCTCTCTGCCTGCCTCTCTGACTACTTGTGATCTCTCTCTCTGTCAAATAAATAAATAAAATCTTTAAAAAATATAATTAAAAAAATTTTTAAATACCAATTCAAAGGGATATATGCACCCGATGTTTATAGTAGCATTATCTGTAATGGCCAAATTATGGAAATAGGCAGTGTCCATCAACTGATTAATGGATAAAGAAGAGGAATATGCACATATATATATGCATATATGTGTATATATGTATATAACATATAATGGAATATTCTCATACATTTATAAGTGGAATATTACATATTATGTAAATGAAATATTACTTATACGCACATATATAATGGAATATTACTCAGCCACAAAAAATAATGAAATCTTACAACTTGCAACAACATAGATGGAGACAGTATAATTCTAAGCAAAATAAGTTAGAGAAAGACAAATACCATAATGATTTCACTCATATGTGGAATTTACGAAGCAAAAAAAATGAGCAAAGGGAAAAAGAGGACCAAGAAACAGACTCTTAAATATAGAGAAGAAACTGCTGGTTACCAGAGGGGGAGGGGGTGGGGGATGGGTAAAATAGGTGTTGGGGATTAAAGAGTGCACTTGCTATGATGAGCATCAGGTGATGTATAAAAGGTGTTGAATCACTAAATTATACATCTGAAACTAGTATACTGTATGTTAATGGGAATTTAAATAAAGACTTAAAGAGAAGAAAAGTATGTCAAATGCAACACCCTTTAAAAATTATAAGCAGTGTCTAATTAGAAGATAAATAATATTGTACAAAAGTGAAAGACAAAAAGCAAAACATAAGATCATTTGAACAATGTTTTATAAAGTCCTATCATAATTCCATATATTACTCCGAGGTCCTCCCAGACCACAGTGGGTCTGAGAGAACTAGTTAAAGGTTTATCTCTACTCTTTAGTCATGATTTAGAGAACTGAGAATTATTCCCCCAAATTTCTGCACATTCCCACGGGCTCAAGCACTCCTGTTGCAGTACTGAAATTTATGAATGATACCATTTTCAGGCTTCATCACCCCAGGTAAAATGTCCCATCCTTTTATCAGTTTCCATAAAATACCCACTCATACCAAGCAATTTGTAAGTTTTTACTGAATTCACTGGAGATAAGTCAGCATGTGTGGGGGTGAGCTGGGATGAGGTATGGTTACAGAGAGGACATTGCATTGCACTTGACCTTCCACTACATCTCTTGGCCTCCACAGTTCCTGCCCCCAACCCCTGCCCTCTCCTCTCATCCCTGGTCCTCACCACCTCTCTCTTGGTGCCTTGTTGCCATTCGATAACCAGGTTCTGCCTAGGCATCAACTTCTACCTGATGAATGGATAAAGAAGAGGTATATATGTAGAATATATAATGGAATATTACTCATATGGAAGTATTCTACCTCACAGATCAACAAGTATAGTTAAAGGGCGCCTGGGTGGCTCAGTGGGTTAAAGCCTCTGCTTTTGGCTCAGGTCATGATCTCAGGGTCCTGGGGTCGAGGCCCGCATCGGGCTCTCTGCTCAGCGGGGAGCCCGCTTTCCCCTTTGTTTCTGCCTGCCTCTCTGCCTCCTTGTGATCTCTCTCCCTCTGTGAAATAAATAAATAAAATCTTAAAAAAAAACAAATATAGTTATATATATATTAGCTCTTGCACTAGTAATTCATTCCCAACTAATCACATTTGCATAGATGAAAGACACAGCATGGGAGTGTACCAAAACTTTAATACCATTTAATTCATGGTGGCAAATTTAAAAGTGTTTTCACTTTTACTACTTAATCTATAATTTCTAAACTTTGAAAAATGGACAAGTGCTACTTTTTCATTATAAAGAAAAAAGTTTTAATGGAGTTGTTTGTCTTATAATATGGTAAGTTCACCAAAATTAAAGACTAGATCATAATTTTAGAAAGTCTTTTACAGGTAATGGTATGGGAGGGCCCTCCTAACTATAGAATGTTATGATTCAAGGTTGTTGTTAAAATAAAATACTGTAAAGGAGAGTACTTTGCAAAGTGTGAGTCTGCATAAAAATATGCTATTATTTTGATGCTTTCTAGTGCCATGATAAGTATAATTGTTGGCACTGAATAGGATAGAGACTTCTAGAATAAAATAGAACAGAAATTTCAGGGTAGACACAATCCAGTGGCTCCCAAAATTCATGTTTGAAAATACATCCTGTCTCTTCACTTTTTCCCTTCCCTTTCTTCCTAATCTCTCTTTATTTGACCTGTGGTTAGTAGGAAGAAAAGAAGGGATAATCAAAGTTTCATCCCATTACCATGGTGAGTCTAAGAATTTGAATAAGTAATTATTGCCATATGATGTTTTATTTTCACCTGTGACATCAGAGATACCTAATCCTGTACTGTGTCTGCCACCATTTCTAATCTAATCATTTAATTGTGCCCAGAAGTCGTTAAAAAGCCGATTCATGAATAAAAAAGCAAGCAGAGTTTATAGGTAAGAAGACTGGTAAATTACATTTGGGGTTAGAAAAGTAGTCTGCTCTTTTCTGATTGACCAGAAAAGACAAATCAAATGGATCCCTCATGTGTTGGATTTGAAAGTATTAGAAAACCTTTTAAATCTTGATGGGTTCTTATTTGTTTTGGTTTGTTTTTAATACTTATCTAAGAAATTTTAAGCAGGGCTTAGGATATAGAAAGAAAATCAAAGGAAAACAATCCTTAAAAATATGAGGTCTCTGTCATCATTTTCAAGGAGTGTCATCCATGAATGTAAAACATACTTTCAGCTCCATGAAACCTTAGCATTAAGATTATTGCACATTTTATTGGCCTTTCCTAGGCTCTGAAACTAGAAATTCATCTGCCTCTAACCTTTCCACCCAAGTCGACTTCATACATAAGTAAAGAGCAAGTTGAAATTACAGGGAGCTGTAAAGAAATAGAAGTTCTCCGCTTTCTTCTTTCAAAACCAATATTAAAATATATGAGGTGCAATTGTCAAACTAAAAAACCGCCAGATGATTCATAAGGAATGAGTGGCCGGCAGGCTAGCCCGACTGCTCCCTTGCATTACCGATTTTTAACGGGTCTTCGGGAAGGAAGATGGTTATTTCCCCTCGAAGTCAGACAGCAATGAAGATGGCGAATAGCGAGCAAGGGGGAGGGAAAATGCCCAGATGCTGAACACAAATGGAAGATAATGCCACTCAGCACAGCATGTTCACATGTTAAATTTTTTAGTAAACAGCTTGTAAATGAAATCCCAAAGGACCCAATTTCCTCTCCTCCAGTTCCTTATCTTCCCCACCTGCCCCCGTCTTATCTTCTTCCCAAGGGGGAACAGGCATACCTGTCAGGCATCCTTTTAACTTGTCAGGGACTTAACTTTAGCTGAGGCAGTTAGATATTATAGCTAAACGGATTTACACATTTGAGGGTGAATATCTGCTTCTGTTCACTGAGCCATGGCATTGATGTCTAATTTGTTGCTTATGGGCGCCTGGGTGGCTCAGTGGGTTAAAGCCTCTGCTTTCGGCTCAGGTCATGATCTCAGGGTCCTGGGATGGAGGCCCGCATCGGGCTCCCTGCTCAGTGGGGAGCCTGCTTCCCCCCTCTCTCTCTCTGCCTGCCTCTCTGCCTCCTTGTGATCTCTCTCCCTCTGTGAAATAAATAAAATCTTTAAAAATAATAATAATAATAATTTGTTGCTTACATGTCACAGCAGCTTTGATTATTGTAACCAGTAAGGGCAGGAGGCAGGGGTTCCGGATGAGCATGTGACCCTGTTTCACCCGATTTGGCCAGCAGGGACCGCTTCTCTCTGAAAGGTCCTGGGTCAGCATCTTCTTGACGTACTGGGTAAGAAAACAGTATGAACTTAGAAAGAAAGCAAAGGGGTTATGAAATCTCATTCCTACTCTTCAGAAATCCCAACACCACTTTTATGGGCATCATGATGAATAATGTCTGAGGCTTTTGCTTGCTCGTTGCTCTATATTGGGTACTGTTCGTTGACTTCTCCATTCATTCATTAAATGTGTATTGAGATTGTTTATAAAGTTCTAGAAACTGTCCTCCAAGGCCTTGATCCTTGTGAACATGAAAATGGAACTGAACGTACTCATATAAATATTTATATCTAGGATTCCCAAGGGATTGGGAAAGGGGTTCGCCTGCTGGAATTGGGCATTGTCAGAGTGAATTGTTGGGAGGTTCTGATTGCATGAAAACCAGATAAACCTACTGGCAGAGATGGCTAAGGTATATTGTGGTAAACGACCAGGGCCAGAACTGAACAATGGAATAAGAAGAGGTATAGGCAGTAAGGGTCCTTTACTCTTGGGAAATGTATTAGCTGAGAAAATCAAGGGAAAATTAAGTTGGTATGCATCTTGCTACAGACACATTCATTGAATATCAGGAATGAGGAATGATTTGAGTGGAATGTTGTATGGTATTAATTAAAGCATTTTGTGACCTAGTCCTTCAGGGAAGACATACACAACTGCTGTCTAAATAAGCTGAACAAGCAGCTCTAAATAATAGAGAAGTGATACCATGAATGATTAAAAAATAAAGAAATGGAAGTCCAAGTCCTACTGTTTGTGGTTTAATAAATCCTAATACAGAGGGGAAGAGCTCTTCTCCTTTCCAGCATGGTAACTGCTAAAGTAAGGTTAGACATCAGAAAGAGATGATCCATGGAATGACACCAATAAACCCCAAAGTCAACTAAAGGAACAGCTGAGAGTGAGACATCCTGCAGCAGATGGCAGGAGTGGGATTGCAGAGTTAGTAAGAGTGGAAAAAGATAATCACCGACAACAGTAACGCATGTCTTTCAACCCTAGCTACACAGTAGACTCATCTCGGGAGCTTTTAAAAAAAATGCTGACGTCTGAGCCCTACCCTGGAGGTTTCAGATTCAGTTGTTCTGTCATGAAACCCTGTCCGTACTGATTAGAATCCTTGGAGATTCTAATGAGCAACCAGAGTTAAGAAGTACTACCATAAAGAAAAGTAGGACTGGATTGGCTGGTTCAAGCAGTTAAGCCAATGAGTCTTGGAGCTAAAGACTAAGGTTATAATGTCTCACATCCACCCACTTGAAGCCACTTGCAGTGGCTTGAGAAATGCAATCTATACATAAAAGATCAAATAGATATATATAATGTGTCTCCAGACAGCATACTGCTTAAAATCCAATCATGTTTTGTCCTATAATCCAAAAGAAGTCTTAGGATATATATATTCAAAACACACAGACACAGTGATATATAATAATAAACTGGTATATAGTTAATGAAAATGGCATTGATATATTCTTAGTAAACTGATCGAGAAATTGGCTATTTCTTTGCAATAAAGCTAAAATACTCTTATGATCAAGAAGGATTTCAAGAGAATTTTTACAGGCAAGTGAAAGTCTGTGAGTAGGGAAAGAGAATATTCCAAACACAGGGCACAGATGTCTGACAAGGGTTTGAATGATTAAAGGGAATATTTAATAGAGTGTTTATTTTTAATTTCCTCCTCTTTTGGAAATGACCTCTTTTCCAGGGTGATTTTTTTTTCCCACTATTTATATAGAACCTGTGTATCTCTTACGAGGATGGTTCATCTGTAAGGTAGAAAACGCTAAAACCATGAACAGGTCTATCATAGAATCTCTTAGTAGGATTTGATGCTTTTTGATCTTTTTTAACATTAATTTATTTCCTAATCGCCAAGCATTGAAACTTATTGACCATCCTCTGTTCACGTAGGATCACTCTGCGTGTAGCTGAAATTGTGTCTTTTCTGCCATTTGACCTTCTGAGATATTTAAAATAACTTCTGAAAGGTAATTGGAAATCCATTCAGAATCAAGCTGAAAAAAGGTAGTGACACAATGAAGAAAACTTGGCAATCCCTATGATGTTAGTTTGATTGTCGTGTCAACGCGTTACCTTCACAATGCCCATGTGAGGTTCCCGTGAACTGTAGTGTCCCTATTTCAAAGGGAGAGAAACTGAAAAGAAGTAAATCTGAGTGACTCTCCTAAAGAGGCACAATGCATCAAGAAGAAAACATTAATACATTGACTTTCCTTTGGAAATTCCACAGGAATCCTTGGATCCCTGTGATCACAGAGTAATCCATTCAGACAGCCACCTAGAATGAGATCTGTTTCCCAGCCTTACTGCTCACCACCTGTGTGATTTGACTGTTGTTGAACTTCAGGACCCTCACTGCCAACACAGGGATAGTTCTTATTTTATAAACATTGTTGTGGAATTTCAGTGTTATGGGTATGCAACGTGCTGAGTAAAATAAGCACATAATAAATGGAATTTATTACTTATCTTAGTAATTGTATTTTAATTATTGATAGGATCTAATTTATGTCCAAATAGACCAGAACCAATAAACCCTTAAAAGAGAATAAGCAATAGAATAGGCTTTGTTAAGGTGGACAATGTCTTTTTTGTTGTGAATGATCAGTGACTATATTATAACATGCTGCAGGGGACAGTGCTTTCAGTTCTCACATAAACTTAGCTGGAAGTTGGAATATGAGAGACCAAGAGGAAGATGGAGTTATCATTACCCTCTTGTATATAGAAAGGATGGCAGTGGTACTAGAAACCAGAAGTTTGAGGAGAGGGGCAGAATCAGACAGGTTAGTGCTAGAATACTTCTTAAGTATTCTTCTAGTACAAACGTGTGTGTGTGTGACCAATAAAAACTCTGAACCTGAGCTAAAAGATGTAGCTAAAATCCCACTGCTATTTCATGGTATAGACAGGACCCAGATCTCCAGGTGCCCAATATTTTTTTTCAGCTAAATCATTCTTCCCTTTTTACAGTTTTATCTATAATTCCACCATTTTCTAAGTTTAGCACATTTAAGTCAAATTATTTCCAGTCTTGTAGCTTTACTTTACATGTCTTAGCCTTTTAAATGTTATATACCTCATCTATCCTTTGAAAACCTAGGGACTCTCCATGGGGTTTAGTTTATCACCTGAATGGCCCTGAGATGACAGAATCAAACCAGTCCCACCAGGAGACATGTGAAATGGAGGAACCACAAGAAGCCTTGCCATGAAGCGCTGGGGTCATCTTTTCACTGAAAATTCCAATGAAATTATGTCATCCCTTTCCACATACAGCTAGACTTTGGAGAATACCAAAAGCAGATATACTTGAGAGATTTCAGGGTGTCCATTCATTCTCAAACAACAAGAATATAAAAGCTTATCATTTTGATTTAATATGAAAATGAGAACCAGGGGCAATGGGACCACAAATCAAGTATCTTCTATTTAGAGAAGAAGACAAATTTAAAATGTTTTGTTATTAACTGATAGCTTGCAAATTAATTTTCCAAACCCTATAGCATCCGTTCTTCAGTTCCCGTGAGGGAGGCAGTGTTTTCTCCATCAGGGAGGTTCAATGACTTACTGAAAGTTATGCAGGTCCAAGGTTGAGAGTCCAGCACCCAAAGGGTGGTTTGACTCCCAGTATGGTGTTCTTTCTAACACAGCCCTACCTAATTGCCCCCAAAGTATTTGGGTCCCTCTGTCTTCTGTACTGAAAAAGAAATAAATATGTGTGGGACTTTGGGGTTTTAGGACAGGATTTTCCTGCAGCACTTTGAACATAAACTGTATAGACAGAATGCAAAAAGGAAACCACACTGGAAAGAGAATCTTAAAAGGTCAACTGGTTTGAGAGGGCAGTCAAGGGAAGCCATCTCAATTTTAGTGTGTTCTTGATATATGGATCTAAACACAATCTGAAAAGACTAACTTAATATCTTTCTGACCCAGAGTTGACCCAAACTCAATCCTAACTTGCAAAAGAAGGAAAAGCTGAAGTTGAAGTTTTGAGGGCATCAATCTTGAGTGTATCGTAGATGGAAAACATCAGCCAACTATCCAAGAAAAGAATTCCTGACCCAAAGTGAAGGAAAAGAAATAAGGGGCAGGAATATTTTAGATACACATTAAAAAGGAGCATGGGTTTAAATATGATAAAGACCTCTTATATTGGCAAAAATTTGCTCTATATGAACTGCTTATATATATATACAACCACATGCATATATAGAAACCTCTTTAAAAAAAAACCTGGAAAATCAGTGTAGAAAAAAGAATGGAATATTGAGGAATGACCAACATTTTCTCATAAGGAATTTTAAAGTATTACATATGACAGACTATTTTAGAGTTTTGCAGAGAAACAGAACCAATAGAATGTATGCATGTATTATGTATATGTGTGTGTGTAGCACATGTATATATATATGTGTGTGTGTATATGTGTGTATACACACATACACACACATAGGGAGAGAGAATGAGGAAGTGAGAAGGAAGAGAGAAAGGAGAGAGATAATTGATTTATTGTAAGGAATTGGCTCACTGGCTTATGTGACTATAGACGCTTGCAGATCCCAAGACCTGCAAGGTGAATTGGCAAGTTGAAGACCCAGGAGAGTTGATGGTTTAGTTGTGCTTTGAAGGCTAGCAGGCTGGAAAATGAGAAGAACTAATTTGACTATTTGGAGAAAGGTCAGCCTTTTTGTTCTATGGAGGTCTTCAACTGATTTTATGAGGCCCACCCACATTGAAGAGGGCAATCAGTTTTACTCAGACCCCCAATTTAAATGCTAATCTCATCCAAAAACACCCTTCAGAAATAATATTTGTCCAAATATCTGAGTACTCTGTGGCCCAGTCAAGTTGATACATAAATTAAAATTAACCATCACGGTGACTAGAAGTAAAGACACCAACATTATGCCAAATCCATACAATTTAAGTGATTGTAACCCTTTGGTGTTAGTTCCTTTTGGGGAAAGAAATATGCTTATTACAATAATGTAGTAAAAATATTTATATGATTCCCTTAATTCAGGTAATTTTGCAAAGGATGAGGACCTCCAAGAAGAGAAATCCAAAACTACATTTAGGTTATTTGAAAGATAAGGGAGTATGGAAAAAAAACACAGAGTAAGTTTTCACCCCACTCAGTTTTAGGGCATGTATGTGGAAGACTTTTTATTATCAGAGAAGTGTGTGTGTGCATGTGTGTGTGTGTGTGTGTGTGTGTGTATCAAAACTGACACTTGTTTCTTGATTATTCCTCCACCAGCAGATGAAGTAAACATAAGGTGAATCTAGGATTTATCTACCTATAAAATAGACTTAGGACAAGTCTTTCATTTCTTGGAAAAAACACTGAATTCTAAAAGACAAGTAGAGAATGTCTGATTTTGTGAAAAGCATTGTCTGTAATTAGCATTTTTTAAAGGGAAGCTGAACAGGTAAAAAATCAAAACAAAAATGTAAGAAGGTTTTAGAACTGGTTAGCAAAGTGTGAGTTTTGAGAGCTTATTTTAAGCTCCTGACATGATACACACACACAGATTTTCTGATATTTTCCCTCATATTTTCTACTTTGTGCAATTAGATACTGACTGTACTCACCATTGAACACCTAATATGAATGTAATAATATATAGTTACATTTCCAAACACTTTTAGATCCATTAATGTATTTGATCCTCACAAAATGTCTCTGATGTTGATAGATTATGTGTCTTATCTCCAGTTCACAAATGAAAAAAATGAGGCACAGGGCAGGATAATGACTTTCTTAATACAACACAGAAATTGAGACGCAGATCTGGAAAGGGATTAGACTTTCTAGCTTTTATACCACAATACCATGCATTTCCCATGAGTCTTATATAGATCCATGCTTTGTCATTCCAAGGTTTGGGTTTTTTTTTTAATTGTTTTAGAAGAGGAGGTTATGTATAATTCTTCTCTTTCCTATTTTCCATGGGCAAAACAGCTCAATTATATCTGGATCAGAGGGACTGCCATTTTGTAGCTGTCTGGCCTCCTCCTGCTGCCCTGTGCCTGAGATGAAAGCCTGATGCATTCGCCCAGATCTTTTCTTCTATTGCTTCAGCAATGAAGAAAACATTATCCTAATTACACTCAATGTATGTCGTCTCCGGGCACAGCTATTGTGCATTCCTTCCAAGCTCACCCATTAAGAAGTCTTATCAATGAGAGAGCCCAGTGAAAGCTGCAACACCAGACACTTGTCCTCTCGAAACATCCATTTTTGCTTTCCTACGAATTCTGGGAAAGACAGCCTGTCAGGCAAGGCTTCACGGTCCATAACTTTTCTTTTATTGTCGCTTTCCACCCCCGCTCCCCTAGAGGGGCAGTTTGTGAGCCAACTCCAGAACACAGTCCATGAAGCAAAAGCTTAAGTATGGCTTGGAGTCAGCCTCTTTATCAAACGAGCCCACGGAGTGTGAGCAAAAGCAAGCCTCTGAAAGGCAGATCTGCTTTGGCAACTGGTCCACCAGTGAAGATGCCTGTAGGAAAAGCGATTGGTATCAGAGACTAAAAATGGCACACTGTTCTGGCTGCCTCAGAAACAATAGGTTAGAGTCCTCTCTTCTTGCTTACTAAAGTAATGGAAAAGAATTTTTAGTGGCCTCTAAAGATCACACTGCTAACCTACTACGGATAGGGTTGGAGTTTTCCAGAAGTGGGAATGGACGATGAGAATGCCAGATATGTATTAAAAACTTGGTTTACAAAATGCACACACTTCTATTAACTCCTTTGAAGATATAAAGGCAAAAATATGGGTTTTCAGTTCAAGATCTCTGTTCAAATCCCACCTCTGCTCCTGATTAGTTATGTGAACTAGAACAAATTATTAATGCTCTTTAAACTCACATTTCTCTCTATATAAATTGGAGGATAATCAGTCTTCTACCTTCCTAAATCACTGTTTGGATTTATATCTATATATAAGTTAAGTGTTATATATAATTCACCCACTTCATGGAATTTAGAGCCTCTCATTAAGTGGTGGTTCTTAGTGCTGACCACCAAACCATGTGATTTAGGGTCATTATCATTTTAGCAATGAGAACACTGAGTCTCAGATTTCAGTGACTTTTCCCATATCACAGAGATGAAATGGAAAAAGAAACCAGCCATGACCCAAACATATCACTTAAACATAAAAACAATTACTTCTGTCATTCTGGAAATTCAGAAACTATAGACGCATAACCAAACATTAAAAGGCCTGCAGTTCTTTACCTTAGCATTTTTTTCCCTCTGAGTTGCATAAGATTTTATTTTTTTAATTAACATATAATGTATTATTTGTTTCAGGGGTACAGGTCTGTGGTTTATCAGCCTTACACAATTCACAGCGCTCACCACGGCACATACCCTCCCTAGTATCCATCACCCAGCCACCCCATCCCTCCCCCTGGCCTCCACTCCAACGACCCTCAGTTTGTTTCCTATGATTAAGAATCTCTTATGGTTTGTTTCCTTCTTTGGTTTTGTCTTGTTTCGTTTTTCCTTCCCTTCCCCTATGATCCTCTGTCTTGTTTCTCAAATTCTTTGTATTGGTTAGATCATATGAGAGTTGTCTTTCTCTGATTGACTTATTTAGCTTAGCATAATACCCACTAGTTCTATCCGCATCACCGCAAATGGCAAGATTTCAGGTTTTTTGATGGCTGCCTAGTATTCCATTTGTGTGCGCGTGTGTATATATACCACATCTTCTTTATCCATTCATCTGTTGATGGACATCTAAGCTCTTTCTACAGTTTGGCTATTGTGGACATTGCTGAGTTGAATAAGATTTAATTCTTGATTGAATGTGCTTACTATTAAAGACGTACCTTAAAGAATGGTGCTGTAATTGGTCTTGAATAGTAGCAAAAGAAGGAAAACCTAGGGGCAGGGCCATAGGAAAAAAACACATCCTGAATTCACTTAAATTACTTCATAGAATAGCTGAAGATAAAAGGAGACATAGCTCTTGACTGAGAAAAATAGTGTAAACAAAGCAAAACCCTAAACACATCTGCCCGTGGAGGGGGGCGGGTACAAGAATGGTATGTGGTTCATCTATCGGAATCAGGAGGAAACAGGTGAATTCTATAGGGCTAGAGATAGTTATTTGCGTACCGGTACCTTAGACCTAGTTCACTTTTGTACAGCCTTGTTAACCATCCCTTGACAAGTTGGTATAAGACAGGCTGTAATGAAACTATTAGACTCTTATGATATACTTTCTGAAGAGTTAGATTCTTTCAGCATATCAAGATGGCTATTTCTGGAGAGAATCAAGGCAGGATCCAGTGGGAAAACATAAACTATTTCTTAGATTCCTTCTTTCTCGATTCTTATTGTGGCTATGCTGCCATAATGCAAACTTGTCCTCTTATATCTGAGGATAATATGGTCCCTCACAATGTGCCAGACTCTGTTTGAAGTGCTTTACATCCTCGCAACTCTCTTAGGAAGTAATACTAATGCTGACCCAAGAATGAAATGATGAAAGTGAAGCACAGAGATGTTAAGCAATTTGCCTTGTATCACACAGCTAGAAAACGATGGTGTTGGCATGTAGTCTAACTCTAGAGCTCATTCTCGCATCTGAGGTGATATATCCCATGCCAGTTCTTCTTGAACAATCTACAGTCAAAGCCTCATTTTGTAGGCTGTGTGCAAATACTTTTATAAGCTACATTAAAAATCAGTTAGTAGAAAAGTGAAATTGAAACAATATCTAAAATAGAACTCCAGCTCTTAAATTATCATGAGATTCAGCATGCATAAAATTACTCTGCAAATTGCTGTGTGTTTCTAACTGTTTTAGCAGTGCTGACTCTCACTTCTTCATGGCCCCTGGTCCATGGTGTTCCCCCAACCACACTTTGAGTAACACTACTCTAGGCCTGGGTAGCTGATGGGGGCTGGGCACATTCTGTGTCACTGACATGAGTGAAGTCAGTTTCCGTACAATGAGGCCAACTCTGATGCCAAGAATCCTGAGGTCTGTGTTCTCTAATCAACTCAATTAACCAGTCCATATACCCTGATTGAGAAATTAACAGATGGAAGGATCCTTTAGAACTGAAATCAGGATTTATCCTATGCCATACCAAAGGAAGCTGACTCTCTTACTGCATTAATGTATAAAACAAATGTTGCACTATTTCTCTTTCTGTAAGAACTAGCAATCTTTCTCCTAATTGTTCCTGTATCTTAGTATGAATTTCCTATTTCCTCTGATTTTCTCCTGATCAAAAATATTTGGCCCATTTCCTGAAAACTACTAGGTATTCAATAAATGTTTGTGATTAAAAATCCAGTTTTATTTCAGCAAATTCTATTTGTATTAAATCTCTAGGTATGAATGATACCAAAGGGATACTGCAAGAGTCTTAAATTATGATATGCTCCCTATCTGGGGCTTTAGTACTAGAGCAAAAATATTATGGACAAACATCCCAAGTAATGGTTTATTCAAATGAAGTAGGGGAGACAAAGAAGGAAAGAGTTAAACTCAAAAGTGTTTACCACTTTGCTTTATTAAAAAATTCAAATATTTTAATATCCATGCTATAAACTTAATGTTCTTGTTATTATAACTTGGAGGCTTTAAGTAGTGCATGATTGCTCACACAATAAAGACTGTCTTCATAATGAAGTTTTGTATAAATGTCTTTAAATCAAGAGCACCAAGGCTCATGTTAGTCTTCAAAAATACAATTAGTTATTATTTTCCTAATAATTCATGAATATGAGTCACACATAATGAGAGCATGCAGTTTGTCACATGTGGAAATCAACAAGTCAGTCTCAGCACCTGTGAAATGCTGAGACCTTTCCTAGGTACTACTGGATAAAGATGGGGAGGGGCAAAGAAAGAATATAAAATTCTGCTCTCGTAGCATCTCATTTAGTTGGGAACACATGGAACAGTGAGGGAATGGTCCTCTTCCCTTATATCAGGGCTGTGTTCCAACTCCCACAGGCACCCACACTCTGAGCCCCGTGAAAGCAGACAACGAGAGAAGAATGCCTAGCTTTTCATTAAGTGTTGCCTCGTTCAGTCCCTCTTGTAGGGCTTGTGGGTATCAGAGCATAGTTAAAAGCTGTCTGACCACTGTCAATATCTTTTCTCTTTCTTATTATCAGAGTTTTAAACCTATGGGAAACTTTAGGGATCTTTAATCTATCTTCTCTCTTAGGGAAGAGAGGAATTTGAGTCAGCTTCCAGAAGATATGGTACATTGACCCCTCCTCTCTTTCTTTATTGCCTTCCCTGCTAATGTAAAGTGACTGCAGGGTTTAGGATGCTGAGAGGTCTATAACACACTGGAGTCTACATTGCCCTCCCCAACCCATACCAGATTCAAACCATAAACTTCACCTCCTTTTAGAATTAGTCTTTAAGCGAGTCTATGTATGAGCATCATAACAATCTCACCCTGTTTCCCATAACCATTAAAATAACTGAAAAATTTCCAGTCTCCTGAAACGATAGGTACAATTCTGAACCTTCCCCTCTCTGCAAGGCATGTAAGTAATTTTCTCTAGGTTTTCTTTCTGAAATATTTAGCTTTGTCTTTTTAGCTTATCTTCCATCTGGAATGGATTTCCTGTTATCATCTATGTGTAGACACCCTTACTTCAAGCCAGTCTGAGCCATCCTGTCCCCATTGTATTGATGACTCTGAGGAAGAGCAGGGACAAAGAATGCATTCTGTATTGTGATGACAGAACAAGACAGTTCCAAGATTGGTCATCTCATGGCAAATATTTTAATGTGGCTACACATCAAAGAAGGTAGGACCAAGGTTCCTCCTGGTCAAGCTGGTTAGAAGATGAATGATCCAGGATAAACTGGACTATCCAGTGGTAAAACATAGGGTCTCAAATCTTAGTATACCCCAAAAGAGCTTATTTTTTCCTCTGTGAAGTTAGGCGTGCAAGACCTGGTGATTCCCTGCCAAGTCATGACTCAGGGATCCAGACTTTTGCTACCTTCTGACACCATTATCACCCAGGGCAGCCTTTTTCAGAGTCCAGGAAAAGCTTCAGACCTAATAGCCGGAGGCATCCATGAATATAGTGAATTAATTTCTCTCTTATGCATCTAAAAGGCATCTATCTACTAACTATGCGTCATCCCGGGAAGAACTCAGGAAATAGTGGCACAAATAATTTTTTATTGGCCTTCCCTTGCTCACAGAACCTCAGATGTCAAAGACTATGTCAGGGTCTCCTTGGAGTCTTCCTCTAGGTCTCCTGTATGCTACCATCCAATAGAGAAGAATGTCAAGAGTTGCTTGTGACATTTGTGGCCCAGCTAGGGAGTGAGGTGAAACACTTTCTCCCTCTTTCCTTTGGCCAGAAATCCCCCGCCTATTTGCAGGAAGTCCAGAAAATGGAATTCTCCTGTGTGCCTATAAAGAGGAAATGTTTTTGGTTTTGAGCATCTAGGCCATTTCTCTGCGGTAGGTAGTTGTCTAAGGCTTTATCTGACATGTTGTTTCTTCTTGGTGGATCATTGACCTAATTTACATAATGCACTTTAAAATGATGCCTGGAACATAGTAGGTGCTCTAAGGGTTTATTATGATTATCGTCATCACCATCAACGGTGTTCTTACCACCGTTACTGTCTGACATGAACAATGCACTCTGTCTTAGAGATGCTCTTCCAAGTCTCTGTTCCTTGCGAAAAGAGGGAAGGAAGTTCCTGCAGGGACCGTCAAGCTCTTCTCCATCAATCCACGGCTCCAGAATTGTTTGCCAGTTTCTTGGTTCTGAACTGAGAACACAGGGAGAGGGGCTGTCTCCGGGAGAAGGGTGCCATTCCACCCAGGGGGGCGCTCTGGCAGGTTGAAGCCTTGAATAGCTGCTACAGTAGAGGTCCCAGCCAGAATCTCAACAGCAAATGCCAACAGCTGGGACCCCTGACTGGGAGCATAGGGCTCTCCGGTCAAGGTGCTGGGTGCAGGTGCTGGGTGTGGCCTCAGACTGAGCAGGGCACAAGGGAGAAGCCTCAGAGCACACTAGATTAGGGCTTTGTAGCGTGCCTCCTGCATCCAAGCTCCCTCAATGTTCTTCACACTCCCTGGGACCTGTGGTAAGGGTTTTGTTCAGCCCTTCGCAGTCCATGCAATTTCATTGTCCCACTAAAATATCTAATTCCCCGAGGGAACCTTTCCTACAAGCTTTAGTGCACTCCGGTTAACTCCCCAAACCTTCCATCTCAAGTGCCAGCCATGTGCTACTAACTACAGAGCAGAGACCTCCCAGGGCAACACAGAATAGCTTTTTATTGCTTACTGCTCTCACAACCCCCACCCCTTCCCCAAAAAGGAAAAAAAATAAAAATTCTACATCTTTACTGCTCCAAGCCTGAAAGGCTGGAAAGAGAGAGACAGAAAGATCATTTCACTTTACTGGAATTATCTTGCACTATTTTTTTTTTTGGTGCCTCTAAAAGTTCCCATTTCTCTGTTGTCATGGGTTCACTTAACATGTAAGGTCCCCACTTGATAGGAGAATGAAGTCTATGGCGAAATGGTTTAAAATCCACTTTCCACAGAGAAAAGACCCTGGGTCAGTTTTTGGGCAGCAGGCAACCTCCTGAACATTTGTAGGTGTGTTCCTGCCTGGGAGACAAATGTGATGGTCTGTTTCCTGTGACAGCTGCAATTTCTTCGATGGACTGGTCTTCACCCCAGTCTCTCATTAAAATTGTATTCATCTTTTAAGACCCAAAGGCAAATGCCTCCTCTACTTTCTTTCCCCACCCCTCTTATAACTTTCATGGTACTTATCTCTTACCTTGAGGGGACTTGAGCCCCACCCCCCCACTATATTAGGAAGCTTCCAGGAATAATATTTTTGTCTGATTCATTTCTGTATACCTCTTAGTGATTACCACGAATTAAAAGTCTAATAAGTATTTTGAGTTGACGAGCTGACTGCAGCTCATGTCGGCAATATTGCCTGAAATGAGAGTGACCAATCAAATCCAGAATGTAGATTTATCACAGGATAAAAAGTCAGTTTGAAAGATAGTTCTAGGATGCACATAAAATTCGAATGGAATTATATTTCATCTTCACTATGTGAACACGTTCTCTTCAAAAGAGCAAAGTTACAAATTTCTACAGTGAAACATTTGCTCAAGTATCAACATATATACAGGAGTGTTTATTTTTGTTTCTTGGTCCCCAATTTACCCAAAACATCCTATTAGTCCTATTCTATAGGTTATTAGTAAGAGACAAGGCTTTTACCTACAGCGGTACATAAGGATTACCAGGAGGATAAAATAAGACACAAATATGAGGCAGCATGGAGGTGCACGTGGCCTTTCAGGTGTGTCATCTTTTGTTTTGAAGATTTTATTTATTTATTTGACAGAGAGATAGCTTGAGAGAGTATGAACAGGGAGGACAGTGAGAAGCAGGTTCCCTGGGAGCAGGGAGCCTGATTCGGGACTCGATCCCAGGACTCTGAGATCATGACCTGAGCCAAAGGCAGATGCTTAACCAACTGAACCACCCAGGTGCTCCTCAGGTATGTATTTAAAGTGAGGCTTTTTTCTCCACATTTACGAACATGACACAAAAATGTTACTGACTCCTGGCTAGGTGTGGGTATTAGATGTTTGGCATTTCAGGATATGCAGTGATGGATAAGTTCCACCCCTAGGAGCGCCCATTCTACTTAAGAGGAATGAAACAAATACAAAAATAATAGGATACAATGAAAGTTGGGCACCTAGGTGGCACAGGTCATTATCCCAAGATCCTGGAATCAAATCTCGCATTGGGCTACCTGCTCAGTTGGGAGTCTGCTTCTCCCTCTGCCTGCTGCTCCCCCTGCTTGTGCTCACTCACTCTCTCTGATAAATAAATAAAATCTTTAAAAAAAATAAAAAATAAATATCATATGGAGGATTTAAATAAATTGTTAAGAGGGGCCGGAGACAGGACAAATTGCATCTGTTACGATGAATCAGGTAAAAGATCCTACTAGGTGGCTTCTGAAGAGACCTTGATGTAGGGAAGACTTTGTCTACAAAATAAAGTGATCAGAAGTAGGGAATAGTTAACAAAGGGAGCAGCCCACCAAGAACGGAAGCACATAGCGAAAGGCCTTTGGTCATTCCAGAAACTTTTGTGATAAAGGAATCTTGTCAATTTCTACATGTGAATCTGTAGCCTTCCCTCAACTTTATTCAGATAGTACTGTCATTAATTCCATGCAAGACGGTGAGGTGTGCGTTAGCGGCACTGTGATGCCTTTTATGGTTTTACTCTAAGACTGGCCCTGCCCAGAAATCCTTGGCTTCAAAACCTTTCTCTGGGTTTTTGCCTCATTTACTGACTCTCACCGTTTCTACCTTAATATTTCCCTTGGCTTTGACTAGTCCTTGCTGTCCCTGCCTCAGACTTCTCTGCGATTTGGGGATAAACACTGTTTCGTTCATTTGCTCCCAGACTGCCCTTCCAGCTTTCCTTGGGATTTTGACTCTTGGTCTCATTTCCTTGATCCACCAACATCCTAAACTGGGAAAGCAGGAGTGTCATTCTCACACAGTTACAGAGCAGATACCAATTAATATGGCAAAGGTAACTTTCGGAATGTGTGAACTGGGAACCAAAATTCTTCTCTTGATTTAATCAAGATGTTCCTGTATAAAACAAACAATTTGATGACACAAGTAGATGTGTCTTCCATGCATAACCAGACCTTTCCTGCGCCCACCTATTGTATCCAAGAGATGGAATGAAAGTAAATTTTTAAAAAAATGTTGATTTTTACAATGGAAATGTAAATAGAGCTACGAGTTGTGATCATTTCCCAGTTTATGCTCAATTCTCCAATCTCTGGCAGCATGAACACAAACGCATTAGGAAACCATTCCTAATAGACTGTGATCTGTTTTAAATCCATGCCGGTCCTGCCCTCTATCACAGCTGTGCTTTTTAGCATGCCTAAAAGGAAGGAAATCAATGTCTGATTCATTCGTATTTGGTCTTCTTTGCCACCGGAACTTCAATATTAATTAATCGTGATGATGGTGGTACGTTATAATTATTAAAAAAAATATAGAAAACACAGCAGCCACCTACAGAAATTCTATTTCTTCCCCAACTGCTCCTTCCCCCAGGCCATACAGCCTACTGCCTCGCCATCTGTTATCCCCCCTTTCCTTCATGCCTCATCCCCTTGTCCTGTTTCCAGGCTCTTCTACCTTCATTCTTTGCCAGACATTTAACGTGAGGCTCTCACAAAGAAAACCAGTTTAAGAGAGAAGAGGATAAATCCTGCAATTTCATAAAAGTGGTTGTTGTTTTCTGCACTTAGCTAAAAAAATTAATTTTCTCTGTGCGCCCACACCAGTGTTGTCTGCTTTAGCAGATAAGCTTCTTGGGAGCAGGGACCATGTTTTTCTTAATTAAGTACAGACTTTTTTAAAGCTTTTCATCCTGGACCAAGGTCTCAAGGTCCCTATAGGTGCTCAATAAATATTAAACACAGGCAATCATTGTCTAATGGCATTTATTAAGCATCCCCTTGCACATACTGCTGCTCAGAGAAAAGTTCAACAGTCAGAAGGCCTGCCTGCTAGGAATTGATGCTGAAAAATGGATAGCACTAATGCGATGTTGCACCGAATTGATAAAATTAAGGAGATATTTTACATTGTGTTCATATAGACAAAGAATCGACATCCTTCTCTTAAGTAAATACAGTCATGACTTTGGTTGGCTTTCAATCAATCGGCTCTCATTTGCATACTGAGTGGCCACTCCTAGGACGAGTTCTGAGAAACACAGAGCATACTCCTTCCATAAGGGACTTCACAAGTTACTCATTGTTAAATTCCTATATTTAGAAGTAAGTCAACTGTTTACATAAATGCTGTGACTTCATACATTAAAAGTCACATGAATAGGTAGACAGTTTACGTGGAGCTTAGGGTTTGAGTAGCCTGGGGAAATGTTGACTGGGTTTCCGCAAGCATCCCTTATTAGACCAAAACATACGAAAAAAAAAGTTGTAAAGTTGTAATTCCTCTAATCTATAACTGAGAATGTCAGTCAGATACCCATCACCATCTACAATATCATTTTAAACTCTAACTATAAATGAGGTGATTCCTGATCATTTTCTTTCAAAGACAGGAACTACAAATTCAAATGGCCCAGAGTGGCATTAGCTCCTGAGCTGACTCTGGCACTTCATGAATAGAAAAAACTGTTCATGTAGTATTGTAGCCTTTAAATCACTAAACAACCAAGATGTCACTAATAAAGTATCATTATGAAAAAAATACTCAGTAATTCAAAAAACATTTCCTATTGGGTGATGATTTTCCTGATAAATACGCTAAGTGAGGGCATCTTGCTCAGATATTTTCCCAAAGCTCTGACATAGCAATTGATAACTAGACATGATCAAAGCATTCATTCATTCACTAATTCAGTTATTTCATGACACATGTTATATGTCATGCAGAGTCCTGTGTACTGTGTATACGTGACTGAACAAAAGAGACACAATCTCCACCTCTATAGAGTTTTCACTGTAATGAGAGAAGTAGATAAAGCAGAAGGGGAGATGGAGGATGCTGAAACTGGGATTGCGGTTTTAAAGAGAGTGGTCAGAGAAGTCCTTGCTGAGAAAGTAGCATCTGAGCATGAATCTGAAAACAGTGAGGGAGCTAGCCACGTGAACACGGAGAGGACCGTGCTCCAGGATGATGCGAATGCATGTGATGGGAGTCTCCCTGGCCCTTTTGAAGAACTCACTGCAAGAACCCAGTGAGACCAGAGCCGAGTAAGTAAAAGCGTAAATAGTCGGAGTCAGTAGCAGAGGTTAGTGAGGAGAGCAGTAAGAGTGTGTGTGGCGGAGGGGGAGGGGCACTATGAGAGGCTGGGGACAAGCAGCCGGTGTGGCACTTTGGATTTTACTCTGGAGGGAAGGGGAGACCTTAGGAGGGTTTTGCCTAGAGGTAGGATATAAGCTGACTTAGGGTTTTACCCAATCGCTCAGGTTGTTGTGTCAAAACCAGACTTTAGAAAGACCGAAGTGGAAGTAGGGAGATGTATTAGGAGGGTTCCAAAGCTATTTATATGATAAATGATGTTGACAAGGACAAGGGTAGGAGCACTGGATGTGGTAAGAAGTTATGACTGTTTATATCTGTTCTGAAGGTAGTACTAACAGTATTTGCTGATGAGAGAGAGAGAGAGATCAAGGCTTCAAAAATGGCTCTATAGTTTTTAGCCCCAGAAACTAGAAGAATCAATTGCCATCCAATAAAATGGGGGAAATGAGAGAGGAGCAGTCTTTGGTGGAAGGGTCGGGGCTTCCATATTGGAGATAATCAAGTAGAGATAACCAGTATACATCAAAAAGAAGATGCCAGGTAGACAGGTGGACATATGAGTCTGGAGTAACAGGAAGAGGTATAGCCCGGAAATATAAACTTGGGAGCTGGTAGCAAATATATAACATGTCTAGCCATGAGGGTTGGTGAAATAACCAGAGAAGTGAGTGCTAACAATCAATAAGTTAAACATTAAAAAAACAGACATGACTGAGTGATATTGAGACTATACTTCATTTCCTCAACTGGGAAAGAAGCCAGTCAACATGATTTCTACAAATTTTAGCATGACATAGTCTGATTTATTTTAAGCATTGGTAATTCACTATCCAAATAATTTATATAAAATTTTATGGCATTTTTTTCACTTTGGGGGAAATTATACAATATATAGACACAAAATAAGGTGTTAATCTAAAAGGAGGAGGGATCACCTTGATTTTGAAATTTCAAATTAAACACCAGAATTACAAAAGGTTCCCATTGCATCTGGAATGATATAACTGTAATCATCCTCCAAAAGATTTATTTCTTATTTTGTAAGGATAATTTAACATATGCAAAGTAGATGTAAAATTAGATAGCATAATAGGTGTAGGTTGACCAGGAGGTTTAAAAACAGCAGCTAGCTGGTTGGAAAAATGGTTTTTATAACTATAGCCAGCATGTAACCCTGAATTGCTAAGGTGTCTCTATGGATTTCTGTCCTTATTTGAATCATGCAGTCCCTCTGTAGAGAGTCTCCTTAATTAAAAGCTATTTTATGTAAGTAACTGGAGAGAGATCCTGGGGATGAAGGAAATACAATTAAAATTCTTTTTTCATTACACATGTGTTTCTATGGGCAAATACTTGTATGTCTAGCACTCCCTCATACACATAGGTAGATTTTTTTTTTTTTTAGGCAAAATAGTGGCTCATCTGCAAGAAGTTCAAAGAAAATATCTGGCATCAACAACCTACATTTGGACTCTTGACCTTTTTTAGTTATATTGGGTCAAATGATTTTCTAGAAAAATCTTAGATTTCTCTGCTATAATCACTTTGAGTTTTTTTCCTTCTTTTTTTTTCTTTTTTGCTTTGCTTCGCTCTCTGAAACTAAAGCTAGAACAGCTTTTAAATGAAAAAGTGTGAAGTGTTAACATTTTACCAGGAAAGGCTTGCACATATAGTGTGAGCTCAATTAAAGAGAGATTATCAAGACAGCAAGCATGGGTACTAGATGTCTTTCCATCTCCCAAGTTAAAAGCTAACAGAATTTTCTCTCGCTGATACTGCTTTAGTAGGAACACACTAAAGACTACGGTAAAATCAATAATATCATTTGAGAAGCAGCAGTATATGCTAGAATGAGCACAATCTTTGGAAGGGAAAAATGCAAAGTAAATTCCAACTTGCATCCTGTGTGCTCTGAACAAGTTACTTAACCCTCATAAGTGTCAATCTCCTCATCTGGAACCTAGAAAGTTCCAGGTTCTTTATGGTAAACCTAAATAAGCAATATACAAAAGTTTATGAAGTGCTCCCACAGAGTAGACACTCACTATATTAGTTCCTCAATTTATAACGTACTTCATTCAGATTCGAACTTCCTTAACAGATACATCTTGTGACAAAATTGTTGTTTGTATTTATGAAGTTGCAAAGGTAGAATGTATCTATTTATCATCTTATTATAATGTTTGTATTAATAGTACCAAAGAATTATTAAGTTTTACATTTGGATTTCTACATTTAGCTTGAAATATTTTCAAAAAAATTGCACTATGATCCTGCATTAAAAGGAAAAGTCTTTGTGTATGCAGAGGGGCAGAGAAACAGATCTTCTTGGTATAAATTCATGATACAAAAATGTACTTGACAGGACAGGGAAAGAGAAGACACCCACAAGTAAGAAAAGCTATGTGTCCTTGTCATTGAGACACATGCAAAATGACTTCCTGTCATATGTCAGGCAAAGCAATTAAAAGCTGTAGAAATTGCCAAATATCTTGGAATAGATCATAGGCTTTCAAAGTCAGGAGAGGTTATATGAACAAGTCATGACTCATGAAAAATTATTCCTGAAATGCTGAACATCTATCTTCAAATGCTTTCCAACTGACTCTTAAGAGAGTCTATTTAAATTCTATAGATATTTAATTCAATCAAGGCAGAAACAAAGCTAATGTGACACTAAGTCTTAAAGTATCCCATCATGGCTAAAGGATGGCTACAAGTCAGGGACTATGATAAGCAAAGTATCCTATTGATACTATACTTTCTTGTCGAGGACCAAATGTGATTTAAAAATAAACTCTGAATACAAAGAGATCTGAGACAAAAGTTTGTTGTGCACCTGTACAAGAAAGTAAGATATAATTGCCTTGGTAAATGCATACTATTTTTGCTGGTTGAACAAAAGAGAAATACAATTTCTTTCTTTCCATAAACAAAACATATGATACTATCACATGCAGTAATTTTAAAATAACATAAATGATTTCTATAAGGAATGATAAAAATATTATTTTTCTTTCTACATGGTTAAGTATTCCCAATGTATTTAGAAACTATTTTTGTATATATATAGAGAGAAACTATTTCTGTGAGGTAGGTAAGGATATGTCATTTTATAGCATTTTATAGATAGGAGAGTAGACACAGAGATACTCCATGGTGTTTTTTTTTTTAAGATTTTATTTATTTATTTCACAGAGGGAGAGAGATCACAAGGAGGCAGAGAGGCAGGCAGAGAGAGAGGGTGGGGGAAGCAGGCTCCCCGCTGAGCAGGGAGCCCGATGCAGGCCTCGATCCCAGGACCCTGAGATCATGACCTGAGCCGAAAGCAGAGGCTTTAACCCACTGAGCCACCCAGGCGCCCTCCATGGCATTGTTCTTATGTTAGCTATCTATTACATAACAAATTATCCCAAAATATACCAGCTTAAAACAACATTATCAAGGGGGGCCTGGGTCAGCTGGTTAAGTGATTCTTGATCTCAGCTCAGGTCATAATCTCACAGTTGTGAGATCGAGCCCCACAATGGGCTCTGTGCTGGACCCTGCTTAAGATTTTCTCTCTCCCTCTGTTTCTGCCCCTGCCCCTCTGTTCCCTGCCCCCACTGGTTCTCTCTCTCCAAAAAAACAAAAACAAAAAACATTATCTTACAGAATTTCTTCAGGTCAGGATTCCAAGAGGGGCATAGTTAGATTCTGCTTCAGAGTCTGTCATGAAGTTCTAGCCAAGCTGTTGGCCAAGACAGTGTATCTCTAAAGACATGACTGGTGCTATACATTTCACTTTCAAGCTCACTCAGTGGCCACGTGACTGTTAGCAAAAAGTCTCAGTTCTCTCCCACAAGGGCTTCTCCGTGAGACTGCTCTCAGTATCATTTCCCCCAGACCAAATGAGAGAGCTAGAGCAAAACAGAAGTTATGGTGTCTTTTATAATCTCAGATAGGGAATACCATCATTTTTTCTATATTTCATTGATCACACAAACCAAACCTGGTGGAATGTGGGACAGGACTATACAAATAGATGACTACCAAGAGGTGGGATCACTGAGGTCATCTTGGAGAATGGTCACTGCAGTTAGTATACCATGATTGGTGACAAAGCTGGTTCCAGTGTGTCAATCCCACTCTAAGATTCAAGAAGAAAATTCTATTTAGAAACTAAATAACTGCTCTGCATCCTGAAAGGCTAAAAGATTTAGAATAATCTGATCTACTTCTTTTGTTTGTTGATTTTGATGGCATTTAGAGTTAATAATTTGGTGACATTCACCAGGAATTTGTCTGAAAGAATGATACAGGAATTCAAACCACGCAGATGTCCATGCACATGAATGGACATATACATTGGGAAGGAAATGATTGGATAATGCTCATTACAACATGCTAAATTGAAAGCATGCTTACTAAGTGCTCCTGGCCTAGCAGTGTGGAGTGGAAGGTAAGGAGAGCACTAGAACTTAACATGGAAGATGCTAGAATGGATTTGGAAAGTCCGTTTCTAGTCTATAATTTAAGTAGCTCCAATCTGTATAATACCTCCAGAAAAATTCTGGTAAACAATTATCTAATTTTCAAAGAAACTTTCAGAATAATGTGAATGTTTGCAACTCAGAGTAAAAGGGTAGCAATAGCTACGGAAAAGTTCAGTGTACTTACAGCAATTGCTAATGGTCAAAGTTTTAAGCTAGAGAAACGTACAAGTCCTCCATGCCATTAGGCTCTGAAAATTTCTCTGTGAGCTCCTACCTCTCCTCTCATATTTTGTCTTAATTTACTCAGAATCAATCCTTCTTTTATATCTTAAATTGTCTCATCAATTCAGAATTAAAACAGGATTCTTGTGCCTTCGCTAGGGGGCGATTGCTATTATATTTGGTTAGAATCTCTTAGTTTCATCAATTGAATCAAATCACTTGGATTTTAGAGCATCTATATTAAAGAACTTTTTTTTGGACTATTATAGGGTTATTAGAGAAGTTCAGTGGGTCCGTGAAGCCCCAAAGAAATATGTTATCCTCTCAGATATTTTTGGTACCACCTACCCTTTCCCCCCAATTGCAGTAACATTGTTTCTGGTTTGAAAACTTTCATATAAACAAGAGATGTTCTCCTTATCTAACCAACCTCCTTATAGGTACCCTTTTCTAATACCAGGGGGATTAAAGAGAATCTAATCAGAGTGGCCTAGTCAGGTTAACTCACTAAATTTGCAAGCTATCTCCCCCTCTTAAAATTCCATTGAAAAGGCAGAATAAATAAAAATCTAAGAATAAATTCATGGTAATCCCGGAAGAATAAAAAAATGCCATTTCCAGACTGAAGCAGTGATTTCTAAAAGATATAAATATATTCTATGGAATGAAAGCCAACAGAGCAGAGGAACTAACAAGCAATTACAAATGAACAACAAATTCTCCACAAGGAGGTGGGTCTTTCTGACAGAAACTTATAAGGACTCAGTGGGATCCAAGTAAAAAAAAAATTTTTGGCCAACGGCTAGTGGCTAGTACGCTGGTGTATTAATCAGCTTTTGCTGGGACAACAAACACATCCAAAATCTCTTTACAGAAATGCATGTTAATTTCTTGCTCTTGTATATGAAGGTTGGCTATGGAAGCTTTGCTTGAGGTGAGAGTTGGGTTCAGCTTCTTTCCAAATGTTTCATTCCCGGACCCAGGCTGGAGTGTCCTGTTTCCATTGTCAAAGCCTGGAGTGCAGTAATGTGAGTGGAAGCATATATTTCTAACACCTATGCTGGGAATTGGGGTACATTCCTTTTGTCAACGTTAACATGCCCAAGCCCCAAATCAGTGGGACAGCAAGTATCATGCAATTCATAGAGGGTGGCGGAGAACAGTGTAAGTATCTAAATAATAAAATCTACTAGTCTTCCTTTTTAACCACTAATATTCACTTGATACAAAACATAAAATACAGTCACCTTTTCTGCAATGAAGAAGTCCCAAAGTTCCCTTCAAACATGCCATCAGGCCCCAAATCTCTTTACTGGTTGTAGATATAAGTCCTTTTGATCCAGAGACCTCTGCTCTAAAATGACAGGTTATCTCCTCCCACAACACCCAACATGGAATAACACACATTTAGAAAGGGTAAAAGGAGAGACACATGGCAATTCAGCAATTCTGAAATCCAGCGGGACAAACTTTGCGAGGTCTCTCATCCAGGTCGTAAGAAAACTAATTAGGTGCCAGTCTTACCCCTGGGATTAACCCCTATTCCATTCTTCTTCATTGGCTCTTAATTCTGCCCTTAGAAATTCTTCCTTTTCCATTTTCCTTCTGGAACACATCCAAAAAAAGCATTAGAAAATATTCACTCTAGGGTAGCTGAGCAGCATTCCCAGCCAGCTTTCCATCTAAATTTGGGCTCCAGGGATCTTTTACATCTCAGAGTCACAGTACCTTTCAATATAGATTGGAAACACATTTGTCAAAAATTTTGTGGTTTTGTTTCCTTATTTGCTTTGGTTTGGTTAATCTATTTTATTCTATTAGCTCCATAGACCCATGTCCTCATCCATAATTCTTTGCAAGAAATGATCCTGAGTTCATAGCTTTGAGTTTCTTGTGTGTCTGTGAGAGCTTGCCCTTAGTATCTATTATGAGTCATTCTGATCACCAGAAATGATCATCTGGGGTCAGACTAATCCAATCAGTGGATTTAACAAAAAGTGTAATCATCATGTCCTTTTTCGATCTTTGCCCTGAGGTCGAGTCTTGAACTGAATCTCACTAGGCCTTTCTCACTGAAAGGGGTTTTCAATCTTATCTTTGGTTGGCAAAGAGGAAAAAAATTGCATCATTCAACCCTGCATAAGGAAAACTGTGGATTTTGTCTTTTACCTCTCACTCCTAATTTCCAATGAGTTCATCTTTTCATTTGTTTTCTTTTAAGCTAATGTCATTTTCTTGTAGAAATTTCTCAAACACTAGCAGTAACAATCCATTCAGCTGCAAAAGTTCCCCTTTTCTACTGCATCAACCAAAGCCATGAGTTTTCAGATCTTTGACTACTTTCTAAATTTTACAAGAGGAAGTTTAATCAATTGCCTTGCTGCGATAATATATGGATTGCCTTTTTTCCAACCTTCTGTAACAGCTCCTTTGCCATTCATTGTTCTGCCCCAAAGCTAATGATATATAGTTTAGTTTCATTTTATTGTTGTTTTTGTTTTTTAACAGCATCGCTCCATTCCTGGTACCAGATTCTATATTAGTTGGCTTTGTTGCAATAACAAATAGTTCCCAGATCTCAATGCCTTGGAATAACCAAACATTTACTTCAAGTTCATAGATCTGCAGTAGCTCTATTCTGGGCTTTGGGATGAGGGTGAACGTGTTTAGCTCTGTTATGTCTTCTGGTTTTCCAGGATCCAGGCTAAAGGAGCAGAAGTTACCTGGGAAATTCTCTTCTCATGCTTGAATGCAGGAGTAAGAGAGGATAAGCAAACAGCACAAACATGTTTAAAAGGCTCTGTGCCAATTCAGCACGTCCTTGCAATAGCCAAAGTAAGACAGGACAAAGCTCAGCATTATTGGGGCAGATGGGTAATCCGCCCACAGATGGGGTAAAACAGAAATGAATGTATACTAAATAATAATGCAGTTTGCTGTAACCAGGGAGTAATCAATAGCTGTTGTTGAAAAATTGTGTCAAGTGTGCATTTTCCTATAAATAAGCAACAGTGTTTGCCTTCAGGATAAAACTATGAGTCAAGTTTACATCTCACAAAATAATTAGAAATTCTGACAAGAGACTCTCAAAGCAGGTGCTGGCATTGTAGAAGTAGGACATTGTCCTGCATAAATTATTTCTGCCAAAAGAGGCAGGGAAATCTTACCCCCGGAAGATCCATGCAAACCACAGAGCAGGATTTATTAATGTGACAAGATAAGGGAGGATCAGTCCTTATCAAGACACAAGACTTGTTCCATTTGACATTGTTTCATTTTATTTGAAAGAAGGGAGATGTGATACACTCTCCAGTTCTTCATCTTCACAGTAGCCAGCAAGCCTTACTATCTTAAAGCCCCACCAGCTTCAAATATTTGCTTTACCTACTTGGCCTCTAAAGGCAAAGCTGTCTCTCCAGTTCTGCAAGGACAGCCTGCTGGCCACAGATCTCCTCCTGAATGCCCTACATTGTGCCAGGGGGAAAAGGCCACATAGCTGGAATCCTTGTTGACTGCCAGGAAAACAGAGAGTTTCCCCAAAGCTAAAGAAATCCTCTCCTGAGATGAAAATTAGTCAAATAGAAAGCCTTGCCAAAAAAGGTTGAAAGAAAAATGATTATGAAACTAATTAGAAATCAAAACACAAGATCCAGTCAATAAGGGAACAGAGTTAACACAAGAAACATACAGAGAAACTAGCTACAATTTTTTCCAGTTTTATTGAGAAATAATTGATATACTTCACCATGTATATTGAAGGTATACTGCACGATGGTTTGATTTACATATATTGTGAAAGGATCACCACAACAGGTGCACTTAACATCCATCATCTCACATAGATACGATAAAAAGAAAAAAATTTCTCCTTGTGAAACTAAGTACAATTTTAACTCTGAGATACAAATAATGTAATAAGGAGGAAAATGAAGGCAAGAAAGGAGTTTAAGAAGAGGGAGGAAGGGAAAGAAAAGACAGGGGGGTAAGTAAAGAAAGAATGGAGATGCCACAAAAGAGCAGTGATCAGAGTTGCTGGAAATTAAATTCTGGAAATTATGGTTCCAACCACAAGAGAAATAGAAATAAAGAGCAGATGTTCACAAACTGCATATCTCTAATATATAAATTTAAATTAGTTTGTAGCAAGATCAAGTCAAAGTATCCTTTCAGATTGCCAATACAAAGTGAAAGGATAAAAATTCTGAGATTAAAAAAAATTTAAGAGATATGGAATATTTGTGTTGAACATTCCATATCCCACCACATAGGGAGGATGCTTGAGATATTTGGCGAACTGCTCAGCAAAGGGACCAACATCAGGCCAATTAGAAGACAAGTGACCTTGGACACCACAATGGTAGTGAGCCGATCATTAGCACGGCTTTAATAGGAGATGCTGGAGGAGAAAACAGAAAGAGCAAAGAGGGAGCCATACTCAAAGTACTCAGGAAACAAAGTTTTAATTTAGTTAGTAAAGAATAAACTGGCTCCAGAATTCTAAACTGCAGTATTCCTGCTGGGCTACAATAACCCAAAGTTCAGAGTTCAGAGCAATAATAATAATGGCGATTACTGTGATAATGACTATTCCTTTTCTTTCCCCCCTAAGATTTATTTATTTTAGAGAGGGAAAGAGTACCTATGCACATGAGTGGGGGGAGATGGAGGGAGAGAATGTCAAGCAGGTTCCCTGCTGATTGCAGAGCCCCATAGGTCTTAGGATCCCGAGATATGACTTGAGCTGAAACCAAGAGTCAGACGCTTAACCAACTGTGCCACCCAGGCACCTGAGAATTACTATTCTTTTTTAGTTATTTTTATTCCTTAACTCTATTCCTAAGCAGTCCCTCCAATAATGTCAGCCTTTATCTGGAAATGAAATCTCTTTTCGTATTGACTTGGTGTGGCAGCCATCTCGATTTTTCCATTAACAATTCAAATCCCAACATAGTACCACTTTAGTGGACTCTTTCGCCTTGTTTATACCCAACCACCAAAGAAAATGAAAAATTATAAAGAGAAATAGGAGAACTGTATTACAGATAATCCATGGATTTTCACAAGGAAGCCCTTGGTGGTACCTGTGCTGAATTTTTCGTTTTCTCTCTTGCCCCTTGGGTAGATACAACTGGCCTTCCTGTCTGGCTTTTAATTTTGTGGCTGCCCTCAAGCACAGCCTCATATTGGTCTGTAGGGTGGTAATCACATCCTGTTTCCACTACTGCCCACGCCAGAATCTGAGAATGTCACAACAGTTGAAGAATCCTGAACTGAAACTATGGCAGAGGGGAACTTGCTATCTTTGAGATCAGAAATGAAGCCATTTTCTCCCTAGGATGCATAGTGTCAAGCAAGCTGATGATCAATTAACACTTGTTCAAAAACTATAAGACCAAAAATCAACTTTCTCCCATCATCGAAGCCACAAGTTTTTTTCTTGAATTTCATGTTGCTTGCAACTTTGTTCTCACAGCAGAAGATAAGGGAACTATGGGGCCTAGTAGTAGAAGGAGCCTCCCTTTTTAAACAGCGAAGGTCTAAATTTGAGCGTAGTTTTCTGAGTTTATCATAGCAGTTTTATAACTTAGAAATTGTGTTGACATCTCAGAATTTCAATCTCCTTCATAAATAATATGTGACTAACTCCTAACTTACAAAATTATTGGAACATTTGTGAAAAAGTTCTATTTTTCATTTTTTAATTATTCCTTTGCTTTTAAGAGACTCTGATTTTTCTGTACAATGAGGATAGTATAGAGGAAGATTTCTGAAGAGGGGAGCACTATTCCTGTTTTGGCAGCCTGGTCAACAGAGAGATTTGTGAGCTGAGTGTTGGGCCAATTTGTGGTCTGGATGAATTATATTCAAAGAACTTTACACATCTCTCCAGAGAACTGTTTATAGGGTTACAAGCTCATCCAGTTCCTGCCCTGTGTAATGGAAGCTGATTGAGCTTGAACTATGTTACCTTAAAGCAAAACCAGGCTGCCAGGGGTCTCACAAAAATGATTGGAGTTCTGTCATCCTTTGCCCTCCACTTCTATTTTTGACAACTCAAGGTGGCCAGCACCGTTTCTCTGTAGCTAATGCTTTGAGGGTTGCGATCAAGTCTTGGAAAGGGAGAGATTTCTTTCTTTCTTTCTTTCTTTCTTTCTTTCTTTCTTTCTTTCTTTCTTTCTTTCTTTCTTTCTTTCTTTCTTTCTTCCTTCCTTCCTTCCTTCCTTCCTTCCTTCCTTCCTTCCTTCCTTTCAAGATTTTATTTTTTTATTTGACAGAGGGAGAGATCACAAGTAGGCAGAGAGGCAGGCAGAGAAAGAGGGGGAAGTAGGCGAGAAATTTCTTAAGTGGCAAGTTTTGTCCCTCCCAGGAATTAGCATGTTCACTTGCCCCCCCTGCAGCCATCTCAAATATTTGTAGAAGTATTAAAGGTGGGGATGAGATAACACCATGCCTGCTGCGTAGTTTCTGTTAACTGATTCTAACATTAAAATTTGAATAAGGTGCTTCTTGGAGTAGTTGCCTTACTTTGTTGGTAAATAGATGTTAATTAATAAAATATTACCTAGAAAAATTGTGTTGCATAAATCATGTTTCATAAACACTTCCTACGTTGTTTCTTCATGACACGATGGGGAGCAGTTGCATCTGTTTTTGAACAAAAGATGTGTGCGTTTCTGTCCATTCCTCGAGTTGTTGCTACATGGAGCATCTCTTCTTTGACCTGACTTTCCAGGGTCACCTCTTGCTATAAGTCCTGCAGGAGCAGTCATTTCTGCCAGAGTAGAGTCTGTGCAGGAGGATTTGTCACATGGGGACTTGGGTTTCTAGAGGATTATTCTCCTAAATCATATCTATTTTCTATAAGCTCTTTAATCAGCCTTTAATCCTCCCCCCTTCCTGTGCCAGAGCCAATTAAATCATATAGGAGAGCGGGCAGTCTCCATGATGTCTGCAGGAACCCATGGGGAGCAGGCCTGGGCTCCCATGGGGGAGACCATCAGAGGGCCCAGTGCAAACATGGGGAACGTCTTGTTCATGGACCCCAAAGGGAGAACTGAACTACCATAATCTTTTGGGGAAGATGGGATTTCTCCCTCGGGAAAGAGGGTCCTTCAAAGAGTATTTAATTCTGGGAATTACGCAAGAAGGTGGGAAGGACTTTTGTGATTAGCCAGCCACCACCACACATCTCACCATGATTGGAAGGTGTCAGCTCTGCCAGGCACACCAAGATAAGCAGGGCTTTGGTTCCTCTGTGAAGTCTTTTACCGGTTACCACTCATCCACACTCTCATTCCTCAGACCTTTTGTGTCATTACTATTGTATTATGATAATTCATGTGCTTCCTGATAGTATTCATCTCATCAGCTTGAAGGGTTATTTAGTTATTGACGTGTATCTTCAAATGTTTGAATCTCTCATTTCTTGGTAACAGGTCATACATATATTTTCTTCCTTATATTATTTTGCTAACCAGTATACTCTTCTAAAACCTCTGTCGGCAAATGCTTTTTAACTAGAAAATCCCAGTGGGTTCTGATTCGGCATTGCCAGGACATCAGCTCCGTTCCTCTGCCATTTATGCGGCAGACAAACCTTTGTTAAAGTAGGTTTACTTTTCCACAAAGTTCCTACCATGTCCTAAGCTATAAGGGCACCTGAAAAGGGGACTCTTGTTCAAAAGGATTTGGGTTTTCACTAGAGCAGGGCCATCCAGTAGAACTTTCCGTGGGAAGTGTTTTGTGTGGGAAGCCGTACTACAATCTGCACCATCCAATTAGGTGCCAATTAGTTACATGTGGTGATACAGCGCTTGAAATGTGGCCAGTGTGACTAAGGAATGAAACTTCTCACTTCATTTTAATTAATTTTCACTTAAATAGTTCTAGTATATTGACCTGGAAAATCTGTCGTGAGCCTCCCCCACCACACACACACACACACACACACACACACACACACACACACACACACACTTGCAAAGTGCAGTTCAGTTTACAAATAAAGATGAGGTCTTTTTCCCCCCGGCTCTTTACAAAGGAAATGGAAAACTAAAGTCATGAAGAGAATGGAGCCCAAACCAAGACCGTTCTGGGGCTACAGAGCCTGCTGGAACAGGGGGAGCTCTGCCTGCAAGCAGCTGATGAGCTAGCACAGGAATTGCAGTGCACGAGAGATGCACAGATAAAAGAGCACAGATCGAGCTGTTCAGGGGCGTGGAGCACCTGCCTGGGAAATAATTTAACCTTTGATAGTTCACTCTGGGGAATGGGGAAGAATGGATCTTGCTTTGCCAAGAGAAGTGCTTTCTTATAATGGATCCCCGTGTCGAAATGGATGAACTAGCTAGCAGCTTTTAACTAGATTGCAGATAAATGGAAATGATTATAGAAAGCCACGCAAATCAGGCAGTGACTATGGCATCCTCGCTGACTCCCCACAGACACTTTTGGAAATACATTACCATCGGAGATGGTTCTGTTCGTTTATTCCCATCTTATTTGTATTCCTCTCCTTCTAGGAGATGTCACCCAGGATGCTTATGTAACACAAGCAGGACAAGATGATCTGGAGAACTTCGGAGCTCCTGCTGTTACCGTAATACGGCAGAAGCACTCTGGCCGGCTTCCTGCAAACAGGCTGGTGACAGGTAAGCCTGAAGTTTGTCACACTACACAGAGAAGTTCCCATGAGCAGGAGTTGCTGAAGCTGAGCAAATTATCCTCCTGCTTGGATGCTCCCTTGCTCTCACCTCCATGCCCCTCTCAGATGGGGGTTTTGCCTGACTTGTGGCTAATGAATCAGAACGTCACCTTGCCCGTTGAGGGATCACAAAGATGAAGAAGGTATTTGTGGCAGGCATCACTCCAACAGTAACACTCAGAGATTCGGTAACACTCAGAATCAGCATTGTGAAACTGTCCACATTACTGAGGGTAAAAAGAAAAGTCAAACACAGCAATGATTTAAGTAGTACAAAAACCTACAGCTCTTCCCTACATTAATGTGTAATGTTGAAGCTTCCCTGCACACATCAAGAGAAGCACTTTGGGGAAATTCTACTCAGGTTTCAGTTCTCAAAAGGCAGGTAGAGTATTTTGTGCTAAACCATCTAAACGTATTGTAACATAATTAGAGCTGCTCAGAGTTCTAGGGAACAGCCTGTCAATTCTTCCCAGATTTCATTTTTAATTTGCCTCAGGAGCTTAGGACCCACTTCAGAGTCTATTTAAATAGAGACAATCTTGCACAGGTAGGAATGTAAATATCCCTCTAAGGCTAAGTGGTGATGCTAAAATCAGTCGCTACAGATACTTGCCAACTGGTTTGAGCTACGCACTTGAAAAAGTCGGTTTTCTGGGGAGATCATTTTTGAATTTTATAATTGCTTAATAATTTTTTCTCATTCCTAAATATGCTCTTGGTTTTGTTATTTCTAAATGTGTATAATGTTGGATCTTACGATTAGCCAATTCCATTCCCAGCTATGGACCCAATAGGCATGTGTGTGTGTGTGTGTGTGTGTGTGTGTGTGTGTGTGTGTGTGTATGTGTGCATGCATGCGCACACGTGACTGCTTGTGTTTCCTCACCAAAAGATATGTACAAGATCGTTCAAAGCCATACTATTTGGAAACAGCCCAAATATCTACCAACAGCTGAATGGATAAATACACTGTGATGCATTCTTATGAGGGAATATTACACAGCAATAAAAAAGAACCCATTATGACTGCACACAAGATAGATGTGTATTATGATATCACTAACAA
This sequence comes from Ailurus styani, assembly GCA_002007465.1. NCBI lineage: Eukaryota > Metazoa > Chordata > Mammalia > Carnivora > Ailuridae > Ailurus > Ailurus styani. The sequence continues at coordinate 48,861 of LNAC01001209.1, read as the reverse complement.
AGTATCAACAAAAGGAACAAGTATAAGTAATATGTATTTATGACTATAACAAAAATGGACAATTTTTGGAGCTTTAAGTCAGGATAGTAGAAGAGGGCACACAGAACTGTTTGGAGTTCTAGGGAGCTAGAAATATTTTCTTTCTTGATCCAGACTTCTATGTATGTGTTTAGTGTAGAAAAATTCATTGAACTGGTTCTGTCCTTCACTAATTAAATGAAATAGCATATCACATAGCCTTTGTATGCTCTGGTTAAATGAAACAAATGACACTTGAAATCTCCTATTTTGATCTATAAGTATAATAAGGCATTACGTTTGTGGGGTACCTGGATGGCTTTAGTAGGTTAAGTGTCTGCTTTCGGCTCAGGTCATGATCCCCAGGCAGGTCCTGATCCCAGGGTCCCAGGATTGAGCCCTGCGTGGGACTCCCAGCTCAGCAGTGAGTCTGCTTTTCCCTCTGTCCTTCCACCCACTTGTGCTTGCTTTCTCTCCTCCCTCTCTAATACATAAATAAAATCTTTTTTTTAAGGCATTGTATTTGCTTCTCTAACTTTTCTTTTATAATAATTAATTTATGCAATAATTACCGGAAACCTAGTTTTTTCTCAGCTCTGTAATAACTCAAAGATGTATATAACATGATTTCTCCCAAAGAGTTTACATGAGTTAGGAAAATAATGGATATGTGATAAACATTAATATAAATCAAGAAAGACTTTACCAACAGTCTACAGATGAGTTATAGAGAGAGGAAAAAACAAAAAACAAAAACAAAAACAAAAAAACCACACCTTCCAGGGACAGGTTCTCCAAAACCAAGATCAGTATCTTCTCAGCTAATAAAACACTACCGAGGGAGAAAGATTACGGTTTTCTATGACCTGAACCCTTCTTGAGGATTCTGCAAAAATATTTTCCGTTGTTACATGGGTTCAGTTAATAATTCTCTAGTAATCATTTTAAAGAAAGTTTCTTGATCCAAACAACGTGCCAAAACAAAAGTAAAATTAAACCCCAAAAATGTATTTTTTAAAAAATGTATTTTATGAGTATCATAAATGAAGCCAGCATCAATTCTTCATTGCTTAACTGAGCCCTAATTGTTTCTCTTATAACCTAGCATTTAACATCCATACCGTTATTATGCCCTGGTTTCATGCAGGAGAAAACAACCCTTACTATTTTAAGAGAAAGAAAAGCAATTTTCCAGGGGAATCTAAATGGTTTAGAAAGGACTTCCCAAGCATACAGACTGACTTGGAAAATCAACAGCAATAAACCCAGCTTCCAGGTCTTACAAAGTAGGAAGTATAACTATAGTCTGTTAGCAGATACACCTGACACTTCTGGTGCCGCTATACTACACTGCCAGGAAAACTGGACACTCCTGATGCCCCTCCAGGACACCTCTGTACTCACTGTTGTACACCCCCAGTATCAGCCACTAATGTTTGCATTGCTTGCTTCAGATTCTAAGTCCTGGATGAGAGCATCTTATTGGCATCAGATGGCCAAGTTAGCTGCTGGAGTGAAGAGAGAGAGGGGTGTACCTTGCTCTTCAAGTGTTCACACTGGAAGCCCAGCGTTGTCTGCCACCAAAACCAAAAACACAAAGTGGGAAAGCATTCCCAACCAGGAAAGGTGAATGAATGTGAAATAGAGAAACAAATGCATCTGTTTCACAGTGAAATGATCCTATACTGTAATTGCTTGTCTCATTTGTCTCTGCTACTGGTCTGGGATCAACCTGACAGCAGAAACAGTATCTTATTATTATATCTCCCAGTGTTTACAAGAATGTTTGAGTTCGCGCACATAATAGAAGCTCAATGACTGTTTGATGGGTAGATGGATGAATGGAAACAGTGAATCTGCTCAAACCAGAACCTATGCTTGCATAATTTTGTAAAGCTCTCAAAATATTCTTATACTTGAATCTAAACTGAATCAGTATTTGATTTTACCTTACAAATAATAAAGAGACTAACATTTCCACAACAGAGTACTTAAACACAAAGTTCACAAAGGAAGAGACACAAATAATCAATTCACATATGAAAGACCGGCCAGTTTCTATTAAAATGGAATATAAAGCAAGTATGAGACACTGTCTGATTCCCTGGAATCTAAAGCAGATCTAGGTATTTGTTTATACAATAACAATTCCTTAAGGAATATTCAATTTACTGAAGAATGCGTGACATAATTCCACTCTCAACCATAAAATAGATAAAGTTTGAATAAATTATCATAGATAATGTTTCAAGTTTGTGTGTGGGGTGGAGATTAATAGGTGCAAACTTTCTGGAAAACAGTTTGTTTTCCAGAACAGAAATGTGCTAAAAACCATTAAGAAGTTTAACTATTCACTCAATCATTTGTCTAAAAATAACCAAAACTCTGTATAAAGATTTACATACAAGGATATTCATTTCTGGGAGGCCATCACCCACCTCAAAGGTCAGAGATAGCTCTAGATTCCGTGCCCTCTCAGGTACTCCATCCTACTGCAGTGGGCCAGCAGTGGGTAAACTTGGCTTGGAATCTGAGAAAACTCTGAGAAGCCACAATTCTTATTACTAAATTTGAACTTGGGTAAAAAGCATTCCTTTTCTGTGGGCACTTAATAACTTTCTAGAGCAGGGCGCCTGGGTGGCTCAGTGGGTTAAAGCCGCTGCCTTCGGCTCAGGTCATGATCCCAGGGTCCTGGGATCGAGGCCCACATCGGGCTCTCTCGGGCTCTCTGCTCGGCAGAGAGCCTGCTTCCTCCTCTCTCTCTCTGCCTGCCTCTCTGCCTACTTGTAATCTCTCTCTCTGTGTCAAATGAATAAATAAAATCTTTAAAAAAAAATAAATAACTTTCTAGAGCAATGTGTTCTATAAGCCCTTTAAGAGGTCACGTGAGAACTCAGATTTTGCCTGCGGGTTGGTTAGGTTTGAATCTAGCTCTGCCTCGTGCTATCTGAGGAATGTCTCAAACGATTAATTTTACTGTCCGGTGTCTTCATTTCCCCATTGGCAATATAGACGTGATTCATGGTGACTACTTCACAGGGTCTTGTTGTAAGGATAAAAGCTAGGGTCATATGGGATGTGCTGAAACGTTACATGGGATATAGTGAATGCCACATAAGTTGTAGCTCTTCTATGGGTTGATCACACAGCCCTACCTGTTCAATACAATTCCATAGCTTTAAATAACGATCTGAAAAATGAGGGAATAAAAGAGCTCTGAATAATGTCAGGTATCAAAAAGACTGAACAAGAACATACCATTATTGGAGGAGTTAGGAACCGCATATAATAGGGGTTGTAGGCAGCCTCCAGAAAGAGAAGGGGAAAGAGAACCATTGTGGCGTCCAAAAACAGTAAGTGAGGGTATTTTCCTAATCTATGTTCTCCTTCCAACAAGTGTATTTTCTATCACGACCCCTCCAACAGAAGGGTGCCAGGAGCTTGACACCCTGGAAACTGGATAAGATCATGAGGCTTTAAGCAACAGTGAAAAGGCTTTTGATTCACAAACCAGAGGAGGTTCTGTGAGTTGCACATACACTGGCAGTGTGTGGTGATAAAGGAAGCTACGACTCAGAAATTATCATCATGTCAAATGATAGTGCACTTCTGCTTTTCTCTCAGTTCAGGGACTGCTTCTCCAAAGATGGAGATGTCACTGACACTAGCTCACATTTCCCCCGATTTTCATTCTTCTACTGTTTGTTCTATAATCCGCAAGCAGTACCGTTCTCGATTTCTGGCTTTCATTAATGTTATCTTTTTTTTTTTCAGTTTATTTTGCTCATCACCTGCCAGAACGTTGCTGCTCTTCAGTGGCAATTTGAATAGACGTAGAATGATTTTCCGGTGCAGATTTTACCTGATAATATTAAATCAACTACAAAATTCTTCACTTAGTTTCAGCTTGCATGAACAGTATTAGCTATGGCCTCTGGGTAGGAGAAAATAAAATGAAGACTTTGCTCTCCCCAAACTAAGATATCTGGTAATTCTGGCAGTATTTTTTATAAGTTATAACATCTTATTTTTTTTAAGTAACAAGAAAAATACAGTACCATAGGGGAGAAATTTTCAGAAAGTATAAATCAGTGGGCTCCAGATACCAATATTTTTAGGAAGTGAGAAAGAGCCACATTACAGTCAAGGCAAAGTAGAGAAAAGGATACTGTAAATCATACTCCTTTTTTTTAATAGTCAAAAAATTAGGGTGAGTTCTTACATTCAGTCTCACATTCTTCTCTAGTTATTCTCTCAAAACTTTCTTTCAAGGAAGAGTATTTTTCATAGAATTTGTGGGAGATTAAAGATGGCTCATATACTTTGCTACTCCTCCCACTGAGACGTCCAATCTGATTCCTCTCCCGTTGAGTCTGGGCTGGCCTTAGTGACCTGCCTGACTAATAGTAATTTCAGGGCTTCTGAAGTTTGGTGTCTGTTCAGGCCTCTGGAAACACCCCTTCCCCCACCCCCTTAAGCCCCTGAGCTGCCGTTCAGGAAGTCTAGCTCTTGGTCACCATGCTGAGAAACCATGTGGAAGCCACAGGAATGACATGAACCAAGGAGAGAGATGCCTCGGCTCAGCTATTCTAAACTCTCTAGTCAAGTGAGTCATTCAAACTGAGGCCCCAGATGCCATGAAGCAGAGATGAGTCAGCTCCACACATCCTGTCCAAATTTCAGAACTGTAAGAAACATAACTGCCCATTACTCTGTTAAATCACTAGTTGTGGGCCTATTTGTTATACAGTGATAGCTTCCAGGAGCATAATTTGTAAGTGTACAACCAACTTCCTTGGCCAAGAAACATGAACACACCTGGGGCAGGTAATACATTCCAGTGCCAATGACACAAAGGAGAGAACCTGCAGTATTTTGGAAGCCATAGAGTGAAAAGAACATGTCAACTTAGGTCAAATACTTGTTTAGAAGGAAATTCTTAATTTGGGACAGGCTCCCAAGGAACAACAGCTTCACACACAGCTTATATGGCCTCTTTCATGCTAGAAACATGCTAAATGCATATTTCAATGAGTAATGTGGGGTTCATTATTCTACTAAGGGCTGCTTATGAGGTTTACAGAAAAGCTGGTCTCTAAAGTGCCGGTCTGGGGCACCTGGGAGGCTCAGTCATTAAGTGCCTGCCTTTGGCTCAGGTCAAGATCCCAGGACCACCCTAGAACTGGGCTCCTTGCTCAGCAGGGAGTCTGCTTCTCCCTCTGCCCCTCCCCCTGCTTGTGCTCTCCCTCCCTCTCTCCCTGTCTCTCTCTCAAATAAATAAATAAAAATCTTAAAAAATAAATAAATAAAGTGCTGGTCAAGGGTTGCCGCTTACCGTTCAACAACTCATTGAGTTACAGAGTTAGTCTTTTTCTCTTTTAATAATACTTTCTTGATGTTTTGTTTCATCTTTACAATAAGCAAGACTTCTAGACTGCAATGCCTGATAATATATCTTAAATCTTTAATACTTTTCTCTAATCTTTACCACATAGTAAGGAGTTTTGTTTTTTCTCTCTACGAATTTTTTTTCCATTATTGTATTGACTTTTGCTGTGAATATATATATTTTTCAATCTTTTATTCACAGTCCTTGGCCGAGGTAACAAAAATCCCAGCAGCCAGTTGGAAGTGCTTGCCAACAAATGACTTAAATAAATATTTTTCTTATAAAAGTCACCTCTGATTCATTTTATTGGGATTAAGTCAATAATATCTCCTTTTTACTTGTTTAGAAATGAGGTATTCAAGAATGTGAAAACATGCTGTTAAGTAAAAAGAAAAAAAAAGGAGTTTTAGCACTATCTAGTATGTATCTTATGATGTTATGTGAAATACAGATACACACACACATATAGATACACAAACACAGAAGAATCTCCCCCACCATTTTTTAAATAGTTTGAGTAGTGAGTTCAACTGTAACTTTTAAATTTTCTCCTTCAAAATATATATATTTTTAAATCTCTATAGTTAACTTTTATAATTTGAAGAGAACACTTTTTTTTTTCTATTTGTATGGCATACATAGAGTGTTTGCATAATGACTTACAGCATACAGAGCATTTACACATAATTTCACTCAATCCTCAAAATAATTCAGTGAGAATAAAATATTAATGTCTTTGGACTTCATTTTTCTGGGACTTTCACTTTAGCTCTCTGGCATGAATTTTAGGCTGGCATTTCACTTTACAAATAAAGGAAACAGGGTTCAGAAAATCCTTCCATGAAGTCCCACAGCTTGAGCAAGGCAGACATCTGACTCCCAGAGCCTATCGGCACATTCCCCTGAGCCAACTTCCTAGATGCCCCCAGCTTATGTCTGCATTCCCTGCAGCTGCATTTCCTATGCCCTTTTCAGACACCGCTTGCTATTTCTTTGAGGCAATTGGTTTGTCCAAGTGAGTTTTTGATTAACGGTGTATGCTGGGAATGCATATGCTGATGGTGGCCGCTTAGCTGTCCTTCCACCATGACCTGCACTCCCGCTCACACATTCACCCCCGCTGACTCCGTATCTCAGCCCCATGCCATGGTACTTATGTTCATGAAATGGAAGACGGGCCCTGCTGGCTAAAGAAGTTGCTCCACCTTCTAGAATTTGAGTTTTATCACATGTCAGATGAGAATTATGGACATATTTCTCATTATTTTTGTGAAAGCTTTATGGGCACTTTACCAGAAAACTCTAAATAATTGAGTAACACCTTGTTAATTCTATATTAAAGGAGCTATGAAAAAAAAAGAACTTTAAGTATATATTATCTGATATTTTATTTAAGAGCAATAAGGCATTTAAGTCAACTAGGGAGAAATAGCTACTTCAAATTCATGCTGTTTTGAATAAAACTATATCAATTTAACAAGATTTGATTGCACAAAGAAATGCTCATATTACATTGTTGCATACATTATGGAGAAGTGTATGGAATTATAATGGTGCTGGCCAAATTCTCATCTTTGTGCTGTTTGAAGGTTCTGTGACATTTGCTTCCATTATTGGATAGCTTTGGGGGTGGGGAAGGGTCCCTCAAGGCAGGCCTCCCTTAGCTGTGTGTTTCTATTTCCCCTGTCCTATGACCCTTAAGCCAGTCCAAACTACACATCACAGCCCATGAAGACAAAATGTAGACATCTACCAGGAGTGATAGCAACTGTTTTGGAAAGTGTGCTTCAAAGAGTCCTTCCATTGAAGGGGACTGTCTAGCTTGGAAACACTCTGCATTGCTCCTTTGCATCTCTGGGTCTTAAATTTGACCTATCAAGCTGGTCTCTCTGGCACCTGGCATTTGACTTCCTCCTAGATGCCTTGATGCATGTCTCATTTCTTGTCCTAAGCTGCCACCTGTAATCTTGGAGGATGGAGCTGGATGTCTGCTCAGGCTTCATGAACCCACACCTTGACCTGGCACTCAGGCTTCTGCCACTGTGAGATCACTGCTCTCTGCCTGTATCTCACCCAGAAATCATTAAGATGTCTATAGTTGAGGTTGGTGCCATGGCTGAATGTTGGTGCCTGGGCTACTATATCAAACCCTCTAAGTAAGTTCTCCAATGGGAGAAAGGGAAGAATGGCAGGTAGCCTCAAGAATTTGACCACATTTTTCCAACAGATTGGATTTCCATAGTCTCTATGGGTTACAACATTCATCAGATGAGTATCACTGTAACATGGGAAGTGTTGATAATCTGTTTTTATAGATTAAGAAAAATTGAAATTTTGAAGCCTAAGTGGCTTATCTAAGGCCACACAGATATTTAGCATATAAAGTTAGACTATCTTGGCTTGAAGGCTGTTTTTATCATTTTCATTGTTACAAGCTTTTGGATTTAGGCCTTAGGGTCTAGACTAGGAATGAGACAAAGCCCAGATGTCAAGATTTCTAAATCCAGGGTTTTAGGAGTTCTGTGCCAGGAACAAAAGGCAGTGATGAGTATGTATATTTACTATCATCTCACATCAGTGTTATCGATTTCATTCCTGTAAGAGTCTCTCTGCCTCACCTTCTGATGGAGGTGTGGGCAGGTATAACCAGAGCTCAAAGGTAAACTAGAAAAATAGCTCTAATGAGCAAAACCCTGGAGTATTTGCAGCCATTAATCTTTCCCCAGATGAGGACAAACTGATCAGACATACATATAGAACTCTACATATCCAGATGCACTGGGAAGTTGGGGCTTTTTCCCTCTCTCTCCCTTGCTCTCTTTTATCTCTCTCTCTCTCTCTCTCTGTCTTTTATCTCTTTCTCTCTCTCTTATTCTCTCTACCCTTTGATTCACGGTGGCCTCTGATTTGATTGCTTTGGATTGCAGTAAGTGTCTGGTTTTCTATTACTGATGCATTCAAAAGCTATAATATTTGTTTCATCTTTTACTTTTGCAAATAAAACCTCTCAAATTTACTGCAGGGATTTGCTTTATTTTATCCTGCCTTTTGTTTCTTTATATTTCCCCTTTATCCTGGCTGGTTAGAATTGGCAGCTGCTTTGCCCATTCCCTGGAGAAAATCTTGCAGAGCTAATGATGCTGGTAGGGGTTCCATTCATTGCAGGAAAATGTCAAACAAGGTACTTAGGAAGTGGAATTGGCTAGAGAATGTGGCTGTACATTATTATTTAGAGTGGAGGGGGGAAGGTAGGTCTGTCACTTGCTTGCATTTAAATGTCATTCCTGTCTGTTTCACGGAGTTTTATGTCAGATTGACTATAACTGAGATTCAGCTAGTATGAGTTAATGGAGCTACTTCTGCTTCTAAATCCCTTTTTTCCCCTTGTTTTCAGAGGTTATGTGAAAATCTGAGCAGTCTGATGAGAAATCAAAGTGGTTTTTTGCCTTACACATGCTCGCATGTGCACACACATGTAGTCTCTTATGTCACTAACTGTATGATTTATGTGGGAATCAAATTGTGGGTCTTGACCCAGCAAACCTATTCCATAAGTATTCACCCAAAAGGCATGCATTCTTCCACCAGATCCTCTTATACAGAATCAGTCTTCCTCCCCTGTCTTCCCATCTTCCTCCTTGTTCTTTTCCCTCTTCTATAAAAAATGTCTAGCAATATACATATTGTCTCTTTTTTACGTATGAAGATTGTGAGTCCAGTTGGTCTTTGTCATGAACTGAATCGTGTTCCCCCAAAATGCAGATGTTAAAACCCAAGCCCCAGCGTAACCACATTTGGAGATGGGGCCTTAACAGGAGTTTAAGGCCAAATGAGGTCATAAGGCTAGGACTCTAATCTGAAAAGACTAGGGTCCTTATAAAAAGAGGAGGGAATACCAGAGATTTCTCACTTACACATACGCACAGAAGAAAGGCCATACTTTCCTGTATCCAGTGAGAAGGCAGACATTTACAAGCCACAAGGAGAGGTCTCACTGGCAAGCAACCCTGCTGGTACCTTGATCTTGGACTTTCAGCCTCCAGAACTGTGAGGAAATGAATGAACCTCCCAGCCTATGATATTCTGCTATAGCAACTTAAACAGACTAATAGAAGGCTCAAAGGAAACCATGTTCTAAATAGTCTTCTCTCTTCCTGATGATGAATATATTTCATTTAAATTGTGTGTACTCTCTCATCTTGCTCTCCTAGAATTATTTTCAAGTATTTTTATATTTTTAAAGTGGATTCTCCAAACAGTAGACTTGCAAAAATTGGACACAAACTTCCTGTGTACATTTCACTCAGCTTTCTCTAATGTTCACATCATATATAACCATAGCAAAATTACTGAAACCAGAAAATTCACATTAATGGGACACGATTAAATAATCTGTAGACTCGATTATCGTTTCACCAATTTTTCAACTAATATCTATTTTACAGCTCTGGGTCCAATTCAGGATTTGGTATTGTATTTGATTTTTATGTATCCATTTTCTCTGATTTGTGACAGTTCCAGTCTTTATTATTTCCAGGTTATTTCATTGTATGATATTTATCTTTCATGTACTTCAGTATTTGAAGAATACTAGTCACGTGCATTTTATTTTTACAGTATTTTGAAATTTAGATTTCTCTGGTATTTTCTCAGGATGGAATTAAGGTTCTGCACTTTTGGCAAGAATACCGTAGGAAGGATCATGTGCCCTTCTCAGAGCTCCCTAACAGGGATGATTATTGGTGATGTTAATTTTGATCAATTTGGTAAGGTAGTATCTTTTAGGTATCTCTACTTTATAGTTACAATTTTTCCTTTGTTATTAATAAGTATCCTGTGGGAGATACTTTGAGGTTAGGTAAGTCTCCTTTCTCCCCATCATACTTTTGTCCCTAATTTTAGCATTGCTCAATGATTCTTGTCTACAACTATTATCATTACTGCCACGTTTTCCTAGTGCTAATTTTCCATTCATCATTCATTCTACTTTGTTTACGGGATTTGTTTAAGAAGGGGCTTTCCCTTCTCTCTAATTTATTTATTTCAGTTACTTATTTATATCAGTATAGTCCCAAGGATATTTCTTTTTATTCTTTGTATTATGATCTACTGGTGTCATTTTGTTATTCAAGTTGTCATTGAGAAAGCCTTCAGTTGGCTCCTATGTCCTTTCGGCATACCTCCATTATGTTGTTGTGGTGGTGGTGGTTGTTTGGTTTGGTTTTTTGCTTTTCTTTTTTAATTGTGTTCTGTTCGTCACCATACAGTACATCATTAGTTTTTGATGTAGTGTTCCATGATTCACTGTTTGTGTATAACAGCCAGTGCTCCATGCGTTTAAGCACTCTCTGACTTTCTGACACCTAAAGATCTCCCAAGATTATCTTGTATTTCTCCTGCCCCAGCCCTGTATCAATCATCCCTCTGAGGAGCCCTACTTCTTTTTGTTGAAGGATGACGTTAGAAAACAAGATCTAGCCATTAGATAGGTGTTCTTGCTCCAGGGGGTACCCTTGCTTGTAGGTCCTCGGTTTAGACAGAAACAGTGAGGTGTATGTATATTCCCATGTACACGGATACCGCGTTGTTGATTTTTCTTATCTTTAACTTGGTTTTCCAACTGTGTGAAGTAGAACAAAATTTGTCACTCCAAAATATGCCTCCTTGGCATAACAATTGTTTTAGGCTGGTTATTTGTAAGAAAGAGCAGACACAGGAAAAGCTGTAAAAACAAAGTAGAAGTTACCCTTTTGTAAGAGCCATTTACATTTCAAAGGGAGATTTCCATTTGTAAGAGGGCCTCCCTCTCTGTACCAGGAATAGAAGGAGGACTTTAAATCTCTAGAAATTTATCAATGGATAGGCAACACCTTTTTTTAGGTTTGTATTTAATTCTAGTTAGTTAACATACAATGTTATATTAGTTTCAGGTGTACAATATAGAGATTCAACACTTTTATACTTCATCCAGTGCTCGGGAGGACGAGTGCATTCTTAATACCTGACCCTTACTTCACTCATCCCCCACTCATTCCTGTGTGCTAACCCTGGGTTCGTTCTCTACAATCAAGAGTCCATTTCTTGGTTCGTTTCTCTCTTTCTTTTCCTTTGCTCCTTTGTTTTGTTTCTTAAAATCCACATATGAGTGAAATCATACGGTATTTGTCTTTCTCTGACTGACTTATTTCACTTAGCATAATATTCTAGCTCCATTCCTGTTGTGGCAAATGGCAAGATTTCATTTTTTGTTATGGCTGACTCGTATTCCATTATATGTATATGTGTGTGTGTGTGTAGATATATATATATATATCTACACACACACACATACATATATGTATGTGTATATATATACATATGTATGTATATGTATATACACACACCCCTCTTCTTTATCCATTCATCAACTGATGGACATGGATACTTGGGCTGTGATAAGGTGATAACTTAATCTGCATAAAAACTTTACCCTGCTTACTCTACTTTACCTGGAGACTTTTTTAACTGACCTCCTCTACCATCCCCACCCACACAAAGTCTTCTTTTGTCTTTAGCTGGAAATGTTATTTAAGGTGGTGGCTTGGCCATTTTGGAGAGTTACTTGATTTTCCTGAGTCTCTCCCATGTATACAAGAAGTATACCTGTTATTAAACTTCTGTTCTCTTTTCTCCTGTTAATTTGTCTTTTATTATTATCTCAGCTGATAATCTAAGAAGGTAGGGGGGGAATTATTTTTCCTCCTCCACAAGTGAGAAAACTGGCTCTCATGATCCACTATGTTATTTACTTATTTCCTCATTCCAAATATATACATAAGTTATTTTCAGAATTTCTGGTCATATCCCTGTGGAAACCAAATATACTAACAAAAATGCCATGTCACCATATAGTTCTTTTTGCTGTTATCCTTACAGCATATAGCCAAAGTCGTGTTTTCTGAAGTTATTTAGGCCAGTCCTTTTCTTTCCTCCCTCTTAAATGTGATTATTTTTTTCAAGTTAATCAAGCATGACACAGTAACCCTCCCTTGTTAGATTTTGAATTCCATTTGGGATCCCCCTCACAACATCCTTATTGATTTTAACTATTTTTTAAAATATGTATTTATTTATTTTGGAGAGGGAGGGGAGGGGCAGAGGGAGAGAAAGAGACTCTCAAGCAGACTCTTCACTGAGAATGGAGTCAACACGGGGCTCAAGCTTACAATCGTGACATCAGGACCTGAGCAGAAACCAAGAGTCAGATGCCTTACTGACTGTGTCACCCAGGAGACCCTTAACTGTTTGTTTATTTGTGGAATAAGGGGTTCTGATCACTAAATTCTGACAGGAGGCGGATTTCCCCTCACATCTAATAAGCAATTTTCAGATAATTCAACTCAATTCTGACACCGTCTACTGGAGAGAGCTAGCACCAGGTACCAGAGGTTAAAGGCTCAGTCCTATGAGACTGTTTCGTCACCCCCTTCAGCCACCAACTGCAAGTCCAGGTTGTGACTTGTGCTTGTCTGTCTGGCTATAGATCAGAGGTTCCCAGGACCCCTTCCCTGGGTTCTGTTAATTTTCTAGAACAACTCACAGAACTCAGAAAGACATTTTATGTACTAGATTACCAGTTTATTATAAAAGGATATATCTCAGGAATAGTCAGATGGAAGCAATGAAATAGGGTGAGGTATGGGCTTAGGACAGGTGCAGAGCTTCCTTGTTCTCTGAGACCACCACTCTCCAAAATTCTGAGTGTACACCAATCCAGAAGCTCTCTGAACCCAGCCTTTTTTGATTTTATGGAACCCTCATTACACAAGCAAGATTGAGTAAATTGTGGACCATTGACAGTCTAACTCCAGTCCCTCTCTCCTCCCCAGGGGCCAGGAGTGGGACTTAAAGTTCCAACTCATTAATTACACAGTTGTTTCTCCTGGCAACCAGACCCCATCGTTAGGTGCTTCCAAAAGTCACTTCATTATGGCAACAGAAGGCAGCTATATTGCTTTCCTCCCTTGGGAAGTTCCAAGAGTTTTAGGAGCCCTGTGCCAGAAATGGGGAGGAAAAGCAAGTATAGATATAGATACATAGGATATAGATGTAGATATATAGATATAGACATAGACCTAGATATAGATATTATATCACATGAAACATGTAAAACTTTCCCTAGGTAAGCAAAAAGGTCTATTTAAAGAAGTGTCATTCTTTCCTCTCCCTTCCACTATCCTCTTACATCCCCCCCGCACCCCAGTTTTCTTCCCCACTCCTGTTAGGTCACCCATCTCACTAGTTTCTGGGTTGTACTTTCTCCACTTCTTTTTTGGAAATGAGCAGATGTGTGCATATTGATTCATATCTCTTTCTTTCTTATGTAAAGAAGAGTATACACTAGATAATCTTTTATAATTAATTTGCACGTATTTTGATAACAGGATATATCTTGAGTCATACAACTGAAACATAGCTTATGAAACCGGAGACTAACAACCCAGACCTTGGGGTCAAATTGGAAGCCAACTTCAATCAAGTACTAATTGTGTGGTTTTGAGAAAACTAACAAAATCCAAATCTTAGTGTCTTTGTCTACAAAACAAAGATAACATTAGTATCTGTATTATAAAGCTGCCTAAGAATTAAATATGCATTACATATGAAGCTCTTAACATAGTGCTTGACATTTGGTGAAGTGCTTAAGAAATGTGAGAAGTATTAATAATATTAAGTGTATTAATACAGTAACTATGATTTTGTAATTAGCTAATTACCTACGGCTAGCAATTTTTTTCTGTCATAATGTCTTTCTTTAAATAAAGACTATCATAACTACAAACAAATTTTTTTCCCAGGGAATTATATAAAAGGCAGAATTGATCTCACTATGAATTTGGAAGAAAGCCCTCAATTCTGCCATACCGAAATTACAGTTCAGTGCATATGTTTTTTAAATTTGAACTAATATTGATATCTTTCACTTTCTACAAGAGTAAGAAAGCCTCTCTCTGCACTGACTTCATATACTATTTGTGACAGTTGAGTTTGTAAAAAACAAGATCTTTGTGGCTAATCTAACTGTACTAGAAAAGGCAATGGTGAAATATAGTATGTTCATCAGCTGCAGGTATGCTGATGAAGTAATTTTAGTAAATTATTCTATTTAAATACAAATTTAAAGTGGGTGGGTTTTATGCAAACTAATCAGAATTGGTTTACTACACCCTGTTCAAGCAAAAATTTAATTCATGATCATTCATTAAGTGCCTGATTTAGGTCATGTGTATGTTAGGCAGCGAAGGTAAAACAACAATAAAAGAGATATCTCCTCCTTTAAAACCCTCACCATGTAGCCAACTCCTGCCTGTTGTTTGATATGGTAAAAAACTTTGAAAACTGGACCTTACATCTTGGATCCTCTTTGATCCAGGAAGAATCTGTCTGGACCATTCAGAAATAGTGAGGGCCATTTAGATTGAATTTTACTCATTATAATCTATTAGAATAACCAACCCTCCTTCAATCTACAAATATATATTGCCTATGTATTAGATGCCAGGCACTGTCGTAGATGCAGGACCTACCACACTAAAGCACATGCTTTCAGGGTGCTCACATTCTAGATGAGCAAAGCAATTACTTCATCCATCTATCCATCCATCCACATCATTCAGGTGATAATAAATACTAGGGACGAAATTGATGAAGCATATGGAGAAGAGATGAATTGGATATTTTGTTCAGATTAGTCTAAAGAGCCCTCTCTGATGACAGAATATTTGAGCAATTTAAGAAATTGAGGATGGGTGGCATGTGTTAATCTGGACAAAGTGAGTTCCCTGAAGCAAATTCAGAGTTCCAGAGTTGGAAGTATGCCTGGCATATTTCAGAATCAGCAAGAAAGTCATAGGGAGAAAGAAAGTAAATGAGAACGTAAAAGGAAATAAGGTCAGTATGGAAGTGAGTTTCCTACCTGTGAAGCTATGGGAAAATTTTTAGCACCATTTAGCAGGATCCCTTCCGTCATGGTGCTGAGAATAGGCAGCACAGGGATGTGGATCAAAGGGAAATCAGTTGGAGAGGATGAATGGTGGGTTCCTGGGCAAGGGTGCGAACAGTGGATGGGGCAACTAGGTGGCTCAGTTGGTTAAGTGTCAGGCTTTTGATTTCGGCCCCACAACTGGCTCTGTGCTCAGCAGGGAGTCTGCCTGAGATTCTGTTTCTCTCCCTCTGCTCCTCCCCCCACTCATGAGTTCTCTCTCTCTCTCTCTCTCAAATAAATAAACCTTAAAAAAAAAAAAGAGTGGGAACCGTGGAGTATTGATGCTCTGGTTTTCTTAAAGTATTGTGAATGTAGAACCCATAAAAAATCATGTGAGTTGTGCAAAAAGAAAGAGAAGTTAAGAATGAATATAAAGTTTGGATGTGGGCTTCCATAAAAATCAAATCTAATTATTTATTATCTATTCTGGGTCCCAGTACAGAAAACATTCTCTCATGCCTTGTTGGGGAAACTATATCCCATATCTAGAGAGAAAAGGGAAATGACCTGAAATTAACAGAGAGAGAGAGAGAGAGATAATGTTTGAAACTGACAGAGACACATCCCCTGCAGCACTTTGCTTATTACCTTGCCTGGAAAGACTGATCACTGTGGTTTTGCTTGCATAGGATAGAGACACCCAGAGCTGCAGGGACGTTTTTTGATTGTTACCAATAGGGGAAAAGCCAAGGGTGGTTCATTCCTGTGAAGACCAGTTCAAACCTGAGTTAGTGTTATTCACGTCCCTAGACTGTAATCTGATCCGCTTACTGTGTCCTCTTCGGGGATAGAAATAGACTCTCTTCCATAGCTACCTTAGAAATTTTACCCTATTGGACTAAATATATTGGAATTTATTTGCAGCTTAGGAACACCATGCTTGAAATTATAGGGTGTTTGTCAAAAAATGAGCTAGGGTTCACTGTCTGTGAGGTTAGAGCATTTTCTTTAGTGATAGAGTAGGATAGGAGATATTGCTATCCCAGTGCTCTTCTCATAATTTAGAAAAATCAGATATTTCTTTGCCAGTGGTGGAGAAATACATATAATATTCTGTCTTATTTCTAGATATGAAGTTTTCCTGTATACTTTCAATTTTTGAAGGCCATAGGGTAGATTTATTTATTGTTGGGAATTGTCTATTTTTTTTTCAGTCTGAAACATGATTTTTGTTTGTTTTTTTTCCCCCTCCACAGTGTGTCAGGTTGCCTACATCTATCCAGGTTCTTAGAAAAATAATAAGACTGACTTGAGGAAGTGAATTTATGTTGGCTTGTCCCTACTGCACTGCCATATGCATTTTAAATGACCCAGAGGAATTATCTGTATTAATAAAAATGAATTATTAGTTGTGTCTTATAATTTAATAGTTGAGGGCTGATTTCTTAAGTTTATTTTTAGAAAGAGGTTCCATTTAGAACTATAGCCCGAACATTTAGGTATACTACTCTTTGTTTCAAACCCTGCTTTTGGAGAAGGCAGCTCTAGTTACAAATCTTGCCCCGGAACCACAGGAGGAAGAAGTCCATGCATGCAATGTGACACTTGGGCTATGTTACAGAAGCGGGACAATACCCTAAACTTTACTCCTGGGGGTTCTAGCAATGCATGCAGCTGGTATAAACCCAGTGAGCCTGTTGGGTCTAATGGGAATGACTGTGTTTCTGTACACGTGGGCTCCACTTGTTCATTAAAATCTGCAGGTAAGCAGTGCTCCCATGAGGATTTAAGGTCTGGTTCATAAGGGACCATGTCTACTCCTTCTGTTTCCCAGTCATGATGAAGCTAACTCAACACAGTTAATCCAGTGATGTTCCAAGGGAGTGCTTGGAAAGGGAGCTGGAATCAGAGTGTGGAACCAGATATTAAATGATGCTGTTACGGGATCACAGGGTTCTTATCTCATGAAGTCAAAGAATGAATCTCGTGCAAAAAGAAGAGTGAGCAGAGCAATAGAGTTTTATTAAGCAAGGACACAGAAAACGTTCTCAGAACCGAGAGGGTTCCCGAATAGGTTGCTACAGAGGGTTTTAGTGGCATTTATCGAGAACTGACTGGGAAATTGTGTGGCCTTGAGTTTCTTGTGTCATCTTGGTCTGAGCATGGAACATGCTTAATGACTTAATTCTTTGAGGTTTGGCCATTTTCTATGATTACACTGTAGCCACCAAAGAAAATACTCCCTAACATTCAGGGCCAGGTGATTTTCCTTATCTCTTATTCACTCTGGCATAGTGCTTCTGCCTGCCAGGAATAGCTTCAGAGCCCAGCAAGGGGCCCCTTCTTCTCCCTGTCTATACCCTAACCTTTTCCTTATTCAGTATGGTGAGTGGCAGGGCACATCAGCTTTCTGAGCCTCAGTTTCCCTATCTGAAAAAGGGGGGAGGGGTGTTGCAGTTAGAGTAAGTTTTAAAGCCACTTCTAAATTTGAAATGGAAGTTTTTTATATGTTACTGTCCTTTAGGAGGCTACCAGTATCTTTAATGACTTTTGATAATTAAAAAAGAATGGTTATTCATGGACCAAAGATAATGCACATGTCTGTGGCCATTTCTCTTCCTTCACTGTCAATTAGGGAAGGTCGTGGAATGTGTTCTGGATCAATATTGGCCTTTTTGCTCCCAGCGGCTCCTGACCTGTGGCATGGCTAAGGGTTGCCAGGGATCCTGTCCTCCTGCTCTTACATCAGGAGAATGAATTACCTGGATCCATTTATATTTGACTCAGGAGCAAATGCCTTTTAACTCTAGGCCCTAATAATTTAAAACACGTCCTGAATCCAAAATTTCTTGGGATTCAACTAAAGTGGATAGTCAGAATTTTTCTGTGAATCTCCTCCTGAGAAAAAGAAAAGGATGAAAGCATGCTTACTTCAAGTCACATCACTTAAAAACACAAATCCTAGATATGGGAAACCCTTTTGATCTAAAGCAATTTCTTTTGTAATTCTATTCCTGGCTTGAAATGATCTCTTAATCATTCCAGAACCTTCCTCCCTAAGCCCTAATTATAACTGGGGCTCATCTATTGATGTTAGGAAAGCCAGAAAGGTAGTGGACTACCAGGTATTGAACACTTGACCAACATTGTTAGTTTCTTCCATCCTTATAGTATTCTAATTTAGCAGGATTGATCATTCTATTTTTAATATGAAGAAACAGGGGAACAGAAATTTGAAGTAACCCGAGCTTGGTTACAGAGATGGCCAGGAGCTCAGCCAGTTCTGCAAAGTGTTGATGTTTTTTACTCCTGCAGTAAAAAAAAAAAAAAAAAAAATTGTAGTGTGCTTAGTTTTTTGTTTGTTTGTTTCATTTCCTGAGACTTGGTGGCTTTGATTTCAGAATATCTGTTTTTAAATAGAATTTCAGAGAGGGGTGTAAATGAAAGTCATCATGTTTGGAGCATTAGAAATAAATGACCCAAACAGAAAAACCTCAAGGTCATCAGAACTTGGTAACTAATATTTTCAAGCCTTTGAGTCAAACAGCCTTGGGGATAGTTCAGCCCCCTCACTGATGAGTATGTAATCTTGGGCGAGTTACTTTTACTGTCTAAACTCCCAAGGAGCTTGAATACTGGGCAAGTTCACAATTCAGCAGCCCAGAAAACCAAGATCCAGTTCTAGGAATTAGAGTATAAGATGGGAATTTGGTCTGAAATCCATATTGGAAGACCTGGTACTTAAACAAAAGAGGAAAGAGGAAATTAGAACTAGGGTTGGCCTGACCCTGAAAGGAGTCACTTCAGCATTTCAGTAGGGCTCTCCTAAAACCATCCCTGACCTGGGGAATGGTTGAATCATGAGTCACAGTCAGTGACCACTGGTGTTAGCATTCATGGCTCCAACCTTGAGAAGAGGACAGAGAAGGAGTTAGAGATCCAATCTTACCACAACATAGAGGAAAATGATGAGGCTGGTTTTTGAGCTGCAATCCACAATGCTTCCTTCTATGGTTTGCTTCTCTGTTTGCTAATACTTTTACTTTCCTCACTAGAAAATTGGTGCTGGTAATTTCAGGAGGGTATTTCTCCCCTTGAAAGCAAATAATCACCTAAGATTGGAATTGTATCACAAATTCTTTCTCATAAGCATTCATCATACTGAGAACTACCGGTTTGCTACTCATCCTTTACTTCCTTGAAATCAAGTTTCATATGCCCATAATCAGATTAGGGAAGGTCTAGGTCAATCACAAATATTTATCAAGGGCCCTACCCATGGACACCTATTAGTTTTTCCTTTAACTAAGAGCTTCAAGGGGCAACTGGGTAGCTTAATCATTTAAGCCTCCAACTTTTGGCTTCAGCTCAGGTCATGATCCTCAGGGTCCTGGGATTGAGCCCAGTTTCTGACTCCCTGATCAGCAGGCAGTCTGCTTGTCTCCCTCTCTCTGCCCCTCCCCCTGCTCACACTCTCTCTTTCTCTCAAAATAAATAAATAAATAAAGCTTAAAAAAAAAAAACAAAAAAACAAAAACTTCAACATACTGAGAATTCCATGAAAACTTTGGTGGATGCTAGACCAGCACCACTGGAAAAGAAAAGGCCAAATTCTCTTATTACTAAATTAAAAAAAAAAAAAATATATATATATATATATACATATACATGTGTGTGTGTGTATATATATATACATATATATATATATATATCATTGACCAGCAATTAACAACTGCAGTTTAATAAATTTACCTGTATCCAAATGAACAAATGATCATGAAAAGCAAATACACTCTCAAAGAGGGAGCTTGCTTACAACTCAAGGCAACTAACCTCCTTACCACCTCAAAACAGAAAGAGACTCATTTTCTCTTTTCCTGACTTTTTCTTCTAACTTGCGTAAAACCTAGTGATCAAACATGATATGTCCAAGTCATGCCACAGCAAGAAACACAAGCTCACCCCTCTGTTTCTGCTCTTTTTTTGTTGTTGTTGTTTCTGCTCTTTTCTGGAGTTCTGGAGTTACCCACTAACATTTAGCAGGAAACAGAAGTGATATGCCAGCCACCTTGTGGTAGGGAGAGACATTCAGGGACTTGCTCAGTGTGACAATCAAAATGCTTGGAAATAACATGATTTGGACAGCTCCGTCATGTTTATTGGGAACACAGACTAATAGGATGTGATAGCAACTTGGATTCACATAATAGGAGTTACAGAGTAATTAGATTCTTCCACATTACATGTAAGTATAATGTGTTAATAAAAAAGTAATTGCACCTCCATTGTTTCTACAGGTTCAGCTTAATTACATGGCAATTAGAACTCTCTCTCTCTCCTTAGTCATACTCAGCAAGGTCTGCCTTTACCATCTGCTGATACTTAATGAATATACACTATATGCCCTGCTCCGTTATTAAATGTAATTTCACAGCTTCTTCTGTACTCTATATTCAGGGTGACATGAATGGAAAATGTAATTAAAGAAAGCAGAATCTACTCCCCTTATTAAAATATTATATACATATTTATCCACATGCTACTTAATTTAATCCAACTTAGGAAAGATATTTCTCACCTCTTAAGTATGGGTAGAATGAGTCTTGGAAGTTTTAAGAGTTCATACTTTACTGAGAGCCAAGAGAGAAGTTTCTTGGCTAGCAGAATTATCTGACTTGAAAATAGCCTTCTGCTGACCCTATTTCAAAAGCCTGGAAATTTGAAGAATTGGCAGATGATTAGAATGAACACAGTGTGTGTTTCTTCTTATCTAACGTTTCCAGTAAATGTTTGATACTGAAATGTTCTAATGTGCAGACTTTGGAGGTGAAAGAGAATGATGACAATTTAGAGAACATAGTTGCACTTGTTACAGAAATTCAGAGGGTATCAAGGTTTCCCAGTAAATTTATATGACTTGGCATTAGAAACCGAAGAATATCAAACCTGTAAGTGTCTAAATTTTGTAAGTTAGGGAGGAGACCCAGCCATTGGCATGCCCAAGATTGCTTAGGTGGGATGGCAAAAGAATGAAAGTCCAAGCCAATGATACGGGGGTGCAGTTGGGATGGTCTGCCCTCTGCCCCAGGTGCAGGCAGTGAAGGTGTTAGTATACTGTCTTAAAGAGAAATTAACAATTATAAAACCAATGAAAAGTCAGCCTACTTTTTATTGTCACCATGCTGTGACTGTTTCTATGATAAAGTCTTTAACCCCAAAGGGACAGGCAGCTCTTTCCAAATTTCTCTCTTTCCCCATGGATGGGCTGCTGTCCAGAGCTGCTGACTCAGCATTCTAAGCACATTTCATGACCTCATGCCATCCAATCTCAACTCATTTTCCTGGGGGAAAAAATTATATTAATAATATATCAAATGGGGTGGCCTTATAGAGGTAAAAAAATCCATGTTAGTTATATCTGAGCTCATCCAAATAATGCAGATACCAGATTCTTTGAAAAGTCCTGGCATGATACCATATTCTCTCAAAATAACAGCTCTCTAAGAACCTCCATATGTACTGAGTTCATAAGAGGTAGGAGAGGGGAAGGTCTCAGGAGTCCCCCACTCTGAACTGTCATCCCTGAATATCATTTCTAAGAATGAAATTATAGAGTGACATTGCTGAATGAAACTACAGGTAACTAAGCTTTACTCCATTATTTTAAAATGAGATAAGTCATAAGCAGTAAGTTTCTTTCTTGTTTGTGGGTTTCTTCTTCATAGGAAAATAAATGTGACATTAACAGCAATAATCTATATGCATTGGAAGGACAGTTTTTATTCCATTCTCAAATCAAATTCAACTTGCCCAAAGATGGATAGCTGATAAGCTGTGGATTTGGGACTGGTCTCAGGTGTCACAACCTCAGTACTCTCTCCATGACAGTATGCTAGACTGTCCCATACCTGAGTATGACACTCCATTCTCTCCAGAATACCCCCAAACATCTGATCTCTACCGACTTGCACTTACTGAAACTACTTCAAACACATATACATATATAGTGCTTAATATGTGCCAGGCACTTTGCTAACTGGGGGAAGGGGGAGTAGTGAACAGAATTTTTAACTGAACAGGGAAGAGAGACACTAAACCTGAAATTAGAGTTCAGATATAATGAGTGTTGAGATAGGGGTACAGAGTGAGCCCATAGATCTAATTAGCTCTTGGGTCAAGAAATGTCTCCCCTAGGAAAGATATTTAAGATACGACCTAAAGGATCAGCAGAAATTAGTCAAAATAAGAAAGAGAAGTAGAACAACTTGTGTGAATTCTGTAGAGCTAAACATTATGGTATGCTCAGAGAATTAAAGGAAGACCATTGGATGCCACTGCTGGAGCCCAGTTGGGAGAGGATTGCTGCCTGGATGGCTTTGGTGGAGCAAGGAGTAGCCACAGTAAGAGGTGGACACTGTTCACAGGTGAGGAACCACTCCCTGTGAGGAACAAAGGATGGGTCCTACAGCCTAGGTCAACATGTCCTAGTGCTCCCATTCTCTATGATACATGCAGCCTACCCTATAGCACCTGATATTAACATTCATTGTTGTCATGTCGAGTTCATAAAGGAGGGCCTGGATTCTCCTTCATGCCTCTAGTACTTTGCTCGGTGCCTTTAATGTAGGTAACGCTAATGTGCATTAAATTGAAATTATTTGATCATAGTTCCTGTTCTACCAGATGACACAGAAAAAGTTAATTGGGATTATTTGTGTAAGATCACATGGAAAAACAGCAAAATTCCACATTTCTGCTTCTGAGATTCCCTTCCCAAAGTTCAAACAGGATCTTTCTAGTTCAGTGAGAACTAAAGGTTCAGCTTTATTCTCTCAGGGATGATCTTTCAAGAGTCTCTCTCACCCCTTTATCTCCAGCAAAATTAAAATCCCCCTAGCATGAGTAATTTAAAAGATCTGAAGCCTGAAGTCTTGGTTGTCTTTGCAAGAATGGTAAAGGGAAGGTGTTCTCCTCATCTCTGTGGTTGAAGTGACCTGTTAGTCATTATCAACCAAAAAAGTACTACCAAAGCCATCCTGGGGACCATGCCTCCCTCTCTGCTGTTAACCCATAGGAAATGCTCAGTGAAGTTGCTGTCCTGTAAGCCAGTCCATTCCCAGAAGTTCTGCAAATACATCAGTCAAGACATTGCCATCACTTCAGGGTTGCTTTTACCTTTTATTCAGTTATTTCTTAGCAGGAAAAAAAAAAGATGGAGAGAGATCTAAGGGGTGAAAAACACCCAGTGGAAATATTGAACATTATCTACTGTTATTAGTAGATAACAGCCCCAGGTGGGCGCTCTTCTGTGTTTGATTTTATAAGTTGAAATTGAACACATCTCCTCTTCCACCCACAGGAAGCCACCAGCAATTTCATTTGCTGCTAGCACAGGGCCCATGTGCAGAGCAGAGAATACCAGGCCTTGGTGTGGCCCAGCCTTATGATGCGCCCCCTGCATCAAGGTGAGGGTGTTTCAGGCTGGACGTCGTAATGGCCTTTCCGTATTTCTTTCTACCAACACATGTCTGACCTCTGAAAAGCATGTCCTGTTAACTTCTAAAGTTACACTTTCTCTTCATTCTCACTTTCTTTTACAGTACCACTCAAACATTTTAAACATAATCTAGAGTCGGAAATATATTTCACATTGTAAACTTCTAACTCTGCGCCATTAATTTTTGTGCATTTAAGTATGCAGTTGACCTTTGAGTAGTGTGGGGAGAGGGAAGAGGGGGGTTTAGAGGTTCTGACCACTGCACAGTCAAAAATCCACATATAGCTTTTGGCTCCCCAAAAACTGAACTACAGAATAGCCTCCTGAACTGATAACATAGTCATTTATCACATTGTTTATATGTTACCTGTATTATATGCTGTATTTTTACAATCAAGTAAGCCAAAGAAAAGAAAATGTCATCAAGAACGTCATAAGGAAGAGAAAATACATCTAAGCTACAGTAGGGCAAAAAATCCAGGGTCGAGGTGATGTGCCAGCAGGCCACAGGTCTGTCTCTTACAGCATTGGAGAGAACAGACCCAGGGATGCCCCTTCTTCCAGCCTCTGACCACCCTCCAACTTTTTCTCTTCAACTTTTGAAACATCCTCTCAGCCATTCTCTGCCTCCTGGACCAGCTAACACCAGTTTTTTGAGCTTGACTCTGTATGGCCACCAACCCTGAGCTACAGTGTTCATCAGAATTATTTTACTGAGATGGGGCCAACGTGAACCACCTGATCGACATGCATGTGGACTGAATAGTTGTGTCCTCCCCAAATCCGTGTGTTGAAGCTTTAATTCCCGGTGTGATGAAGCCTTTGAGAAATAATTGGGTTTAAATGAAGTCCTGAAGGTGGAGCACTTATGATGGGATTAGTGCCCTAATGAGGTGAAGGAACCAGAGCTCACTCTCTCCATCACGTAAGGATGTGAAGACATAGCAAGAAGCTGCTGTCTACAAGCCAAGAAGTGGGATCTCATAGACTCTAAATCTGCTAGCACCTTGATATTGGACTCCCCAGCCTCCAGGACAGTGATAGATAAATGTTTGTTATTAAAGCTACCCAGTCTGTGGTTTTTTTGTTTGTTTGTTTTTATAACAGCCTGAAGTAAGTATGACAACGAGTGTTTTAATCTAATCTGTAGCTAAAGAAGACAGACACTCTCCATAGATTACTTGAACTCCGTATTCCTTGAACTCAATCTCTCCAACAGGATACAAGTTAATCAAAGCCCCCAGATGTGAGCGGGACCACCTGACCTCCACTCAGACATAGGCAGGAGCAGGTAAAGCAGAGCAAGATTATGTCTGAGATCTCTTTGTCATGTGCCATCAACACAGTAATTGTGGGTTTGAGCAAATATTTAGGTCAAGGTTATTGACTAGAGAATTTATTAATTGCACTAGTTAATGGGTAATTATCGGATCACACCCAGATGCTCTCTCCTTCTTTTTCCCCCCCACTGGTACACATAATACAGCAACAAATTTCCATTTAATGCACTAATGGATTTGCCTTATCTTGTATTTCACTGGGAATTTGTTTCACCAAGACTTCACTGATATGAGCAGTTGTTTAAATTGAAAAATCGCAATGCCTTCCCCAACAACCTTGATACAAGTCTTATCTGTGCGTGAAAGTGACAAAAACATATCTTTTTGTTGAGACAGTGTTGGAATGAGCTAAGCTACATAAAGATGTTATTTTCTATCTAGGATTGAAAATAAAGAAAAGTCCTGGTCCTTTCTTAGGGTTCACCTGATTGTCGACACTAACTTGATGTGAACGTATAACTCTGTCACTTCTCTCTGCAACCATCTCAGCAGCCTGAAGAGGGAGGGCACTGTACTTACATGTACGGAGAGGTGTGGGTTTGACATTTAAGTTTAGGAAGGGAGGAGATGATGGACTCTGGAGAATTTTTATGCAGGCTTCATAAGTATAAATGACTCATTGGATTAACTAAACATTTTTGTAGGGACACCTCTAATGTATTAATGGACTATTTTGTGATGGCCATAGTTAAACATGAAGATAATGAAAGAATCCATTCAGAAGCTCAAATAAGCAGAATTTTTAAGTATTGGATTTCTTGCAAGAAATAAATATAATACTCTAGGCCAAAATACTTCACACAGATGAATATTTGTTCCTAAGCATAACACGATTCCATGATCTTAAGGAAATGCCTGGGTATGTCATAACATGTTTCATTTTTCCCTCATTTATCATTATAATTTTCTTTACATTATGGTAGAAATGATAAGGATCCATAGTGTAGACAGGAGGAAGAATGATTGTGCATGTATCAACACATGTGTATGAGTGAGTTTGTGTGCTTGAGTGTGTGTGAAAGAGAAAGAGAACAGTGGAAGAGAGGGAATAATGTTATGGTTAGATACTAAGAGTATAAATGGCCAGATTACTAGACCTTAGGATGTCTACAGTTGGATGAGAAATGCTCCTCAGAGAATTACAGCTGGTTCACAGAAATGACACTTGCTGATATATGCACCAGGAACACACCGTTTCCAGATAAATCATTTCACAGAAGCCTATTCCCTAGGTGGGTTAGTAAAAGTAGATTATTCGGACAGGAAAAAAAAAAGCAGGGAAAGAGCACATGGTATATTTTAGGGTCTTACCCAGTTTCTCAGACTCATAAAGATAAAAAATATAAATTAAAAAAAAGTGCTTGATATCTCCAACTGAGGAATGTGTAGGACCAAATACAGATAGTTTTCCTCATTTACATGCAGAGTCCCTGAGCTGGCAGTAACAAATTCATCATTATGAAGTACTTTGAGATGTCTTTAATCAGTTAAAAAAAAAAGTATAGACACACACGCATGCAATGAGTGCGTGCATACACACACACACACACACATGCACATGTGTATTATTGTTTTGTACTTCTTTTCAGCAGCCAAATCATCCCCAAGAGGGTTGGCTCACTTGTTTATTTCTATGTACGTGAATGAAATTTATTTGCGTATAAGAGAATATAGTTGCTGGCCTTTACATGATATAAGGAAACACCATGAATCTTAGTTCCTAATCACTCACTCCTCAGCTAGTCCTCAGCCCACAAGGCACTGGTAAAACATTAGCTGTAAGAAAATGAAATTTTAAGAAGTCAAGCAAAGGAATGACAGTAGCAAAAGACACCTGGTGCCTATAGGCAAAGCTAAGGAATGCTACACATGGCTCCTCATGGCGACAGAATTAAATGTTTCTACAGCTTCAGAGGCTTGTCTTGACTAAATTCCCTTCCAAATTTTGCCTCCTAGGATTCAGTTCATAGCTTGTCAGCATAGCATTGTCTTTCAGTATCATGAGAAATGTTTAAGCTCCTTTGAGGGGATCAGTATTAAAGAGAAATGTCTTGACTCAGGCATAGAGGATGAGGGCAAATAAATTCCACACTTCACAGGGCTCAGGACTGAAGTAGATGCAGATACGATGCCCTCAACTCTGGAGAATCTCACAATCCTTATCACAAGGAAAGAAATCTGAAAGTTAAACAGTGATAGAACAACCACATTAACCAAACATGTCCTATTGGTTTTGCTTGCATTATCTTTAGTTCATGTAATAATCTTCACAGGTAAATATTCTAGTTTGCATATGACTACACTGAGGTTTAGAGTAATTTTTTTCCTCGGGGTCACCCAGTTTTTGAATAACAGTCAAGAGTCAAGATTTAGTCACAGTTCTAATTGATTCTAAATTTTGCCGTTACTTCACAAAGCCCCTCAAGGGTCCAGGCTGAGAGAAAGGAGCTGTTTTCATCCAAAGTCATCTGGCAGTCACTCTTATCAAAATACATATGTACTTTCCTAGTATAAGATAGTCTGCTGAGTACTGTGGGTCCGTTTATGCAGATATACCATCATAGGAGAGAAACAGACACAGCACAAAATTGTGGTGAATGTATAATAGATATACATGCACACCATAGGGAAAAAAGGTCAGTGGAAGAATAGGAAATAAACAGATTAACTCTGCTTTGGATGATTAAGAATACTCATGAAAAAGATTTAAATTTAGTGATGCCTTGAAAGATAACTACACAGATATGAGAAATGAGTGGATTCTACCTAAAGCAGAAAAGAGAAGATAAGCTGTGAGCAAAAGTGTACAGCAAAATCTGGAAGTTTCATGATTTAGCTGGATTAAGAGTGCATAAGGTTAAAGTAGACTTCAAAAGTAGCCTAGTTAGGAACATAGACCTCAAATGTAAGTGGACTAAATTTTCCAAAGGTAAAAATGTAACCTACTAAAGGGCAAAAATATTTGCAAATCATATATCTGATGATGGTCTAATATATAAAGAACTCATACAATTAAATAGCAAAAAGCCACAAACAATGCAATTAAGAAATAGGTAAAAGATCTGAATAGACTATTTTCCAAAGATGACAGA
The DNA here is from genome assembly GCA_002007465.1 of Ailurus styani. Lineage (NCBI taxonomy): Eukaryota > Metazoa > Chordata > Mammalia > Carnivora > Ailuridae > Ailurus > Ailurus styani. The sequence continues at coordinate 20,561 of LNAC01001209.1, read as the reverse complement.
TGGCCAACAGATACATGAAAAGTTGCTCAACCTCACTAGTCATTAAGGAAATGCAAATCCAAACCATAATGAGATATCCCCTTATACCTGTTAGAATGGCTATTATTAGGAAGACAAAGAAATTAAAAGTGTTGGCAAGGATGTGGAGAAAAAGGAATCCTTGTACACTATCGGTGGGAACGTGAATTGGTGCAGACATTATGGAAAACAGTATGGATGTTCCTCAAAAAATTAAAAACAGAACCACCATATGATCCAGCAGCAATTCCACTTTTGTATATTTACCCAAAGAAAATGAAGATACTAACTCAAAAAGATTAATGCATCCCATGTTTATTGTAGCATCATTTAGAATAGCCAAGATATGGAAACAATCTAAGTGTACATTGATGAATGAATGGATAAAGAAATTGTGATATTTATCAGTAGATGAAAAGATAAAATGGAGTACTATTCAGTCATAAAAAAGAAGAAATGTTGACATCTGTGACAACATAGATGGACCTCAAGGGTATTATGTGAAGTGAAATAAATCAAGACAAATACAGTATGCTTCCACTTATTGTGGAATCTAAAACAAACAAACAAAAAAGAAGCTCATAGCTACAGAAAACTGATTGGTGGTTGTCAGAGATCAGGGGTGGGAGGGAGGAATGAATGAAGGGGAATATAAGTTTATTTAAAAAAAAAAACCTCAAGTTGGAAAATTTAGATTTTATTCTTCATACAAAGAGTACTTGAATTTTTCTAAAGAGGAAAGTGGTACGATTGCACCAGTATGCAGAAGGTAGAATTTAAAAGTCTTTAGGCTCTGGATAGAGTACATAGAAGTTAGACTAAAAATATCTGGAAACAATATTTCTCCCTAAAAGCAGATTTGAAAAGAGTAGTTGAGTGTCTTGCCAATATGCATGGCCCTGAGTACCAACACGTAATGACCCAATTCAGTTAGAGTCTCCATGTCTGGGAACTCATTCCTTGCACTAAAAAGATGATTGTTTTTAGAGGAATAGTTTGAATCTATCTCCTCCAGGGAGTGAGCAATAAGCATTGCTTCCACAAACTGTGCTTTGTATAAGCATTAAGGGCAGTGAACTTCCTGACAAGTGTCTCGGGAGCAGTCAAGGGTGGAGCCTTATTTCTTAATTGCTTGCTCAGGTAAGCTTTGGCTGACATCCTATTTTATAAAAGTTGAGAATCTGGAAAAAACACATCTGTGCTTTTAAACCCACTCATTTTCTCTGCACATAGGCCTCCTAAATATACATGGCAGAAAGATCAAAATCCTCTCTAAAAAGTAGCTTCCAATGGCCACATCAAGCACCAAACTGCATACTTGCCCCCACATCTTAAACTACAGGCATATAGGTCTGAAGATATCTAAAGCAGACAAACCCAAGCTCTACACAACCTCATGATAATTTTTTCCAATAAGGCTCCCAAGGACTCAAATGTGGATTTACTGCAAAGCTAATGAAGTTCAAGTCTCAATGCTCCTCATTTGCAGGACCCTTCTAATGTTCTAGAAAGATCCCTACAACTTGTAAAGTCTGTGGTATTTGTTGGCCTTCTGTTTTGAGTTGTAATTTGTTGTGATTTATATGTTTATTTTTAAAGTAGTCTCCATGCCCAGCATGGAGTGCAACTTGGGGCTTGAACTTACAACCTGAGATCAAGACCTGAGCAAAGCTGGATGGTTAACCTACTTGGCCACCCAGGCACTCCTACTGTGATTTATTCTTGTCTATGTAAATGTTCACACTTACACCTGATTTTTTATTCTGTTTTTTAAAGAAGTCTTCCCCAAACATTATAAGCTGCCTTCCCCTATCTGCGTGGTTTCTTTACTTTAGGCCATTTAACTCCCTGGTCTACTCTCTATGGTAATTTGGCTGAAAATGTAAGCCTTGCTAACTAAATGAATTAACTCACTAAAAATAATTATTGATTCAAAGTCATTTAAATATTAGGGATCCTATACACATCATTAAATTGATTTCATGATATTCATGTTGGCAGTTGACAAAAGAGCCAGTTGTCTATTAAACCAATCTTTCTTCCTGACAAAAATCTGTGTAACCTGCATATGAGAAAAGGCTTCATCTTTTTGTTCTCTGTGGTAAAGGGCATACATCCATTTATCCAAGAGTGATTTCAGGTTATCAAGGACAAGTTAAAGATGGAGGTAACGAACACATCTCCATTTAGAGTTGCTAAAAATTGAGTTGTTATCTGATATAGCTCCTCTGCTACTGTGAGAAAGGATTTATATGAACAATAAAAACCCAGTAACCAGAGCTTATATTGAGCTCCAGTAGTTTACCTCACAAACAATTCATGTCACAGAGACAAAGAAAATGGAAAGGTCAGTACCAGCCATAATCTTATATTCTTCTAGCTTATTTCTACATACAATGATAAATAGTGCCATTAATTGGGGTCAACAGCAATATAACTATATATCAGTCTTGTTATCTCTTGGTATAGCATATCAGCCTTAGAATGAACACAACGATGATCAATATGTGAAGTGGCAAATGTTTTATATGGAATGTTTAATGAACTAATGGCAACTAATTAGGAGAAAAAAAGGTTTGTTCTCTTAAAAAAAAATCTTAAATCCTAAATGGGTTCTGGCAAACCAGATCATTTTCATGGAGTTGGTCAAGGTAAGTAAATTGGCAAGAATGTGTGTCTATCAGCCATGAAGAGTGGTATCTGGAGAAGTGCAAGAGCAAAAAATCAATCCCATTTTTTCTCAAGTTTGTTGGGTTTTCTTCCAGTTTTGTGAATTAATACATACTCCCAGAACCTTGTCAGAAATTGGGTTTGGCTTAATGAAGGTCAGGGCAGTTGGCCTGCTTTGTGAAGCTTGGAAAATCAAGCTCCTTCTTGTTCATTAGGATCTGCACTTTTCCATCAATCCCATCCCAGACCTGTTGGCCAGCCAAGGTCTTTAAGTTTCATTACATATTGTGATCACACCAGAGGTTTTGTGTTTTTGAAATTTCTATGTGAGTAGGTAGGTAAAGTATGATAAAAATCCTAGAAGAATTCTTAATATTTCCCAGTATTGATTTGTTTTGTTTTATACTGATACCCACTAACCCTTGCTAAATTTAACTCTGTCTAGAGCAAGAGTATCCTTTTCACTGATACACCCTGACAATGGTATTGTTATTATGGCATCAGCAATCTGTCAAAAATAAGTTGGAAGGGAAGCCTTGTTTTCAAGGACCAGAAGGAAATTTTACATTTTAATGACATTTATTACATCTTTTCTAATTATAAAAGTAGTAAGTGTAGAAAGACAACATGATTTTATTAATTGTGATTGTCCACATTCCTACTTCATATGTAACCTCTTAAGATTCTGATTAAATAGCTCTGAGATAGGATCAAGACATCTGTGATTTTAATATATTCCTTAGGTACACTAATTTTGAGAACCAATTTTGATTTCTATATGCTTTTTTATTTTTGTTTTATCACATATATATTATTAAATATATATTCATATACAAATATATAAAAAATATATAAATATTATAACATTTTTATTTCATTAAAATCCTTTGAAAGCATGATTTTTGATCATCTCATGGCTTTCCATCATCAAAATGGATTCTAAAGTTTAAAATATTTTTTATTTTTCATATATAGGTTCATTCTAATTTTAATCTTATAAATATGCAACAGTAAACATTTCTATATATAAACTTTTCAAACCTTCTTTGCTAGAGTCCTACAAGTAATATTATTAGATCAAAAGATGTAGTTTTTTTTAAGACTTTAAAACATGTTGCTAAATTATTTTCCGGAAGTTATAATAATGTGTACTGGTAGTTACGATACTGCTCTTGTGACCCCACTCCACCAGTTTTAAATGTTCTAATTATTTTTCACATTGCCAATTTGACAGCTGAAAATGGTTATCTCCTTGTATTCTTAATTTGCATGTATTTGAGTATAGAGAGGTTAAAAATTTTTGTCTCTGTTTATGAGCTCTTGATATTCTTTCTTTGCTGAATCGTCTGTTCAGATCCTTTTCCCAGGCAGAGGTAAAAGCCATCAGATAACCACAGATCACCAAAAGATTTTGAAATGCCCCTGCACATCTAACCCTTCTCCTTCCTCAAACCTTTCCAGTCTGACTAATGATGGCAGGTGGGGTCCCAAGTTGCAACTTAAACGTGTTCATCAGTCTACAGTGTTCCTTCTCAGGGTGAGGGATGACGGAACAAATTCAGCTACCATTGTCACTCTCCCTCCTTGGACCTCATGCTGCCACAGGCAGGAGGGAAGTTGGGGCCCCAAAGTTCTGTGTGTTCCTGATGTGACTCCATTCCATCTCCTGGAAAACTCCCAGCTTTATGGCCACCGTCTAAGAGAGCATCAGGAGAAATTCCTCTGGTCCCTCTAACCCTGTCCACTACCCTCTCTGCAAGAAACTCAGCACTCCCAGCTCTGTGCACCCAACATCCCTAATCTAATTTTATGTCCCCTGTGAACTGGTCTCATTTTGTTTTTGCAGACTTTACAACAACAATATTATATTCTAGTCCATGAATGATCCTCTTCCCTGGGACTATTTACATCTCTCTTTCTACAGGCACTTAAAATAGCCTCAGTTTTAGCCCATGACTTTGATTCATATTCTTCTGAGGAAATAGGAGCAATGAGAAAATAGCATCTACCTTTACTCACTTAGCTTAATATGTGCCTATCTACACTGCCTTCGCTCTTCTTACAACACGCGGAAGATAGCATTAATAGGTTCTTCATTCCTCCCTCTAGACACACCGTATGCCATCTTATTTGACAGTTCCTCTCATTAAGAGATGGAGTATATTTCCTCACCTCTTGATGTTTGGATTTGAGAATTGTCATTTGCTTTGGCCAACAAAACGGAGCAAAATTGACTGTGCCAGTTCTAAGCGTAGGTTTAAAGTGGCCTTAAAATTTCCCACTGCCTTTCATGTGCTTTAGCCATTACCATGAGCCTGAGCCCTAAAACGGGAGACAATGTGGATCAGACCTGAACCCAAACCATGGAGATAAGCTGAGGTACCACATCTTCCTGGAAAGAGTTGTCTAGCTTCTTCAGCCAAGCTTAGATATGCTGACCTCCAACACATCTGCAGAGCTACATAATGTTCATTGGTATGAGTCACTGAAGTGCAGTGGTGTTTGCTGTGTGGCATCATTATGGCTATAGTTTCCTGCCACCCTATAAATAAGATAGGTTATCTACGGCCAACTTTTCTATTAGGTTTCATTTTCTCACAACCACTTGATATTCCCGATGAGTGTCACCTCTCTTCTGTATAATCCAGTTTTTCTTCTCTCCTGAATCACTTCCATCATAATAAAAGCATAATGAAATATCTGGCATTTTTAGCAAATATTTCTTCCTGGCCCTATACTTTTTTCTAGTCACCAACAAATTGCTCTCTTCCTATTTAGAGCATATTTGCACATTTTCCCAAGTTCTCCTCCAAATTTCTTTTGAACCAACTTTCATCAAGCATTTACTTTGAACATTCAACTGAAACAGTTTTGCCAAGGCCAACAAAAACCTCTACATTGGGAAATATAGAGGTCAGTTCTCAATAATCAGCTTATTTGAATTATTAGCAGCTTTTGACACAGTGGGCAACTCTTCTCTTTGAAGTGATTTCTTTACTTGGCTATCAGGACACTCACTCTCCTAGTTTATCTCCAGTCCCCACTGGGCATTCTTCTATATTTCCTTTGCTGGTTTCTTCTTATTACCCAAACGCATATATTTTGGATGCCACAGTGCTTGGCTTTGAACTGCTTCTTTTCTCCACATAAACTTTATATTAGATGATCTCATTTGGTCTTATGGCTTAAATATCAATATATGTTATTGGGTTCCAGAATTATTTGTCCAGCCCAGACCTCTCAGCTAAATATAAGATTCAGAGTATAACTCTGTAACTGAACTCTCAGTGTTGAAGACCCCTGTGGATCTCAAACTTCACAAGTCTGAGATCAAATGCTTATCCTCCAACAAATCTGCTCCCCTCTGTCGTCTTTACCACTTTAATATATAGTAACTCCATCATTCTAGTAGCTTAGACTAAAACTTTGGTGACATCCTTGAAAACTCTTTCTCTCATCACCTGTGCCTAATCTTTCAGCAAATTCTCCTTTCTGTAATTCAACGTATGCTCCAAACTCCACAAGTCATCACCTCCACATCTAACATCCTTTTTAAGGCCACACTGCTCTTGCTTTGATTTTGACATAGGTTCTTTCAAGCCTTCTTACTTTTACCCTTGTCGTCTCCACCAAACAACAATTCTCAATGAGGCAGGGAGGGTGCTCTTTTTATACAAAGGTCAGTTTTCCTCTGCTTAAATCTTTTGAGTGGCAGAACATTCAGAAAACAAATCCAAGTCCTTACAATGTCTCCTACTTCTCTTGTTAGCTTGCAGACCCCGTAGACTAGTACTTTGCCCCTTGCTTAATTGCATTTCATCCACTCTCTGTTTTTCCTCAGTCATTCTGGGCATACTCTTACCTATACTGGCTCTTCCTTCTGCCTGGAAAACTTCTTCAGATAGCAACATGCCTGGCTTCAGTTTCTTCAGGTTACTCTTCCAACATCAACTTGCCTGACCATCTCACATGAAATAGCATCCTCCACCCACTCCTCACCACTTGGCTAGTCTTCCCAATCCTATTCACTCTGGTGTGTGTATGTTTGAGTGTTTCCTGCAAGATTCCTATCACTTTCTCTGTACTCATTTTTGCTTATTGGTTATCTTCCTCCATTAGAATATAAGCTCATGGAAGAGCCATGTCTGTTAGTTGACTATTTTGTCATCTCACAGTACTCCCAAAACACTCAATGAACATTATACAAATGAATGACATTGATAAAATCAATGGCACCGACCTCCAACATAGAAATATTTTAAACATTTTTCTATTTAATTTATACCACCAAATTCCACTAGATTTTATTCATCATGGAATTAATTTTTATTTTTTTAAACTATTTTAACTACAAGTTTTATTTTAATAATCATAGATTCACATATAATTATAGGAAATAATAGGCCCCATGTATCCTTTACATACTTTCCCCTGTAAAACTGAAATATCATATCACAACTAGGATATTGGCATTGATACATTCAAGAGAAAGAACATTTCCACTACCACAAAGATCCCTCATTAGTAAATTCTTTTTTTGTTGCTGAGTCATAGTCCATGGTATGTATATACCACAGTTTGTTTAACTATTTACTCACCGAAGGACATCTGGACTGTTTCCAGTTTGCAGCTGTTATAAATAAAGCTGCTATAGACATTCTGTATAGGATTTGGTGTGAATCAGTTTTCATTTCTCTGGGATAAATTCCCAAGAGAGCAATTGCTGGGTGCTGTGATAATTACATGTTTATTTTTAATATGCAAATTGATTTCCTGGATAGCTATACCACTTTACATTCCCATCAGCAATGTATAAGTGATCAGTTTTTCCTCAGCCTTGTTAGCATTTGGTGAAAATACCTCATTTTCATTGTAGTCATTTTGATAAGCGTGTAGCAATATCTCACTGTGTTGTTTTTTTAAAGATTTTATTTATTTATTAGAGAGAGAGAGAGAGAGAGAGAGATCACAAGTAGGCAAAGAGGCAGGCAGAGGGAGAGGGGGAAGCAGGCTCCCTGCTGAGCAGAGAGCCTGATGCAGGACTCATCCCAGGACCCTGAGATCATGACCTGAGCCGAAGGCAGAGGCTTAACCCACTGAGCTACACAGGCACCCCCTCACTGTAATTTAATTTGTGTTTCCTTAATAACTAATGATGCTGAAGTTCATGACTGATTTTAAAGAGGGATTTTATATATTTTTCGTATGTATCTCCTGATACAACTATTTTTTAATTGAAATATAATTTCCATATAATATCTTATTAGTTTTGTGATACTTAAATAATGTTTATGGCTCTCAAATTATGGCTCTTAAGAAATTTACCACTTCTCCCCACCAATCCCCAGTGGCTTCTAAAGCAGAAATTATTAACTCTATGATAGATAATATTGATGAAATAGTGAAAGATGATCAAAAATCATGTTTAACCATCACTAAGATCCTTAAAAGAAGAATCTAAGTGTCACAAAAAGTCATGTCCTCACTTGTAGGAAACCAGATCAGGAATAGATGAACAATTTCAGGTCATATGACATGGGACATTCAATGATAGAATTCATAATGTTGACAGAGATGATGTATTTTTGCCTTGATAGCCAACAAAAAAGTAAATTCTAAAATTAGAAGACCAGAATAATAACTGTTCTAACATCTCATCTCTTGGACATATATAATGTTAGATATACTAATAAAACAAAAATCGTATTATCTTCAACTTTCAGATCTCAACCAGTCATCATGTATGAGAGATGGTGCATACTCCACAGAGTATCTTAAATGTAAAGAAATAGAACTCTTGGCCTTGCTATTAATCTCAGTTCCAGGAAATCAGCTTTTTCCAGCAAAGTACATGGCTCCATCTGAGTAACCCAAATGACTCTGATCCAGATGACTCTGTTCATCTGAGACAAAGTGGGGTTTGATACTAGAAATTGGGAAGATTATAGGGGTATGGGCTGGGTTTGGGTCTTACTGGTAAGTCAATCAAATAAAGTTTTATTTTTAAGTATTATAAGCACACAAAAGCTTGCATAAGCAATTATGGAATAATGGTAGGAAACAGCATCACTCCAATAAACCTGTGTATCAATGTGAGGAGAGAAGACTTAGCTTCTAGATCTCTTGATTTCCTGGTATGGGCTGTTTGAGCAATGCAACCTCTAACAATGGAAACCCGGCCAAGGTACCTTGAGGAACAGCTCATTGTAGGAGCTCCTGAGCATTAGGGTTCAGATCCTCATTAATACCGCCATACCTACAACCATCCTCCTTGCCAATCATCATTTTAAAAAAATTTAATAACAAATATTAGCATAAAAAGACTTTCACTTTTTACTTTTTTGAAATAATGTATGATAGTTAAATGCAAATCAATACTAAAATATGAGAGAAAATAGTTAAAAATTTTTTTAAATTTTGATAAGATTAAAAGTTTAAAGGTTAAAATAATAAGATAAAATAGATGTGATTTAAAATAAAAGATAGAGCAAGAAGCCAATAAGATAAAAGGTTAAACAAATAAAAGTAGAGAAAATAAAAATTATGATAAAAGGCTAAAGCCCAGGAAATAAACAGTGAAATATGTAAAAGAAAATTGAACTAAGGATTAAGACTAGGATGGGGAACTCAAAATGTAAAATTGAAAAACGTGAAATTGAAAAAGTAAAGAGCATCAGAAGAAAAACATTTTTAAAGGAAACTAGAAATAGAAAGTGTGACTAGTAAAGAAACAGGTGATCTTAAAAGCATCCTCTAGAGTGATTCTTTACTATTACATATTTCTTAGGTGCACTTGTGCCATTCTTCTTCCTCCAGTGGAATTTTTCCTTTGGAGTGGCTGCCCCCCTCCAGAGCCCTACATGGGGGGAGCTTCTCAATGAAGTACCTTCATGGTAGGTAGGTAGGTCCTAGGGCTCAACTGCATAAATCAACAGTAGGATTGGATCCAGTTTGAAAGAAACAGCCTCAGTGTGCCCTCTGATAAATTCTAGAGGAAAAAGAGTGTGCGATGTATAGAGTCAATACTCATCACAGGGCGCCTGGGTGGCTCAGTGGGTTAAAGCCTCTGCTTTCGGCTCAGGTCATGATCTCAGGGTCCTGGGATCGAGGCCCACATCAGGCTCCCTGCTCAGCAGAGAGCCTGCTTCCCCCTCTCTCTCTGCCTGACTCTCTGCCTCCTTGTGATCTCTCTCCCGCTGTGAAATAAATAAATAAAATCTTAAAAAAAAAAAATACTCATCACATACATTGTTGTGTTAGTTGGTGAAGCACTTTCCAATTTATTACTTGCTTGTGACCTTTAGATCAGCTTCATGAGGTGGGCAGAGATAATTTGTCCCTTCGAGAAGAAAGCAGTTCTTTGAGATTGAAGGCTGACGGAGCTAACAAGTGTGGAGTCAGGTAGCATTATACTATGAGGAAAGAACACTAAATATGAGCCTAGTTCTTCTGAAGTGAGCAATAAAACCATGTTAACACACTCATAAAACAGTAGGTGTAACTCAGGGTGGGTAAGAGGAAGCCTTTCAGAATTTTTTGCGATGAAGCCCATTTGCAGGCCCTGTGCTGGAGGACCTTCATGAATTGCCTTAGAAAGAAGGAAGTCTCTAGAAGGACCTCAGTGCCATTTCAATAAAATCCCTTTCCTGTTTTCTGCCTGCCCTGCTGTATGCAATCTATCCCACAGCCATTTGTGCAGCCACCTAGTGACCTTGCCACAGCAGGTAAGAAATGAGAAATTTTGAGGATGGCTGCACTCCCTGGATTTTCATGGCCTTGGCATAAGAATATTTAGTACAGGTGCTTTCAGAGCAGTGAACTGGTGAAGAAGGTTTGCAGAGTTCTCTGAGCCTTGAAGTCACCTTTCTGCCTACAAGGGGCTGCCCCAGCCTCGAGGGTTCTGGTAGTCTGTAAATACCAAGTCCAGCAAGAGGAGAATTATTGTTTCCTGTGCCATCATTAGAGAATTCCCACTTATTTGGGGTTTTTCCAGACTTTGCTATTAAAAAAAAAATGTGTGTGTGTGTGTGTGTGTGTGTGTGTGTGTTTGGCTTTCTGCTAACCTTTGAAGGGGAACACTTTATAACCAAGGATTAACATGGATTTGGAAATGTTTCTGGGTTTGAAAGAAGCATCATAGTTTGTTGATAAACTTTGATGTTTGATGTTGGAATGCCTCTGGAAGAACTGGGCAAGGATGATGATGTACTATCCAGTCCCTGCTTCCTACAATTCTGAATTTCCTTAGTACGCTGACTTGATTTTCTCTGCTCTTGAGAGGTTGAAAGGTAGAAGCAACTAGATGCAGAAAGGAACAATTAACAAGGGCAACAAAATAAGGCTAGCAAGACATTGTAGGTAATAAAGACTCAGAAGACATTTTTACAGGATCAAAGCTTTCTAAGAGACATAAGTACCTCAGGAATGTCATAGAAAAATCTTAAAAGTTTCTCCTGTGGTTCCTGCATTATAGACTCATGTTTGTTCTCTGCTTTGACTTTCACTCCCTTTTCCTCCTCTCCCTCTTCTTTTATTTTCCTGACTTTTTAAAAAGCTAAGTTCACAGCTTCCTTCTAGTATCTTCACCTCTAGGTAGCAGGAACACAATATGACAATCCATTCAATCATTTGTCTTTTATTTAACAAATATTTTTGAGTGCCTGTGATAAGCCAGACTCTATACTGGGTGCTGAGAGTGCTAATTACATTAAATGTTTATAATGAATATCTGCTATGTATAATAGTAGAGAAAAGTATTATAGAAAAGTCACCTAAAGCCTTCAGAGAGAAATGCTGGCTCATGCTTCCTTCATCAAGAAATGAATTTCTGCAGCAATCAGTTGGCTGCAAAGTCACTTCAGATACCATTTTTCTTCCTTTGACCTGTGTTTTTCATTTGCAGGAAGAAAAAGTGCCAGATGGTTCTTGCTTATCACTTTGTGTCAATTTTTTATTCATCCAAATATCTTTTCTATTGGCAGAAAAGTTATAACTGGCATCTATCCTGTATCTGGTGTCAAAATATTATTAATGGCTCCTACATTTAAAGCAGAAAACTATAGATAGAAAAACGTTACCATATGAGACAGGTCAGAATTTACATGCAATGAAGACTGAAGACTTACAAACAAAAGTATTTTTTTTAAAAATCTTTATTTCTTTAATTCAACCCATTTTTCTATTGGACCTTTTTATAAAGGCTTGGAATTAAGATTAAAGGTCACTCCATTGTGAGATTTTGAGACCAGAAAATGAGTCATGGATGCTTGAGCCAGAATTAAACAACAGGTACTAACAAGAAATATAAAGGAAGCAGGTGGCACCATTACATCTCAGAAGACATCAACAAACAATACCCAGGGATGCAAAGATCCAACAAGATGAAGCATGCTTTCCGGAATGTCCAGGAGGACCATGTGTGTGATAGAATAACAGAGGCCCTTCCCTCTGTACCAAGTTTCCAACCTGGGAAGGGATATGGAGAGAAAGAGTCTTTTTTTTTTTTTAATTTATTTGACACAGAGTGAGAGAGAGATTACAAGTAGGCTGAGAGGCAGGCAGAGAGAGAGGAGGAAGCAGGCTCCCTGCTGAGCAGGCAGAGAGCCCGATGTGGGCCTCGATCCCAGGACGCTGAGATCATGACCTGAGCTGAAGGCAGAGGCTTTAACCTACTGAGCCACCCAGGCACCCAGAGAGAAACAGTCTTGATAGAGAATTTAACATCCTGAGTTGCCTAAACAACGGAAGTTTCATTAATATAATTTAACAAGATTAACTATTTTTTCTCAAGAACAAGATGAGATCATGAAAAATATAGAGTAAATTCACGTAAATGACTGAAGGGTCATTGTGTTTCAGATGACTTTGCTATGCATTCCTTGGTCTACCTGGCCCAAACTGGAACTCTTTTTAGGAAGGGGAGACATAAATGTAGCTTTAGTAACTGTGATCGATTAACAGAACTCCAGAGAAGAAAACAGACCAACGAGTAATGACAACTCTAATATGAACCTAACCTTACCTTTCAAAAGGTGCTCTAACACATGCCTTCTTGGTGAGAACCTGGACTCACATTGATGAACACATAGAAACAAAAGCCAGTGCTAGAGGAAAAAAATTTTTTTTCCGTAACAACTGACCTGAAAGACTATTTGATCCAACTTTCATATGTCGGCTGTACTTTCGTCATCTACCACTGATCTCAGCAAACCAAAAATTAAAGAATTAATCAAGTAAATGCATTTGCTCTAGTAAGTATATCACCTTCTTTATACCCTGTATTGAGGCAAAGGTAACTGACACAACACCTAAGAATTGAAAAAGGAAAAAGAAAGTTTCATAATGCTGTTTGTTTCTTGCCAGTTAAAAAATAATCCACAAGTGATGGAATTGGAAATACAGTCCGCCCTAATCAGGAGGCTCTTATTGTTCTTTTATGTTCTCTACTGAAGCATTCCTTACAAGGACAAGATCTGGAGGTTTAATTAGGGAGGGACTCAGCATGGGACATTTGTGTCTTAGTTGGATGCAAAATCTCACCCGATTTCCAACATTGCTTGATAATAAATATTTAACAGGGAGTCATGCAGAGATGGAAGATATTCAACTCAGAGAAAGATGTAGCACACCAGGCCAATGGTTAAACCAAATTACTGCATTTTGCAATTGGATACAGCAGATTTATAAATGAACTGACAGGAAAATTGAACCACCACCTAAAGAGCATTGAGTCTGAAAGATGTTAATCCATCTGCTGGCCTCAATTATTTTCATTTAAATATGTATGATATGCATTTTCATTTAATCGTGTGTTTTCATTTAAAAGTCTATTTTTATTGAAACATGTATAAACACTTCATTTAAACACATATAACGCATAAATATATAAAGAAGGGAAATTTAGAAGGGGGAAATTTAAAAGTCCAGGTAACCTGCTGGTCCAGGTAGTAGAGATCGGAGAAAGATGAACTGTAGGGAAAGGGCGGTGTCTGTCATGTCCTGCCACAAGGACGAGACCCTGAAATGATTGTCTAGTCTGGTCAACACTGTAAATCAAACAGGATGAGCCTTCCATCAGACGACCAACATATTCTTAGTGAGTCTCTTACTCTTTTTCAAGTCTTTTCAAAGGCTGATGTCACCTGTTTCCCTCAATCCCTTCATCATTGTTCATGCAGACATTTGAAGAAAAGGATTCTAGATTTAACAGGGTTTCCAGAGGGTCTAATAAAATCACAGACATGTAAATAGGTTAATAAATAATTAAAAGATGGTTCTCCAAAAGCTGTTTGCAAACTGATTTTCTTACAATTTGAGTTCCTTTTGAGTACACCCAAGGAACTTTTGCCTAAACGACAGCCCTGTTGTGAATCCTATAAAAGCAAAGATTGTCTTGCATTTATTTTGTATGCTAGATTCCCACCCATGGGAATTCCCTAAAGCATAGAAATCATAAATACCAATGACAAAAGTCACAATGAGGTTTTTTTAAATGATCTGAACAATTTTTTTCTTCTAGCTTTCTTTCTTTCAGCCCTTGGATTTTTCTTTTCACACCTTTCTCCTTAAAAGGAGACTAAGTCTGATCCCTCAGGGCCATTAATTTTTCTGAAGACAAAAGAAAAAGACCGCATCATCCAACCTCCTTCCTTCTCTGTCCCCCACCCCCTTTTGTTCACACCCCATGAGGGACCTAATTGTCTAACGTGGGTCAGATATGAATACGAGAAAAGAAGATTTATGGGAGGTTGTCTTTTTCCACTTAAAATTCTTGAACTACACACATATTCTGACAGAGTCTTGTGAAATCCAATAGCTTTGATTCATTTAAATTATAATCTTTCTCTTTTCCTCCTGTTTAAAAAAAAGCATTCAATTCAAGTGACATTTTCCTAATACTGATCATATCCTTCAGTGACTATCTAAAATTTTGCAAGCTACTGACACCATTCCTTTGAGTTCTTTTTTTTTTTTAAAGGTTTATTTATTTATTTATTTGACACAGAGAGAGAGATTACAAGTAGGCAGAGAGGCAGGCAGGGAGACAGGGAGAGGAGGAAGCAGGCTCCCTGCTGAGCAGAGAGCCCGAAATGGGCCTCGATCCCAGGACGCTGAGATCATGACCTGAGCCGAAAGCAGAGGCTTTAACCCACTGAGCCACCCAGGCGCCCTCCTTTGAGTTCTAAACACTGACTTATTGAGCAGTATGTACATGCATTTGATATACATTGAAAATTTTAATATTTTTTAAATATAAATTTTAGTTAATATACAGAGCAATATTAGTTTCTGGAGCAATGTTCAGTGATCATCAGTTACATACAACACCCAGTACTCATTACAAAAACTGGCCTCTTTAATATCATCACCCATTTAGCCCATTCCACCTTCACAGATGCACAAACAGTGATCCCTCCTGTGTCCCTGGTTTCCATCAGATCCCCGCCTTTACCTTGTCCGAGCTGTCCCCCTGCCAAACAGTTGAGCTCTCCCATGTTTTATCTCAGTCGTGGTTGTGTTTCAAAACCCCACACTTTAGAGCCCCCTGCAGTGTGGACCCACACTGATCCTCTGGTGGAGGGTCTCCCTGTGCTGTGGTCGGTGTTGGCTTGTCCCAGGATACAGTCGGACAAACCCTCCGGAGTTCAAAATTTATGCTAAATTTGCAACATAGAGCTGCCACCAGGGATTGTTGCCTTCAGCCTGTGTTGGTCAGCCAGGAAGATTGATGGTGCCTGCAGGGTCCTTTGACCTTGGGGAAGCCTTATCACCTTGACCAAATGTGCTCCAAGCTGGGGAACTGTTTCTCCCTGTGTGACCCTGGGACTTCTGGGGGCTCTCCCCTGCTTCCCCATCAGACCACCACTCACCTCCCCAAGAGCCACACTGATGATGTCGCAGACCTCCAAAACTTCAGATTCTGTGCTCCACTATTTATAGAAAAATAGTGGTATTATAACTCTTTCCTTTTTCCCCATCAGTGATTTTGGGAAATAGTTTTCTTATGCAGTCCCCTGTCTGTGGTCTGTGTTTTCACTCTTTTTTCTTTTCCACGCTTTCTCTCTCTCTCTCCTCCTTTTCTGTTGCTACTCCCTCCATGATGAGTGCTCCATCGCCTGGGCAGCGTCCGTGGCTTTTTTCTCCTGTGAATTAGCTCTCCCCAGTTCCTACCTTCCACAGGTCATTTTTCTGGTGTGTAGATGTGCAGCTTTGTTCTCTAAGACTTCCAGTCGATTTCTTGGGTATTCGGAATGATTTGATATTTGTCTATCTGTGTTTGAGGGAGGAGGCAAGATTAGGGTCACACTACTCATCCACCATTTTATCTCTTTCCTAAAAATTTCATACTTTCTAAATAACGTAAAGGAAAGGTAACAGTAATAATAATAGCTAACATTTATTAAGAGAATACTGTAAGTCTGATGCTGTTCTAAGTATTGTACCGATTTAATATTTACAACAATCTTGTGGGATGGGCATATTGTCCCCACTTAATGCAGAAGGTAACGGAGTGACTGAGTTACTTGCTTAAGGACCCATGGACTGGAAGTGGCAAAGCCAGCATTTAAGCCATGATAGACTATCTCCAGAGCCTATGCTCTTAATGAACTGAGAGAATGAAGGAAACAAAAGCCTCTTTTAAAAAGAAAGAGGAAAGATATCCCCAGGGGTACAGTGATTGAAAGAGTAAGCAATGCACAATTACTTACTGGAGAAGATATAGCCAGAGATAAATATCCATGGCACAACAGTCTTCCTCAGATCTTTTTGAGAACAAGTGGAACATGAAGAGATAGCGGTGTTCAAGATGATCAAAAAATCCAGACATAAGAAAAGGAATGGAGAAGAAAGTAAAGCAAATACCACTCATCCTATGATAAAGATGAGTTTGGTAAGAGAAAAGTCCATTCCAGCTGAAAGTCAAATCCATAAACAGCGTAGCAGAGGGTAGAAGAGCAAGTACAAAGCTATGGACCTGAAAGATTCTAGAGAAGAAAAATAAAACAATGCCTAGGGATCTATAAATGGTACCTGCAAGTGAGAGGAAGGGCCCCTATCATAGGGAACTTGGAGCTTAACCACTAAGGTCAGGGTAAAGTGGTGTTAAGTTGAAGAGTCAGTTTCAGCTGTGTTCACAATTGACTATCACCAAGATTCAGTGTCAACTATTCTCAGAACACCTAAATAGACTATTTTTCTACCATATATTTTCAAGAAAAGCCAGAGTAGTCCAATTCAAATATGCATAAAAATATATGATTTCTCTACTGAAACTCTTCCAGTGGCTTCCCATCAATTGGGAACAAAATCTAAATCTTTCCTGTAGTCTACAGGCGCTTCCACACTGGTCTTCATTTACTGTGCTCTGTCCTCCTTGCTGTTCTTCAATTCTGCTAAGTAATCTGTCTGCCTCAGGGTCTTTGCACATTCTGTACCAACTGCCTGGACTTCTAGTCCTTGAAACGTCAGTAAGCCTCCTTTCCTCTCTTCTTTATGTCTCTGCCCAAATGCCTCCCTATTTTGAGGACTCCCACATAAGGCACTCTATCTCCCCTGCTATATGTTATTCATAAACCATATCACCACCTGGCATATTATTTACTTATTTTCATTGTCTCTTCCCCCAAGAATGCAAGCTTCATGATAGGCACTTTGTGTTCATTGCTATATCCAAAGCACTTAAGAACACTGGGTACACAGTAAACCTTTAATAATAATTGTTGAATGAGCAAATGCATTAGATATTCCTGAGAATTTTGAATAATGGCAATGATATTAAAATGTAGCGGGAGGAAGCCTAGTTTTACTAGTTTGGGAGTAGTAGGCTGAGGGCCCCTAGGCTGAATGCAGTCCTCAACCATGTTTTGTTTTATCGGCAGAAAGTTTTTCAACAATATAAACCAATATTTAAATATCAAGAGGATTCACATAAAAATCCAGGATGCTGGCTTCTTTTCAAAATGTGAAAAGATTTGTCATCCCCTGGACCTATATCTCACATTCCAACAATCATCTGAATTTGAGTAGCAGCTGACATTTTAAGGCCAGACCTGCCTTCTCCAGTGTGTACACATATCTAGAACTAGATCCCCAACATCAAGGCCAAGTGTGAGTCACCATTTATCATTGTTATTGTACTTTTGTATGGATTAAGGCAGAGAAATATTTCTCTGTACCCATGTCTCTGTCAACAGCAGGAAAACAAAAGACTGAGAGAGCCACATGATTCAAGAAAAATAGGAGTGAAGACATTCCTATATGTATAAAATGCCAACATTGGGCCACTTGTGCAATCTATATTACCTGTCTTGCCCCTGTAATCACTTGACGTTGCCATACCTGTGCTCATCACAGACTAAGAAAGACAAGGGAAGATGGTTGGATCCAGCCGGCTTCTTGAGGATTGGGCTGCAGTGGCCTTAGGACACAGAATCTTGACTCAATACGTGTGTCTACTTCTGTACTGTTGCTTTCAGTTACTGTTTCTTCTATGTTTGCCTTGGTTTCCTAGAAAAGCTTTTTTGGAAAAAAACTCTATAACTCAGGAGAAGAGTACAGGATCTATGACTTACTGCCAAGAACTACCTGCCTTGAACAATGCTAAATGTTCTTCATGTACTTAGCTCATTTTATCTTCCTGGCAAACCTACACAATGGTAATTACTGTGTTACTTTATTTAACAGATAGGAACTTTGAGGCACAGATAGGAGAAATATCTTGCCAACCGCACCAGAGCTAGTAAATGGCAGAGCCAGAATTTAATTCAGGTCTGTCTGACTCTGAAATTTGTGCTTTTAACCTTCATACTGCACTGCCTCTGCTACAACATCACAGCAGTCTCACCAACTTGGTGCTATTAACATTGAGTGGTGGGAAGCTGTCCCATGTGTTGCAGGATGCTTACCAGTAACCTTAGCCTCTACCCACTAGAAGCTGGTAATCCACTATGCAGCCCCCACCATGTGACAACCAAATATTCCTCCAGATACCGCCACCTGTTTCTTGGAGGACAAAGTGGCCCTTGACTGAGAACCACTTCATAGAGAGGAAACTAAACTTCACTCGTCCCTTCTTGGCCACGCTAGTTAGAAGGTTCATAGGGCCAAAAGCAAAGGTGACAACAATATTATGAACTGAAAAATTTAGATACAAAAATTTTTAAGAAAAAAATTTAGATACAAGCCTAAAATCTGGCATACAGA
This sequence comes from Ailurus styani, assembly GCA_002007465.1. Taxonomy (NCBI): domain Eukaryota; kingdom Metazoa; phylum Chordata; class Mammalia; order Carnivora; family Ailuridae; genus Ailurus; species Ailurus styani. The sequence goes on along the minus strand of LNAC01001209.1, from coordinate 1,670 downwards.
CAAAGAATAAACCACAAGACATGAAGAAATATATGGACACTAGTGATTGTCAATCCATTCTCATCATGAATTTCCCCCTTTCAAGTGATGGTGACAGAGTCTAAAGCAAAGGCACTCACAGGGCTTATCTCCATTGATTTCATTGAGAGGCCTGAGCAAAGATGAACTAGAAAGATAATAGAACTAAAAGAGTGATAAATACTAAAATAGCCTAGCAATGCACTGGGCACCTAATTGGTTTTTAAAACATGTATATTGACTGATAAGCTGACTGGTTTAATTTTTTAAATAGAATTAAAATATGTAGTTTAAAATTTCACCTTATGAAATACACATATTTTCCTCCTATCCTGATGCAAAATAGCATAAGAGTAAAATTATGATCATCCCTGCCCAGCTTTGCTTCCATGCTATTGCTACTCTTGCTAAGTGCCACTTCTCAGATTGTCATTGTCAGTGCCCTTTGCTATAGAGTGGGTGCACCTTGCTTTACAAGGGTCCACTTCGGTAGTATCTCAAGACAATAAATGCTATTTCAGTTTGATTGAGCAGTAGTGGTTTTTGGATTTAGTATTAGTTATAAGATTCAGATATAAGAGTATATTTATACTTCATAAAAATAAATATTGGCTGAAATCCCTAAAGGAAATTTCTAGCTATAAAATAAGAACAAAGCAATTAATAGAAAAAAGTGATGTATAACTAAAGCTCCTTTTGTGTATATGTATTTGAGTATGCCTTTCCTTGTACTGAGGGAAGAATAATAGTATGTGTGTGGCTTAGCAAAATAACATTTATTATTGAAGAACTGTTTGACAGGTAGCCTGTGTACGAAATGGTGCTAATGGGAGGCCCAGTGGCTGACATAAGACCCTTGCTTACAAGTCACAGAGACCATCTCAAACTGGCTTAATCAGAAAGGAAATTTATTAGAAAGATTCTCAGGTGCTGCACGAAATCCATGGGTATTATTAATAACCACAACTTGGGAAGATGGGAGTCAGAGCAGCCTGGAAATCTTAACAGTAGAAGTTAACCAACCCTCCCTGGAGTTTTGCTGGTCACATAATCCACCCTTTGTTCTCAGTTCTCAGAACCGTGCTGGCCCTTCCTAGGTTCCTGGTGAAATCAGCTATATCCAAGAACTCAGAATCCCATGGTCTGAGGATAGCTATGAGGGGCACGTATCTTGCTGGAAGCGAGAGCAGTTCTCAATGAATAATGCTCTAGCAGATACTCCAATAGATGTCTGGGATTATGTTTTTGAGATAGAAGAAAAACACATGTAACATAGGGAGACATAAGAATTTAGAAATCATGGGAGTAAAACAGAGATGTAAAGAACATGGTCTCTGAAACAAGTTGAGTTCAAATTCTAGCTCTACCACATGCTAACTGTGTGATAATGAGCAAGCACTTAGCCTCACTGTGCCTCAGTTTCTCCATCTGTAAGACGATACCAGTAGTAACTGACTTACAGAGTTGTTGTGAAGATTCGATAAGTTAAATACTAAGTATGTATTTAGCTAGTGCCTGGCTCATAGTAAATGCTAGATAAGTGTTTACTAGTATTACAATGTTTTTGTTTTGTTTTGTTTTTTTCACTTTATTATTTTTTTTAATTTTATTTTTATTCTTTGCCCAAGGGGTACAGGTCTATGAATCATCAG